>JAQQAC010011331.1:14591418-14685131 GCA_029783875.1 Phataginus tricuspis
AAGTTTATTAGCAGTTGAGATGAATTAGTTTTTATGCTAACTTTTGAATCATAAGCCAAAGTCAAATATTTGTAGATACAGAACGTGTGAAAATAGTGCAAAGCATGGCTCAGTGACAAATGTTTTTTTCATTAAAAGAAGCTATTTTAAGAAACAGAGACCATCTACCACTCAATTGCTAAGAATTCCAAGATCTTCCTGGGAAACTGTCTTAAATGCACTGAATAACCAGCACCAGATTTCAAGAGTTATTCTTACACCAGGAAACTGGGCAGAAAGTACAGCGGATACATTTTAAAGATACTTTTCTGAATATGCTGGCTGGCTGGCTCTCTTAAGAGATCCCTTTGAAGGAAACATCCCTTCCAATGGCGTTTCAGCCTGTGGAAAACCACTTCAGAACCCTGGGCAGGCATTCTGACAGCCTGCCTTCCCCATAATCAGATGTTCCGGGGGGCCTGCAGACCTGCCCAGGCGCAAGTTGTGACGGCCTTGGGCAGGGCTGCACAGGGTGGCCTCTTAGAATACATAGGCATGAAAGTGAAGTTGGCATTGGAGATATAAGCCCAGGACTTCCCCTGTGTTCTCAGAAATTCCTGTGACTGCAGATTTCGTCTTCCAGTGGCACTGACCTGATAAAGCTAGATATGTATCTTCTGAACTTATAAGTTAAAATCTCAATTTGTGTGTGTATTTTACCAAGAACTGATCCCTTCATTTCCCTTATAGGACAGTATGATTCCTGATGTTAATATTAAGGCAAAAGTTAAAACACAATTCTGAGTCACAGCTGAATGAGTGCCACCTGTGGGGTTAATGGCCTTGGGTACTCTGGAGGACACTTTGCAAAAAGAAAAGGAAAGCAAAGCACCTGCAAAATGCCTGTGGAGATTTTGCATATAAATGACACCACCCACTGAAGTGGGCTTGGAGTGAATTCAGGGACTTAAACAGTTTTGGGCCTGAAATTCAGAGCTCCCATCAGCCTGACTGCTGTCTGACCAGCCCCACCAGAGTTTGTTCCCTGAGTCAGGAACCTGGAAATTGACTAGTATCCGGCTCACCTATTTCCTCTGTGAAAAAGGAGAGCACAGCCTCCTGGGCAGGAGGAGAACCCACCAGCAGCTGGTCCAGGTAGCCCTGGCCCCCGACTTCACTGCCATCTATGCTGCCCTCTTCTCCTAGACTCAGAATTATCGGGATGATCCAATGGGTAAATTCATTCACTTTGTCAGCTATACATTTAGCCACAATTGATTAGGAGATCTTAGCTCCTCCAGCACAGGCTTGACCTGCATGTAGAGAGTCAGGCGGAGAAATTAAATGGGTTACTAGGAGAATTCAGACCAGGAAGTCACAGGGTTTTTTCTCAACTATCTGGGTATTTTAGGAGTAATCATTTGGGATTCTGAAGGAACTGGAAAGTTACTACAGTCATTGCCCCACTTTAAATTTGGGGACGCATCACAATGAGAAGCTTTGCAAGCACAAATTATACCAACGGGGACCTTCCACGGTGTTTGCCCCCTCCAAAATTCTAGTATTCTTATTGCTTAAGGCTAAATGAGAGCAGCAGAAAGTGTCGTTTAAAGATGGGTCCAAAGGTTTCAAAGGAGCCGCCGTGACCCAGGAGTAGGGGCGGGGGTCAGGTAGACTCAGAGATGTCGCTTGGGGCATTGCCAAGGCCTGGTCTGGTCTGTCTAGGTCTCTCAACGAAGCCCCAGATTCAGCTGTTGGGGAAGAAACGCGTTCAAGCGTAATGAACCCAGAGCAGTGAAATGAATGAGAGCTGAGTTTTGACTGCATGTGCCTTGTGAGTCTGTGCGTTGGTCCCGCCCCCGGGAAGAGGAGGAGGTGGTCTAGGCCAGCTGCGTGGGTGGAGGGTAAACACGTATCAGCAGTCGCATAGCAGCAGCTCACACAGAGTGTGGACTATGTGGCCGCAGGGAACATAGGTGCTCACTGCTCGGGGTCTCTTCCGCCAGTCCTGGGTCTGTTTCTGACACTTCGCTCCCTGGGACATGTCTTGGCCCTTGAGGGTGTGGAGCAACCTGTGTGGGCAGCGCTGTTCTCACCTCTGGATCTTGTCCTTATTTTGTGTAATGTGGAGTTTGATTGCAATTGTCTGAGACCTCGAAGGAACCCTTAAAGCGTGCCAGTGAGGATAACAAGGAAAAGCACGTTGTATATGCCGGGGCTTGGCTTTTCTCTTTCAGCTGTAAAATTTGGCCGGATGTCAAAGAAGCAGAGGGACAGCTTGTACGCGGAGGTGCAGAAACACCGGCTGCAGCAGCAGCAACGAGAGCAGCAGCCCGGGGAGGCCGAGCCGCTCACCCCCACCTACAGCATCTCGGCCAACGGGCTCACGGAGCTGCACGACGACCTGGGCGGCTACATGGACGGCCACACCCCCGAGGGGAGCAAGGCGGACTCTGCCGTCAGCAGCTTCTACCTGGACATACAGCCTTCCCCGGACCAGTCAGGTCTTGATATCAACGGAATCAAACCAGAACCAATATGTGACTGCACACCAGCATCAGGCTTCTTTCCCTACTGTTCCTTCACCAATGGAGAGACGTCCCCGACGGTGTCCATGGCCGAATTAGGTAACGTCTTCCACGTCTCCACTGGGATGCGTGGCTCATGCCCTTTGAAGTAAGCAGGACAGGCTTGACTTCCCTCTGATGAGGTGATGAAAATGATGCAACTAAAAGGGCAGTTCACCTTTACCGTTTGGACTGCTTCATAATTCAACCCCGCCCCCTTGCCCTGACCGTCCGCTGTTTCCTATCACATATCCAAGAGGTGCACTGGAAATGGGACATGAACTTAAGGCCGTCTTTAAATTCCACAGAAAGCTATAAGCCCTGGGAAAGGCCCCTTCAGCCTTGTCGTTCACTTCAGGTATAACCCAGGTATTGCTTTACACCTAAAGCCCTAAAACTGGCAGCGCACAAACTGAACCTGGTCCGTAGACATGTTTTCTTTTGGTTCAGTGCAGAGTTTTAAAATTTTTCAAAATCAGTTGCTAAAATTTTCAGCCTGGACAATTCCACCAGAAAGCTCAGATTTTCAGCTTCTTGTGGAAGGGGGAAAAATGATCTCGTTACCGTGGGCCAACATTGGCGAATGGCAACAGCCCCCTGGCACCAGGTAGGCCCGACCACCTCTAGGTGGGCCCATCCATCCCTTTTCCCGTGTACAGCTCTGCCCAGCCCTCGTAGGCATGTAAGTTTTGCAACACCGATGTATTCTGTAAATGTTAAAGGGAAATGGCTTCTTTAGTCATCAAACTATGTTGGTGGTGAATATTGGCGACAAAACTGATAATGCTTCTTAGAAGATCACCATGAGAACAAAAACAAAAACAAAAAACCCTGTCACTTCCTTATGCCTGTGACATTGCTGCTTCTCAGGAGATGTGACCTAGAAACGTTGGTAACGCAGACAGTAGAAAACTTTCCATTTCAAGGAAGGTGTGTTAACATCCTGTTATATTTAATCGGTTTTTAAGTACAACACTATTATTAGAGGAAACTTTGGTTAAGAACCTTTACAGTTTTAGAATTGATCTGCTCTCCCCATGATTCCTCACACAAGGTTATATATAATTCTTTGGGATATTTCAATTAGTTGCTGTGGAGAGACTAAGTTAATTCGAGGAGAGAATGAAGACTTCAGATGGAAAAGGACCGTCAGGCTCTGACTTGAGCACAGACATCCTCAGTTTGCAGAAATAACGGCTCTGTTCTTCAGATGATTTCTCCACCTCTGTACCCCATAAAACATTTTTAAGTGAAATTTATATTTCCAGTAAAATCTTCCTCCAAATAGAACAAATTGAATGTTCTTTACGGTTTTTCCACAAGCACCTCTTTATGGGTCTAAATTTAAATCCTCAAGAGCAGGGCCATTTTAAGCCTGGTCTTTAACCACCGAACAGCATTAAAGGTGCATCGCAGTTCTTTTGATTAGCAGAGAAACCTCTGAACTAGAAACCAAGCTGAGCAGAGGTAGGTTTGATTTTTTTTTTTTTTTCTTGAACTAGAACAAAAACTTTCCGTTTTTGTCCTGAAATCTTGGTTGGCTGAGCCTTAAGCAGAACTGTAATGAAAGTAAAATTTTCAGAAATGAACAAGGATTTGATTGAAAGCCGGCATGGTATCATGAAAAATGACCTGGCTCAGGTTTACTTCCACCTTATCATAAATACTAGTGAATCTATCCTGTTTGCTTGTCAGATGTTCAACTCTGAAATAAATCCACAGGGCTTTGCCAGCGTATTGCCCTTGAATATGGCATTTCAGCTAAATGAACACTGGTACCTGAGTGGGGCCAGAAACGGCTGAGCCAGTTCTCCTGGCTGCCCCTCCCAGGGCATTTGTCAGCTTTCTCTGCCACTGGTAGGCTGGGAGCAGGGGGCCATCACACATTCTCCATGCTGTCCTAAATTAGGGGCTTTTCACATGTGCTGTCACATTTTCCAGGACGAAAAAATTGACTCGTCACTAGGATTGGTCCCAAACACAAAACTAAGCAAGACGGTATCTGAAAAGGATATAATTGGGTCTAATTTTCTGTCCCGTTCTCCTGTACAAAATGGTTTGAGGAGCAAAGAGTAACATAAAATTGGCCAAAGACTGCTGCTCCTTCAAAACTATCTCAGGGTCCCAGGTGCTGCCTTTGGGGCTTGAGTCCTGCTCTCTCTTTAACTAAGAGTCTTAACTTCCTTTTAGGCTAAATTTTGCCATCGGATTTTATACAAATGAAACCAATTGTACTTGGAAAATAAACTGTAAATTAACATATCCTGTGGCCAATTCTATCTTTCAGTAATAGTATCTGCAATCAATTACTTTTAATGGAAATATGTCTGCATTCCTGGCTAGGAAATTTTGCCCTGGATGTACAATTAGTATCTGAA
Organism: Phataginus tricuspis; assembly: GCA_029783875.1. Taxonomy (NCBI): domain Eukaryota; kingdom Metazoa; phylum Chordata; class Mammalia; order Pholidota; family Manidae; genus Phataginus; species Phataginus tricuspis. Next base: position 14,596,343 of record JAQQAC010011331.1, read on the forward strand.
CTATACATTCCAGATATATAATCTAGATTCATTAAAAAAAAAAGCTAACTGCCCTTGTTACTATGATCAGTGACTACAGCCTTAGGAGAGACAGCTGATATATTGGGCAAAGCATGGAACAAGAAGTCAGCTTATGAGGGTTGCAGTCCTAGCTTCGCTATCAGTTCGCACCCCAGTGTAAATCATGTAACCTCTGCAAGTCTCCCTGCCTGTAGAATGTAAAGATTAAGAGCACGAACTCTTGAGCCAAAGTGTGGGTTTTTGAATCACTAGCCACTTGCCAACTGTGACACTTTGGAAAAGTCACTTAACCCCACCCTGGCTCCGTTTCATCATCTGTCAAGTGGGGATAATATTACTGTCTTCCTCCTAAGGTTGCTATGAAGATTAAGAAAATATGTATACTCAGAATATGCATATAAGAGACTGGCACATAGTAAACATCATGTAAATGCTAACTGTTATCATCATTATTAATGTATCTGTAAACTGAGGAGAGTTTGGACGAGATGATGTCTAAAAGTGCCTTCCTACTATGAAAAATCTGTGACTAACTCAGAAGTCAAGATTTTCCATCTGAAGTTTCTAGACATTGGCTGTACGGTGAGAATGCAGCTACTGCCCTCTACTGGTCCATCAGGTACACTGCATCATTTGTCTGACTAAAAGCTGGTCTCATAGGTAGGGGGTGAGTAGGAACAATTTGTAGGATGAAGTGAAACTGGCCATAAGGAAGATGATGAGCATATTAACTGGAAGACCACGATGAGCATGGTCTGGAAGAGAATACTATCAACCTCTTCCTGTTCCTCACCTCAAGGATTCCCCAGCTTCCCCGTGAGCACGTCATCATTTTTTTCATATCTGCAAAAATTGGCTTGCTATTTATATATTTATTTTCTTGTTTATGACTCCCACTAGGTTTTATCCCTATTCCCTTCCTCTGTTTCTCTCCATCCCTTTCTTTCCTTTCATTTTTTTTGTTTATGTTTTTGTGATACTTATTTATGTTGTTTTCCTGTCTGTGTATTGCCAAGCAGGGCTGTTAAGGTCATTGTATTTCATTGTCTCTAAAGAAATTCTAATTTCAAGCATCATTTAAGTGAATCTGCTCTGTTTTCACACAGACAAGTCTGATTTTGTTTGACAAAAGGGTAACAAATTTCCAAATAGACACTCTTACTAGTATTGCCAATTCCATTCAGCAACACTCTTTTACTTATTTATTTATTTATTTATTTTTATATTTTATTTTATTTTTTTTAGTTTATTTTGGTATCATTAATCTACAATTACATGTGCAATATTATGGTGATTAAACTACCCCCTTTATCAGGTCCCCCCACCAACCCCATTACAGTCACTGTCCATCAGCATAGTGAGATGCTATAGAATCACTACTTGTCTTCTCTGAGTTGTACACCCTCCCCGTACCCCCCCCAACATTACATCTGCTAATTGTAATGCCCCTTTTTCCCCCTTGTCCCTCCCTTCCCACCCATCCTCCCCAGTCCCTTTCCCTTTGGTAACTATTAGTCCGTTCTTGGGTTCTGGGAGTCTGCTGCTGTTTTGTTCCTTCAGTTTTTTTCTTTGTTCTTATACTCCACATATGAGTGAAATCATTTGATACTTGTCTTTTTTGGCTTGGCTTATTTCACTGAGCATAATACCCTCTAGCTCCATCCATGTTGTTGCAAATGGTAGGATTTGTTTTCTTCTTATGGCTGAATAATATTCCATTGTGTATATGTACCACATCTTCTTAATCCATTCATCTACTGATGGACACTTAGGTTGCTTCCATTTCTTGGCTATTGTAAATAGTGCTGTGATAAACATAGGGGTGCATATGTCTTTTTGAAACTGGGCTGCTGCATTCTTGGGGTAAATTCCTAGGAGTGGGATTCCTGGGTCAAATGGTATTTCTATTTTGAGTTTTTTGAGGAACCTCCATACTGCTTTCCACAATGGTTGAACTAATTTGCATTCCCACCAGCAGTGTAGGAGGGTTCCCCTCTCTCCACATCCTCGCCAACATTTGTTGTTGTTAGTCTTTTGGATGGCGGCCATCCTCACTGGTGTGAGGTGATGATATCTCATTGTGGTTTTAATCTGCATTCTCTGATGATTAGTGATGTGGAGCATCTTTTCATGTCAGCAACACTCTTTTAAATGATTGTCCTATTATAGATTCAAAACCCTGGTGTGGGGGTTCACTTTTGGGTGTGGTTTCATAGTCACGGAATCTTGTCAACTCCTGTTTGAAAAGGCTTCTTTAGCTGTCCCCCCCCCCCCCAGCAGGTGTCTCCGGCCTACTTCAGGCTCTTGGTCCTGGACACCTTCATCCCAGCAGCTCTCTTACTAACTGGTCCTCCTGCTTCCAGCCTTTCCAGCCTCCAATCCACCAATTATAAAACTGTTTTATCTCCCCAAGCACAGAGTTCCCTGTGTCAGCTCCTCCTTAAGAAAGGCTGACTCCTTTTGTTACTCAAGTCCAAACTCTCAACATTCAAAATCCTTCAAGATTTGGACTCTTAACCCACTCCTATTTCTGTTTTGACACTATTGCTTTATCCCATCTGCCTGTCTCCTATAAATGCCATATATTTGTTCCTCCATCTCCCATCCCTCAAAGGTGGAACTGGACCACCTCCTCACCCCACTGGCCTCTGCCTACCAAGTCCTCTTTATCCTTCGTGGTGCAACTCAGATGTTCCTTTCCTGCCAAGAAACATCCCCTAATCCCGTTATCTCTCCCTTCCCTGATAGCACCCATTATCTTTTTTTTCTCTCCTGATGTAATTCAACTTCCTGTTTCATGGTCTAATGTCTTGAATCACCCTTTCAGTGTTTCCATACATGTTCACGAGATTATAAGCTCCTAGAAAAACTTCTGTGACATCTGTTTCTCTTCATGTCTTCAAACTCTCCACACTCCTGTACAAGAACAGACATTTAGGCAGCACAGACTATGTAACCCTACTGTTCTAAGTGCTCATTTAATTCTCCCAGGCGCCCTAAGACATAGGAAACCCAAGCACAGTGAGGTTATGTAACCTCCCCAAGGTCACAGAGTTAGTAAGGAGCAGCGCTGAGATTCGGATCCAAGCAGTCTGGCTCCAGAGTCCATCTCTTAATCACCACACTTTATAAAGGGACATAGTGACATAGGAGGTGCTCAGTAATGCTTGTTCTGAAATACCTAGTCATTGTCACAAAAGCATAGCATTCCCTAATTTTTCAGGAGTAATCTTCCCCAGGTCAATGTATATGGCAAAGGTGTCTTCCTAAAAATGCCAGGAAGAGGCTTTGTCAATCATTTCCTTCACCAACCTTGGTCAATATTTGTTCATTCCCGACGTTGGTGTAAAGGCAGAGAAAGAGGTCAAGGGCCGGAGGGTCTTTGAAGTAACCGAGCCTTATCGCGGATCCTTCATCCTCATGTTCCAAAATACAGAATAGCTCCAAGTTGCTTATGTAAATATGTAAAGATAATTAAAACTGGTTCAGTGTGTTGCTTTATACTCATTACTCTTTAAATCCAATATTAAGTAGGGAAAACACTGATTATCCAAAGAAGAAATTTACTTTTCATTGTCGTGATCTCCTGTTTTCTCCTTAGAGCACCTTGCACAGAATATATCTAAATCACACCTGGAAACTTGCCAATACTTGAGAGAAGAGCTCCAGCAGATAACGTGGCAGACCTTTCTGCAGGAGGAGATTGAGAGTTATCAAAACAAGGTACATGTGAAAAATTTCACCTAGGATTGAGGCAACATTGGGAAGGGTGTTCGTGCAGGAGATTTGATCAAGAATACAGACCATAGAGCGGATGTCTTTCATCGGATATCAGCTTTCTGTTTTACACTCTTTCTTCCAGACCGATCATGTACTTGGGCCTTTGTCATCTTACTGAGATGCAAGTATGCAAAATGTCAGCAACAGCAAATGAATTCTGTTGTGCCTAAATGCATATCTCCTATCATATGTCAACAGGGGGCTAGATTAAGCAGCTTCCAAAAAGCTTAAATGAATTGGGATTTGTCCCATAGCACAGTGGGAGATTTCAAGGTCCAGAAGTTGATATAAAATAATCCCAGCCTCATGCTTCCAGAGGTTCAGAAGGAACTTAGAGAGTGCTTGTTATTTAAAAAAAAAAAAGTTAGGCAGCTATGATGCTAACTGCCATCTGCACCCAGCCAGGTGAGGCTGACACGTGGTGCCATGACCTGCCGTTTTCAGTAAGACCCTCGGACCAACAAGCCATCAAAATGGGAGGGCAGGGCTGGAGAAGGGGAATGTTAATGATCCATTCTGCCTTTGGTAAAAGAAAATGCCATGATTGTTCCCAACAATCACAGAAACTCAGGCTTAGGAAGGACCATAGAAATTATCTTATCCTCTTCTTCATTTTACATACGAGGGGACCAGCATCCCCGGGTACACAGCTGGCAAGTGAAAATGTCAGGGCTAGACCATGATTCCTGGCTCCTAATTCAGTGTTTCTTCCACCCGCCATATTCCTGGAAAGAGTCTTAAACTAAGCTTGCAGAAACAGGGGAACAGCACAGCAGATCCAGGTCACCCTGTAACTAAATTAAAGAGTGGGAATACAAAGGGAATGAAGCTGGGCAGATCGGAGATAGCAGCACGTCACTTGTTGCCTTTGAGATGACAGGTGACCCCAGCAGCCAGTGTTATGAAGGGAAGCAAGAAAGCCGAGTGAGCGGCCGCCTGGCCTGTGAGGTGGGATTCAGACTCAGAGATGCTGGGATTTGATCCCAGCTCCAGGACCTACCAGCTGCACATTTGTGTCCATTCATGGAAAATGGAAAAGTGTTCTTGTGAAAATGAAATGAGACAAAGATATTATAAAGCTCCTAGCTTAGAGCAGGTGGACAATATCTGTAATGGACTGCCCATTTTTCCCTTCCCCCAGTAAAGTGGTGTTAAATTCCCCAGGCAAAATAATCGCCTAAAGGAAGATCCGTTTTGCTACTCTGCATGGCCCAGGGTTAAAGCAGTGGCATGTGTTGCTTTCCTGACTCAGGCTTTCATCTTCTGCTACATTTATGCTCCTAACATCTGCCCTGTTCTTTGCCACCAAAATGGTAAGAGAGGAATTGGAGGAATTGAAAAGGACTTGGAAGCCAGTGTTATAACCCAAATAACTGGCCAACTGTTTATTTTTTTAATCCTTTAGCTTTTTGGACTCCATTTCCAAAGAACGATGTTACAAAATAGGAACAGTTAAAACAACTGGGTCAAGGATATGGGTAACTGTACATTAATGTGTTTCCCCCTTCCACAGCAGCGGGAGGTGATGTGGCAGCTGTGTGCCATCAAGATTACAGAAGCTATACAGTATGTGGTGGAGTTTGCCAAACGCATTGATGGATTCATGGAACTGTGTCAAAATGATCAAATTGTGCTTCTCAAAGCAGGTATGTGCTTTGCAGGTGAATTTTGAGATCTCTTCCTAACCGGCTTTCACCAGCTTATTAAAGAAATGCTTGGGTAAGGAAGTGTCAGAAACAGTTTCTCTTCGATGATGACAGCTCAGGTTTTGCTTGGCAGAAATAGTTCTTTTTAAAGGTTTTTGTGCAATTTTTCAGGAATTGTTCAATCCATTTTGCTTCTCCTCTGGGTGAAAAGATGAATCTGATGGACACATGCATTCTCCACTCTTATCACCACCTGTGTGGTTCTGCACTACAGCTCCTCTGGGGGTCACGATAAGTTGTTAGGAAGAAGGTTGAACTGCAAGAGACATCCTTGCTTTTGTTTCTGTCTTTTTTTTTTTTTATAAATATGAACCAATGTTTTCCTGGCAACTCTTGAGACTCTATATTGTCTGCAGTACAGAAGAATGCCAAAGACATAACTTGTAAATCGATGTCTCTTCGGTAATACAAGCCTTAGCTTCTGCACAAGTCTTTAATTACACTAGTGAACTTTGCCCTTTTAAATAGAAAAGTAGTGTGACTGAGAGCCCGCTGACTAAACTGGGTGCAACACCCATGGAGCTGACTCAGAAAGGGTCTCCTCGTTAGGGCCCCCGAAACAAACCCACCAAGATGGAATAATCATACCATTTCTGCCTTTCCTTAGGTTCTCTAGAGGTGGTGTTTATCAGAATGTGCCGTGCCTTTGACTCTCAGAACAACACCGTGTACTTTGATGGGAAATACGCTAGCCCCGATGTCTTCAAATCCTTAGGTGAGAACATCTCTGGTGCTCTGTTGTTAAATCAGGGCTACGGGAAAAGATGGCAGTTGGGTGACAGCTCTTACTGAACAAAATGGGGATTGGTTATTTGGAACCAAAAATGAAAGGCTTCTATGCTTAAGTTACTTCATTGTTAAGTCACTGTAGAAAATTCATACTACTCTAACACTTTTTGTCTATATTATTCGTAAAGGTTTGGAGTTTTGTTTGACTTAGTTGGTAACCAAAGAGATTTATATTATATATCCTTCTAGTTGCTTTCCAGATTTTAAGAATCAGATTTTGAGGGGCTATAGTACAGACATATAGATATATAGATAAACTAGGGATCTGATTTGATACATAAAGAAGATAAAAGTCTGCCCTTTCATACTCCTCAGACTACAACCATTAATAAGAATTAAATGAGTGCATCAAAGAAATAAAGTATAGCCAAGTGAAACTGACATATTTTTTAAATAAACTATTTTGAATTTCTGTGATTTAAATAAAGTGGAATATAATCATTAAGAAAAATGAGACAGTATCCAAGATATATCAAGTGATTGGAAAAAACAATTAAATGATAGAAGGTATGTATACTTTAATGTAACCCATTGTCATTTAAATATATAGATATAATATGCAAATCTGAAAGAACAGACACAAGACTAAAAGTATTTTGGGAATGGATTATTGTTTTATGGGAGTTTCACATTCTCTTTTTAGGTTTGTAATAGTTATAATGATTTTACCACCACCATGGATCATGTGTTACCATTTTTAAGGGTATTTTAGATCAAACAGAGTAGAAAACCAAAAAGAGAGAGAGAGAATGTGTTTAACATTTCAGTTAGATTGTAGCTGTTGGGTTCTATTGGTGAAGAATAGGTGGGGGCTCTGATATCAGGCAGAGGCTCCAGCTTTGAATCTCAGGCTGTTCCTTCTACCTGTGTAACCTTAGGTACATTATTTTTCTCTTTAAGTCTGTTTCTTCACCTCTAAGGAGGAGATAGTACTAATAACAGCTCCCTCCTAGAGCTGTTGTGATGTAGCCGGGTATCCAGAGAAACCTCTTAAAGTGGTACCTAACACAGCAGTCACACAACAGAAGTTCACTCTCATTATTTTGAATGATGGTGATGGTTGTGGTGAAAGTGATGGTGGCTAAACATATTTTTAAGGTGTCAAACTATCAAACAGTAGAAATGTCACTGCTACCCCCTCGGTCTTCAATGACTAGATCCCTCTTCACCTCCTTTCAGATTTTCCCATAGGGTAACAACCCAAATCCTAAATGGTCTTTAATTTTGGCAGGTTGTGAAGACTTTATTAGCTTTGTATTTGAATTTGGAAAGAGTTTATGTTCTATGCACCTGACTGAAGATGAAATTGCATTATTTTCTGCATTTGTACTAATGTCAGCAGGTAAGATAACCAAAGAAAAATAAAATGGGTTAAAAATTGTCCAGGTAAAGAGTTCTTACAAGGTACCTGACTTTTCATGGCTAGAGAATATTCAGGGGGCTACCGAACAAGGCTGCCACCGTTACTAAATCTAATAGCAAGTTTTTCAAATAAGAACCTCCCCCAAACCATACACATACATATACCCTCTGAAGAAGACCCCATGTCATTCTGATACAATCTTAAGAAATAACAATAGAATAAAGCCCAGTCCACAGTTAACACCTGGATGCTGAGAGAAATGCTGTGGTGCAGCAGGGCTGTCCTTTTTAACATTGATCTCCAAGACAACATGGTTTCTAAAACGTGCAACTTTTCTTCACATCCATGTGGATGTCATCCACAAATTTATCTGAATTTCATCTGTGCTGTCAGCCAGTACTGCTTCTTGGATATAATCAGTTTTGCAAATTTACTGTCTTCTATTTGGGCTTTATCCTAAGTGAACAACCCTGAAGACCTTTGGAAGTCTATTGATAATTTTAGTTGCCTTGGATAATAAGGCAGTTTTCATATTTGCCAGAAAGGCTACAGGATTGATAAGAGTATTTCATTCAGAAATGTAATGCTTTTAAGTGTGTAAGGGGCCATGGTGGTTTCATTTGTACTTGTACAAGCATGGCCTTAGATTTAAATGGCTTTTCTTTTGGAAGAGGAGGACCCTCCCTTCCTTTCAGTATCAGTAAAAGTGGAAAGGTTTAACACTTTGTTCTAGAACTGTCATAGATCAGTTTTCCACTCCTTTAGGAGCCAATTTGAAAGAGAAGTGAAAATGACCCATTAATCCCTAACTCTGCACTATGGCATAATAATCTCTGTGTTAGAGTCAGGACGAATTGGGGGGTTCTGACAAGTTGGGGGAATACTAAGAAGTAGCATTGTTTTCATATTTAGATCGCTCGTGGCTGCAGGAAAAGGTAAAAATTGAAAAACTGCAACAGAAAATTCAGCTAGCTCTTCAGCATGTCCTACAGAAGAATCACCGAGAGGATGGAATACTAACAAAGGTGAGAGCCAGAGGTTTCCAGCGGGCGTGGCCTGAGTTATCCCTTTCCATAGATCATGCCCACAGTCGCTCTTATACTGGTTTGACCAGTCCCTAAAAGTATTTGTAAACAACAAGCCACTGAAAAGAAAGAAATATCTCCATTTCAAAATATTCTGTTGGGCCAAAATTCAGGTTGAATTCTTACTATCGGTAGCTATAAAGCATCCTGCAATAATAGGGCAATGGTAGAATTTTCTTTTAAGCATTAATATATTCTGGAAATCCTCCTTCTATTGCATCGAAGTAAGGCATACAGCAGTTAATGTTCTGCATTGATAAAAATTAGGGAAAGAATCTTTGAAGTTAGAAGGAAGAAGTTTTGAAGGAGTAAAACTCAGGATAACCATATATTCTAATATTAGTTCTATCTCCATTAAATTCATTAGTAATTAACAATAAATGACTTTTGTATTTTCTTCATCAGTTTCCCATTATTACCCTGTATTTGAAGCCTAAGGTTTCATTTTTGCTGATTATTATCCTTTGCAATAAGAATATAATTAGGTTGTCAATTTAAAATAATGCAATATCCTTCTGTGCTAGAGCTTACAGTACGCATTTGGTCTTAGAAAAATCAGCGCCATTCTTTCTTGGATTATTTCATGTGTTTTACTGTTCAAGAAAATGATTTGAAAGGTTTGGATTTTTCTCCCTGTTTTCTTTTCTCCTGATAGCTAGATTAGGTCATAGAGTAGAAGCTGGGGGCTAATCGCTGTTCTGCTTTTACTTCTGTACCTGTCCCATGAGAACTCGAGGCAGCCAAGGGACATAGAGGGAGGAAGAACTCTCAGGAGCGTCCCCTCTTCCCTGTCTGCTTGCCCCAGAACAAGGGAGTCATTAGCATCTTTCATTATAGACGGCACCTAACCCAGGCACGAGATCCATGATCACGTGAAAAGGTTTCTTAGGATTATTCTGGGTTGAAATAGTTAAGCATTTTGCCCTTACACAGTGCTTTAGAATTTAAAAGCATTTTTGCAAGCCAAATTGGTAAAAATCTTCAAGTGGTAAGTGGTCAATGCTGGAACTTCTTCCAGGCCTTCTGACTAGTCTTTATTGTATTTCTCTACACAGGGTCTTTTGCTTAGACCCAGAATTGCTTTGTTACAGACAAAGCTCTTTCTCAAGAAGAAACTTGTCGTTGGAGTTGGCTGGCACCCATTCGGCGTAAATATGTAGGCAGTGCCAGCATCTCTAGGTGTTGCCTCGCCTTCTCTATCACCGGATCTCTTAGTTTCCCACAGTGGTTGAAGGCCAGGGTTCAGGATGGTAGAGCAGAAAACACGTTGGAAGAGAAACAGGAAGTGAGAGACTTGGATTCTCATCTCAACTCTACCACTTTTGCTTATGAACATCTTTTCAGATCATTATTATTTGTTTTCAAAACCATATTTAATATATACTGATATTCTGTGATATGACTGTATCATTATTTATTTTTATCAATCCTTTATTACTGGATGTCTGAGTCGCTTTGAGTGTGTTTCACCATCATAAACAATGTTGTAAAGATCATCAGATTCCCTGAGTTTTGATTCTCATGTCTGTTCTCTGCTGACAGTATGTCCTTGCTTCCATTTACAGTTAATATGCAAGGTGTCTACACTAAGAGCCTTATGTGGACGACATACAGAAAAGCTAATGGCATTTAAAGCAATATACCCAGACATTGTGCGACTTCATTTTCCTCCATTATACAAGGAGTTGTTCACTTCAGAATTTGAGCCAGCAATGCAAATTGATGGGTAAAGGTATCACTTCTAGAATGTCTGAAGTACAAACATGAAAAACAACCACAAAAAAAAAAAAAAATTAACCAAGACACTTTATATGGCCCTGCACAGACCTGGAGCGCCGAGACACTGCACATCTTTTGGTGATCGGGGTCAGGCAAAGGAGGGGAAACAATGAGAACAAATAAAAGTTGAACTTGTTTTTCTCATGCATATGATTTCCATTATGCCTACAGATATGGACCCTTTTTCTGTCTCGACTTCCTGACCGTTGACCTCTGTTTACAACAGAAGGAGAGTACTAAAGTCAGAGGATTTCCTTTTCTTGTAGCCCACTGCCCACAGACTTTCTACAGAGTCACCCATCTGTCCATGACAGCAGAGAGTCCGGCAGTGATCGGTGACCGGTGTGCATAGCAGAGGTTGCAGCATTACTTTGCACAACTTGCTCTTTGTTTCATGAAGGAAGTTTTTATGTTTTCACCGATCGTTGCCCATCAGCAGGACGGCATGAGAAGGGTCCGTAGCACTAGCAACAATAGCATTATAATATACTACAGGGTAAATGGGCATGAAGACTATATATAGGTAAAAGAGATATTGTTTATATATTGTTTTAATTAATATAAAATGTAGTTACTGGTGTAGCTTTTCCTGTTGAATTGATAAGGCACTTTTCATTTTGCACCTTTTTCTTTAAATTAAATGCTAGCGTGTTCACTGTTGTGTCGCATGTGCACCAGAAACACAAGTTTAACTGAGAAGGCTTGGAAGGTACGTCAGGAGGTAATTATGCTGCTGTTTACAAAATGACTTTTAAAAGTCTGGCTGGTCATATCTAGAAATCACAACGTTGGATTTTTTTTTTTTTCCTAACGGATGAATTTGGAATTGGAACTCTCCCTCAATTATACTTTGCTTTTGGTAAGTTTAATGATAGATGTGTTTATGCTTCATACAAAGTGGAATGATCGACCAGTGCTGTGGACTTATACCATCATGCATATTATTTTAAGCTCTTTAGAACACCACCTCACGTTGGCAAGGGAGGGGAGGCTCACTTTACACAGCTCAGTGATGATACGGACCCCCTCTCAGCTTGGATTCTCATGCTTCAAGAACAAGCCAGTCACCCGATCTTTACTGCACTCTAGCTTTTATCTTAAGAAGGACTCAAAGATTCTATCTGTTGCAAACACACACTCCCCATGTGAGGACATGAAGCGTTTACTTTGTGAATGATTATGTTCTTCGTATAGTTTAGGAACCCTTAGAGTCTATGTCAGAGTGAACTAGTTCTGAACTAGCTGCCTCTGGCTGCTCTAATTCTAGAATATTGCTCTCCATATTTCACAGACAATGGATAGGAGGGCAAGGGAAGCTTACAACGTGCAGCCAGTTTCCCTCATTTAAATATTAAATACTTTAAGCATATAAAGTGAACTTGATGCTAGCTGCAAATACTCTTATATTTATCTTCACTAGAAAACTGTGGACTGTGTAATTTATTTTATGAAGTATTTAGAAGATTGTTTGGCTTTTGTGTTCAGGTGAGAAATGTTGAATTGTTTTTTGTTTAACTTCATGTTTTGATTGTTTTGGTTTTTTTAAAAAATAATTTCCAACGGGGGGAGGGAAAAAGAACAGTCTGATATACCAGTGTGCCTGTTTTAAAGATTAGTAATCTTGGGAATGTAGGCATGTCAGAGATGATTTCAGTCATACCCGGGGTGGGATTCAAACTTCTGGTCTGACACCACAGACCATGTTTATACCGTAAAGGGAATATCTTCCCATAGTCTAAAGGCGGGAGTTCCCATCAGCCCTTCATAGCAGAGAAAGGGTCTCCTCTCCCACCAGGGACTCTTCTAAATCTCTCCCAGGTATTGTGACTCCTTGTGCCGCGGGGAGCACAGCGCAGGCTTCCTGGGGCCCTTCACTCTATTTTTAACTCCACACACTTTCTGACATGTTTCCTGAGGGACATGGAAAAGGGAAAGGAATTATTCATGCAGAAATGTGTATGAAGCCTAAATATCATCTAAAAATGTTTTTTTGCAAAGATACAGTAAGGGTTTAACCATAAATAAAAGAGTAATATTTACTTAAATTTCTTACAAGCATATAAAACTTTGTGAGTGTTTATCTAAAGAGGTTAACTATCAGCATATAGTATTTATATTTGGGCAAGAAGGGTTAAATCAAATTTTTAATTTAAATGAGCATAGTTCCTTTAAAGATCATTAAATAGTATTTATACTTTGAAAAAAGGGTACCAAGCTTAGTTCAGTTATTTATTTGTCCATTTTTTTTCCTTTTGTTTCTCCTTTGGGGGAAAATGGTGTGTTTTTATTTTGGTTTCGTTCTGTCTTTTTATTTTGTCGTCACTCTGAGTCACTAAATTTGGGGATGGTTTATTAAAGTATATTAACTTCTTTTTAACCAAAGCTTTCTGAATATGACCAGCCTCAGGTGCTAGTGCATTAAAGAGCAACTAAACGAATTCCAGTGTCCATTTGTGAAATGATAAGAGCTAACTGAACTTCTCTAAGGGTGAAAGAGAACATAATATTGAACTTAACGGAAATTCCTTTTCCCAGAAAGGCTTTTGCATGTACCTAATGCAAAAGATGACGCTCTAGTCTCAGTGATAGTCACGCCATGGTAACGTTGCTTTTAGAGTAAACTAAGATATGTTGACATATTGCTGCTACTAGGTCTTTCTGAAAGAAAAGCAGGGCGTGGACTTTCGGAGTGAAGGACATCGACAGTGTAGGAACAGAGTAGTGGAGGTGCGCTCGGTGGAAAGAGGGAACAACTCTTCCTTGATTGAAGTTGGGATCTGAAGTTAAACAATAAATCAGTTGAAAAAAATGAAGTACAACTAAGGATGTGAAAAACTTTGCATTTTTATTTTCTTCCTTATAGAAAAACCTGTGTGATGACACAAACTACTTGGTGATACAGAACAATTATTCGTAATAGTTCTTACAAAGTTTCCTAAACTTAAATGCCTAATAGTGTTTTAAAGACTGGAGTCACATCATTGTCATCCCGGCTCCTATAATGCCTTTTACACAATTTTTTATGTAGAGTAAATGAGGCTTTTGTACAAAGCTTGAATACCTTCGGTCATAATAGTGTCCAAATGGTTACATTATATTGTTAAGAAACTGCCCTTGGTCACAATGAAAACGAAAGTGCAGGTGAAAGTGCTTTTTTGGACAGTTTGCAAATTGTGTTAAAGCTATGGCTTTTTTTTTTTTTAGTGTTCAGATCCTAATTTGCATAAAAGCTATGGCTTTTTTTTTTTAATAAAGTCTTCAGCATCCTAATTCACCCTTCCTAGCTTAAGGAAAACATGACTTAAGACACTGCTTCCAAGTTTGGTTGTTCTTTATAGTGTGGATACCCAGATCTCTGTGAGCGTATGGGGGTGGGCGGAGGGTCAGATGAGGGAGTGTGTGTGCGGGGGCGGTGTTAGTTTTTGTGTGTATGATGTGCGTGTATCGGACCGCTTCTAGGCCACTAAGTGTCAGTGGAAAAGAAAATGTATTCAAAATACTTAAATCAAAACTAGAAGATGGAAGAAAAAAGATTTATTCTATACAAAGCCTTGTCTGGACCACTTTAGAGAGACTTCTATTTTTTTAACCCTTCTATAAATATTTGATGGCACTTGAAATATTCCTGCAATAAAATGTGATTTGTGTAAAGAAAAAAAAAAAGATTTTGTAATGTGAAACAAAGAAAGAAAGTAATGTAATTTTCTAAAAAAAAAATGCAAACAAACAAACTTTGTATTATTTTCTTGATGGAATTTGTCTATCTGTCTTTGGAAAACTTTTTATTTCATTGAATGTGCCATAGTAGAAATATGTGTTTTTAGTTTTAGATTAAGGATAGTTATTTGTGTTCCGACATTCCAAAATGCAAAACCACCTAGTGGAATCTTTAATGAAAAGGTTTAAGTAGGATGTAAGCTTCTCTCATTGTTGCTTTTTTGCACACGTTCTTCATTCCTCTCTAGTGCAATATGTACATAGAGCACGTGCGGGTGTACCTTGATCCCTCAGGGAAAAATACATATTTGTACAGTTTTTGTGTTTTGTTTTGGTTTGGTTTTTTTGCTTTTGTTTTTGGCTAAGGAATGTCGATTGAATCACTTGTTATTGTTGAGGGGCAGCCAGATAATAATCCTAAAGCCACTGTTTCAAACATTGATTGTTTAAATCATGTCCTTCCAGTGCTATTATTTTAAGATAATAATAATAAAAAGTTATTTTCTGACAGTTCTTTGTGCTGATTGGTGAAAAAAAGGGTAAATAAGCACCTTATGATTGACTTACTGTGAATGACAATCCATCTTGGTATCAACAACAGAAGCTCTGTCATTTTGGAGTTGGGGTTAAGAGTCAGAAACAATGTGCTCAGGGATCTTCTAAAACTCTTAAAACAGGGTGGCCAGGACTACTGGGACAAATTGTGTTTTTTATTATTAATAATAGTGATAATACTCTCCCTCCAAGGCACAAGTGAACTGTATAGAATTGCGTGTGTGTGTAAACTCTCCTCTCTTGTCTCATTTTGTTGAGTTTGAAACTTATGTATTCTTCAGTCTTGTATGCTTAAAACCACTGACTAACTTCCAAAGCAGAATGAGTTATGTCAGTATGTTCAAAAGATAAGTGAATAATACCCCAACAGAGCATATCACTCAGAGTGCAGTCCTACACACCTCATTTACCATTTTTCTAATAATTAAAATATTCAAGATAAATATATTTATAGCATTATATATTAAAAGCTACTTCAAATTCAACACACTATGAATAAACATTTTTTAAACCAGTAATGAGATGAGAGCCCTGCCTATCGGTGCAGTGAAAGAGATAAAAGATGAAACACATTTTTTCATATGCCAGCAAGTAACTGTTATTTTCACCATGTTCTCTTCTAGGAACAAACTGAAAGATCCCTTTAAGTAACAGTTCTTCTGCTTCAAATTTGTAGTTTTTATCTGTTGGATTAATATAAGAGCTGATGTTTAAAGACAAACAAAACCCACCTGTATTATTATTACATAGAGCACTATGAGCCAGCTTTTAGGGCTACATTTTACAGTTTTTGAAATACAATTTTGTTCTCTTATTTTCATATATTTTCCATAAAGTCAGTGAACCTCAGTGTAATTGTTGGCTTGGATTCTTTTACACCTGAAATACACCTTGAGAAGAAGCTTTACATATTTTCTTACTACCGTGGAAGAGTATAATTTGGGGAAACTTTCCATATCATTCAGATGAGAAAGAAACCTTTATCTTACTGTTCTTGATAAGAAAGACTATGGAAAGTGCAGGAATCTCCCTCTGTCGGTCTCTCTGTATATATACAAACATGTACATACATATATGTAAATATACGTACACACTCCAGTTATTGACATTTTTACTTATAACATGTGATTGCCACTTCTGATTATTTATAAAGATATGACACAGCAGAACCCTTTAAAAACTTTATACTATGGAGTAGACTACCAGAAATGCAATTGCAACAATAAATCTTGATCTAGTGCTGATAGTTTATGACACAGGTCTTCATTCTATCGTTAAACACTAGTATTACTAAGGAGGACCCACTGTATTTGATTAAACAGACCTTCCTATTATTGTTTGTTCTGATGGCATGAGAAGGCTGACAAGCAGTATCTTTACAGAGCAATTGATTTCACCTCTGGGTGTGTTTCCTTCTCTGTTTATATAAGTGACATCGGTTTTGTCATGCCCTCAGAACAACTTTTCAAATAACCCAGAAGCCTGGCTTCATAGCAAGGAAACATTATAGATGGGGGGGATCTCCATGTTTAACCAGACCCTCAGAACTTAGAGCAATAAATATATTCAGTTATTTATTTATAAGCAAATGACAGAATATTCAATCCAAATAGAAACATTTTTTCAGCGATGCAACACAACATGGAGTCGTGTTAAAAAAGTGAATAGAATATTTTTAATAGATGCCTATAGAATCTGTGTTTGCTGTTTACACTATTTGCCACATTAGCAGTATCACACTTCTTCTTTTTCCCTTCTAAGAACTAATGAAAGATCGCTTGCCATTAGCTTTGACATGCTGCACATGCTATTCTGTTGTTCTCGAAGAGCAACTAAACTCTCTCCAGTGTGTGTGTCCCTTTCTCACTCATTAGTGTGGATGAATACTATTTCTAGGAGCTTGGTCATTGAAGATTGCATAAGTAAATGCAGATAATTCTTGAGCAATATAGTGAATATGATTTCACAAAAAAAATCCGTATGTACTGTACACATCTTCCTGAATCCAAAATTCTCTTATCCACAGTGGTTTGAATCTCATATAAAACAGTGGTAAATTGTTAAACATTAGGACATTAGCTGGCTGCTTCTTTAAATGTACCTGTATTGTCTGCCTGCTCCTTTTGTGGAGTTGTGTTTTTGTATTGGATGTTTGGGCCAATGGGAGGCTTCAAGCTACAACATATTTTCCCAGTTTAAATATATTTAACATATGACAAACCCCAGACAAGGCTTTTAATATGTATAAAGAACTGCAGTGTTAGGTGGTTTATTTGCAAACCGTTTTCAATGTCCATTTTTATGGCACCTTTAACAATATTCTTGTTTCCAAAGTACAAAAAAAAATAGGTTAAATAATCTAGCCATAACTGAATGTCAAGCAATAAAACAAATGACTTTTGTGCATAGACTTAAAAAAATACAAATTTTAGACATCTGCATGTAAATGCAATCTCTTGTTTACTGCTTTCTTCAACTTGAGCAATTGATTCCTTATTTACTATTAACTTAAGAACTTGTAATGGCCTGTAAACATTTTATCTCTTACTCTTCTTTCAAATTTACCTTCGTCCCTGCTTTTGAGTCATAATATTTAATGTTGTTCTGCACATCTCTATACAGTTAACTTTTGGCTTTCATTCTGTATAGATAAGAAAATGTTATAAACAGCCTACTCAGTGCAAATATTTATCTGTTTATCAAATCCACAATATGCTGTATAATACTGGTTTTACTATATAATCTATTTTAGACATAGCTGTTTAGAACTAGAGTGTGCTATTTTTGTGTTTTTCTGATGTGTGGTGCTAGATAAGTTACTTTTGTGAACAAAAAAAAATCCCTTTTATTCCTAGACAATACCACCTTTGGGTCTTGTTAATTTCACTGAGTATAACTATATATTTGTATATATATACATATATATATATATATATCTACCTGTGCCCAACCGGCAGCTGTATCAGAGTGCTGGATTTGGGACATGCTTTTCTCTTTAAATACATAATATCATTATATAAATTATTCTAGAGTGTATTTAATTGGGGTACAATTACTTCCTTAGTATGGATATTTGACATCTAGGGTGAATTTGTTTATAAATATGGATATATGAAAATTTATTAGCATTTACTTTATGTTTGCTACTTGGCTACATACCATTATCTCCTGAGCTGAAAAACACTTTGCCAGGCCTTCAAGATCCTGAAGAAACACTCTAGTTTAATGGAGTAATACTTTTATTCTTACAAAGGAGTTATATTATTGGCACCTGATGGTTGTGTACTTAGCTCCTATTATAGGTAAAAGGCATTTAGATAAAATATCCTTGGTGGCTTGTGGGCAGAATAAACCCTTCCGCTCCTACTAAAGCCATGAGAAACGTGGAGACATCCACTATCACAGCACAACGTGGGCCATAATGCAAATTCAACAAGGGATGTTCTGTTTTAATATGACCTCCATCAGTTCCATGAACTGAGTGAAAGACCTTCATTATAAACCTCATTCAATAAAGAGCTTAAACTCTTTCACCTATTTTCCCAAGATGACCTATTGACATTGTTAAAAATCAAAGTATATCAAATATCTAACTAAGGGTGTAGTTAACCTTATTAAATATTGATTAGAATTGTTCTGTAATATTACTGAATTTGTA
Organism: Phataginus tricuspis; assembly: GCA_029783875.1. Taxonomy (NCBI): domain Eukaryota; kingdom Metazoa; phylum Chordata; class Mammalia; order Pholidota; family Manidae; genus Phataginus; species Phataginus tricuspis. Next base: position 14,614,796 of record JAQQAC010011331.1, read on the forward strand.
AGATCTTTAGCAAAGATTTTTGAGCAATTTATAAGTATAGAGCAAATGTTTCTGTTTACTGCACTTTTTGTAATTGAAGGTGATAAATTCTCAAGCCATGGTTATTGGCTCCCATGCACTGCATATTTACCCACAATTCTAGACATTTTCCATTTTGATGGAAGAGTTGCTGTTACCTTAATTATTAATGCAATCATGTGGTTAATGAGAGCTAATGCTAATAATTCACCTTTTAAAGTGAATTGGCTACAGTTTAAGGAGAAATCTCTTTTAATACAAATCACTTCATTCCTTATTACTTCCTTAGAGATTGAAAACAAATTTTTTACGCACCATTTAGTATCCTTAGCTTCCTGAGGGTAGAGATTGTATCTCTTTTTGTCTGTACGGTGGCTAGCACATGTCAGCATTTAACAGTTGTTCAATGACAACAAGCGTTCTCCAATTAAAGCTTTTTTTCCTGGGTTTTGTTTGTTTGGGGTTGTTTTGGTAAATTTATAAAATATGCCAAGCCTTATGGTTAACACTTTCTTCTACAACTAAGTATCAAAGCCACCTTTAAAAAGACCACATGAAATGCTGATTCTGTGTGTAGGTCTTGAGGATGTGAAGCACACGAATTTCACGAAACTCTGTGAGTAGCAAACTCAGCCTTCTGTAAATATACATGCAAGTTTGGAAACAGTAATACTGTACCTATAAATATATGCTGTCTGTTTTGTGTACAGTATGTAAAAACCCCTTTTCTGCCACACTAAAAATGCAAGCCATTTATGGGAATCCTAAAAATAGTATTGTACTAAAACTTTGCTAATGATCTTTATTAAAGAACCATCCAACTTTTCACTTACATTGGGTTTTCTTTTCAATTCACTCTGACAGTAGTCTGCTTATTTCCAGCTGTTTGTTATTTTATTGAGTCCTGAATTAAAAAAAAATATTTTGATTCATTTTGTAAATACAAGCTGTAAAAAAGAGAGATTTAATGTTGTCTTTTAAATACTCCGATTTTCATTCTAATATGAATGTTGTTATATTGTACTTAGAAACTGTACCTTTAATATTACATTACCTTTATTAAAAGTGCATTGAACACATCAATTTTAGATGTGCTTTATGTACTGTTATCCTATAATAAAACTTCAGCTTCTAATGGAACACTTGCCTTGTTTTTCTTCTTTTTTCTTGGTTATCAAGCTGCACTGTATGCAGTTCTCTAGTTATATCTTGTCTCCACAGAATGGTCTAGGAGAACCTCTCTACTCAAAGTTCAGTCCATAGACCAGTAGTATGGGCACCACGCCAGACCTGCTAAATTAGAATCTCCATTTTTACAAGCCCCCCCCCCGCCCCCCCCCCCGTGGTTGCTTTACGTATTCAAATTTGAGAAGTGCTGGGCTACAACAAAGTACTTTTTTAAAAATTAATTCATTTCTGTTTTGCAGGGTGGGGAATGTACCCAAGGATCAAGCTACCCTTTTGATCAGAGAGGGCAAAGAAAGAAGTTTTAACTTGTGAGTTAATGTCTGTTGATTGGTACTTAGCTGCCAGGGATGCAGAATTAAGGATTCAGAGGCTGCTTCCTGTCTTAAAGGGGAAGGGTGCCACGACTGATTAGTGATATCTGACCTGAGGATAGGAGAGAAGGAATCCTGAAATGACAGGAATCATTAAAGTGAAGTATCAGAAGTGACCCCAAAGACTTTTAAAAGCTGACTTTACCTGGGCTATCATTGCCTCATCCGGGACACCCCCCTTCTCTGGAGTAGATTATACAGGAGTAAACCAATGACTTTAACATGAGCTAAGTATCACACTATTTTAATGGTGAAAAATATATAAATTATTTTAAAAGTCATGTCAAGAACATCCAAATGATAAAATATTCTGAATTCAGAATAAAAGCAACGGAGTTGGCATTTTCCTCCACATACTTACACTGCAGTACCTAAGTGTCTCTTGCCCTCAGGAAAGTAAATATATGAAGTGATCCCCAAACTTGGTGCAGTAAATGGTCCCTAATCCTGCTTTGGTTTCCAAAAGTACCTTGTAGAAGAGGAAGAATGAGATGATGCCTGTGAACTATTTGCAGAATTTCAAGTTACATATAATTATAAATATTTACCACTTTCTTGTATCTCAGGAAATTGAGAGTTAATGGAAACAATGGAATTCAAAATATGACATCTGTCACCTATAGGCCTTTGGCCAAACCCATGCCTAAACTCCATTTGATAAAAACAATGGTTTTTACTCACCTTTCCAGTGTGGAAGCTTGCTCTGCTTCAAGAGTACTTGAATGGGACTGTGAGAGGGACTTCTTACAATTCTGTTTATAATGATCTCATGGGAGAATTGGAAAGGAAAACAAGTGTCAGTTATTAATAAACTCTTGGAGAGAAAGCAGAAGTAACTACAGACTACTGGGTAAGACCTGACCCCAACTGTGTCTTCGTTGCTACTGTTACTACTAAGTTATGTCATGAGGCAAAGTCAAACCGTCTAGCCCTCCAGAATTAGACTTCTGCGTGGACTCTGAGGGTCCGTGCAGAGCAGGCCTCTGATTCTCATGACGGGGCTATGAAAGGACCATGTTCACGTGTGAGGGCGCGAATTGCTGACGTGCTGAGATTCAGCTCAACACCTTGGCTTATGCCTTTGGCCCAGAAACCGAAAACGGAGCACGATAGTGTTCAGAGCCCATGATCCCAAAGCAGCCATTAACATTATATGAACTGCTAGAGGCAGGAAGAATAAAAAAATGTCTCCTTGCTTATGGAATTTCAGGAACATGGCATCAAGAAGGGAATGTCTGTCAAAAGAACCTTCCTGGATCCCCAAAGAATCACACTGATGGACTCCCACCTTTTCTTAAGGCAAGCCTAGACTCCCAACAGTGGAAGACACCTCTTGCTAGCTGAACGGGAACTCTTCTCATTTTACTGTACCACCCAAAGTGAGCTGAAGAAAAATCCTGGTTTTTTCCCAATGCCAGTTATTTCTGATGTTGGAAATCGATAAATTGGACTTTCTGCATTTACTTCGATTCTGGATTTTTTTTCTCCCTGTATGACTCCAGTATAATATACTCATGTCTTAGTGATAATCCATTTGTTGTTTATCTACTTGATGGAGTTCTCAAGCCGTTTCATTTCCAGGATAACTTCCTCTTTGTGAGGGAGAAGTTGCTTCAACTATTAATTGTTCTGGACATGGAAAAAAAACATTAATTTTAATATTAGCCTCACCCCAAATTAATTATGATAGTAACCTCCTAACAAGTCTCACATCCACTTTGACCATTCTTTCTTTTTTTTTATTTTGGTATTATTAATATACAGTTACATGAGCAACATTGTGGTTACTATGCATTGTGGTTACATTATCAAGTCCCCACCACATACTCCATGACAGTCACTGTCCATCAGCGTAGTAAGATGCTATACAGTCACTACTTGTCTTCTGTGTTATACTACCTTCCCCGTGCCCCCTCTATATTATGTGTGCTAATCGTAATGCCCCTTATTCCCCTTCTCCCTCCCTTCCCACCCACCTCCCCCCAACCCAGTCCCTTTCCCTTTGGTAACTATTAGTCCATTCTTGGGTTCTGTGAGTCAGCTGCTGTTTTGTTCCTTCAGTTTTTGCTTTGTTCTTATACTCCACAGATGAGTGAAATCATTTGGTACTTGTCTTTCTCCTCCTGGCTTAATTCACTGAGCCTAATACCCTCTAGCTCCACCCATGTTGTTGCAAATGGTATGATTTGTTTTCTTCTTATGGCTGAATAATATTCCATTGTGTATATGTATCATATCTTCTTTATCCATTCATCTACTGATGGACACTTAGGTTGCTTCCATATCTTGGCTATTGTAAATAGTGCTGCAATAAACACAGGGGTGCATATGTCTTTTTGAATCTGGGATCCTGCATTCTTACAGTAAATTCCTAGGAGTAGAATTCCTGGGTCAAATGGTATTTCTATTTTTAGTTTTTTGAGGAACCTCCATATTGCTTTCCACAATGGATGAACTAGTTTACATTCCCACCAGCAGTATAGGAGGGTTACCCTTTCTCCACATCCTCACCAGCATTTGTTGTTCCTAGTCTTTTCTATGTTGGCCATCCTAATGTGTGAGGTGATATCTCATTGTGGTTTTAATTTGCATTTCCCTGATAATTAGCGATGTGGAGCATCTTTTCATGTGCCTGTTGTCCATCTGAATTTCTTCTTTGGAGAAGTGCCTGTTCAGATCCTCTGCCCATTTTTTAATAGGGTTATTTGCTTTTTGAGTGTTGAGGCATGTGAGTTCTTTCTATATCTTGATGTTAACCCCTTGTTGCATATGTCATTTTCAAATATATTCTCCCATACTGTAGGATGTCTTTTTGTTCTACTGATGGTATCCTTTACTGTACAGAAGCTTTTTAGTTTGATATAATCCCACTTGTTCATTTTTGCTTTTGTTTCCCTTGCCCGGGGAGATATGCTCATGAAGAAGTTGCTCATGTTTATGTCCAAGAGATTTTTGCCTGTATTTTTTTCTAAGAATTTTATGGTTTCATGACTTACATTGAGGTCTTTGATACATTTTGAGTTTACTTTTGTGTATGGGGTTAGACAGTAATCCAGTTTCATTGTCTTACATGTAGCTGTCCAGTTTTGCCAACACCAGCTGTCGAAGAGGCTGTCATTTCCCCATTATATATCCATGGCTCCTTTATCGTATATTAATTGACCATATATGCTTGGGTTTATATATGGGCTCTCTATTCGGTTCCACTGGTCTATGGGTCTGCTCTTGTGCCAGTACCAAATTGTCTTGATTACTGTAGCTTTGTAATAGAGCTTGAAGTCAGGGAGCATAATTCCCCCTGCTTTATTCTTCCTTCTTAGGATAGCTTTGGCTATTCGGGGTCTTTTGTGGTTCCATATGAATTTTAGAACTATTTGCTCTAGTTCATTAAAGAATGCTGTAGGTATTTTGATAGGGATTCCACTGAATCTGTGGATTGCTTTAGGCAGGATGGCCATTTTGACAATATTAGTTCTTCCTAGCCAAGAGCATGGAATGAATTTCCATTTATTAGTGTCCTCTTTAATTTCTCTTAAGAGTGTCTTGTAGTTTTCACGGTATATGTCTTTCACTTCCTTGGTTAGGTTTGTTCCTAGGTATTTTATTTGTTTGGATGCGATTGTGAATGGAATTGTTTTCCTGATCTCTCTTTCTGTTAGTTCATCGTTAGTGTATAGGAATGCAACAGATTTCTGTGTATTAATTTTGTATCCCACAACTTTGCTGAATTCAAATATTAGTTCTAATAGTTTTGGAGTGGAGTCTTTAGGGTTTTTTATGTACAATATCATGTCATCTGCAAATAGAGACAATTTGACTTCTTCTTTTCCAATTTGGATGCCTTTTATTTCTTTGTGTTGTCTGATTGCCATGGATAGGACCTCCAGTACTATGTTGAATAGAAGTGGAGAGAATGGGCATCCTTGTCTTGTTTCCGATCTTAAAGAAAAAGCTTTCAGCTTCTCGCTGTTAAGTATGATGTTGACTGTGGGTTTGTCATATATGGCCTTTATTATGTTGACGTACTTGCCCTCTATACCCTTTTGTTGAGAGTTTTTATCATGAATAAATGTTGAATTTTGTTGAATGCTTTTTTAGCATCTATGGAAATGATGATGTGGTTTTTGTCCTTTTTATTGATGTCCTGGATGACGTTGATGGATTTTCAAATGTTGTATCATCCTTACATCCCTGGGATGAATCCTAGTTGATCATGATGGATGATCTTTTTTATGTATTTTTGAATTTGATTTGCTAATATTTTGTTGAGTATTTTTGCATTTATGTTCACCAAGGATATTGGTCTGCAATTTTCTTTTTTTGTGGTGTCTGCGTAGTTTTGGTATTAGAGTTACGTTGTTCTCATAGAATGAGTTTGGGAGTATTCCCTTCTCTTTTACTTTTTGGAAAACTTTAAGGAGGATTGGTATTAGGTCTTCCCTAAATGCTTGATAAAATTCAGCCATGAAACCTTCTGGTCCAGAGGTTTTGTTCTGACGTAGTTTTTTGATTACCAAATCAATTTCAATTTCCTTGCTGGTAATTGGTCTATTCAGATTTTCTGTTTCTTTCTGGGTCAGCCTTTGAAGGTTGTATTTTTCTAGAAAGTTGTCCATTTCTTTTAGGTAATCCAGTTTGTTAGCATATAATTTTTCATAGAATTCTCTCATAATTCTTTGTGTTTCTGTGGTGTCCGTAGTGTTTTTTCCTTTCTCATTGCTGATTCTGTTTATATGTATAGACTCTCTTTTTTTCTCAATAAGTCTGGCTAGGGTTTTATCTGTTTTGTGTATTTTCTCAAAGTACCAGCTCCTGCCTTCATTGATTCTTTCTATTGTTTTATTCTTCTTGATTTTATTTATTTATGCTCTAATCTTTATTACGTCCCTCATTCTACTGACTTTGGGCCTTGGTTGTTCTTCTTTTTCTAGTTTCATTAATTGTGAGTTTAGACTGTTCATTTGGGATTGTTCTTCTTTCCTGAGGTCGGCCTGTATTGCAGTATACTTCCTTCTTAGCATGGCCTTCTCTGCATTGCACAGATGTTGCGGTGTTGAATTATTGTTGCCATTTGTCTCCATATATTGCTTGATCTCTGTTTTTATTTGGACATTGATCCACTGATTATTTAGGAGCATGTTATTAAGCCTCCATATGTTTGTGGGCTTTCTCATTTTCTTTGTGTAATTTATTTCCAGGCTCATACCTTTGTGATCTGAAAAGCTGGTTAGTATAACTTCAATCTTTTTGAATTTACTGAGGCTCTTTTTGTGGCCTAGGATATGATCTATTCTTGAAAATGTTCCATGTGCACTTGAGAAGAATGTGTATCCTATTGCTTTTGGATGGAGTGTTCTGTAGATGTCTGTTAGGTCCATCTGTTCTAATCTGTTGTTCAGTGCCTCTGTCTCCTTACTTATTTTCTGTCTGGTTGATCTGTCCTTCAGAGTGAGTGGAGTGTTCAAGTCTCCTAAAATGAATGCATTGCATTCTATTTCCTCCTTAATTCTGTTAGTATTTGTTTCAAATATGTAGGTGATCCTGTGTTGGATGCATAGATATTTATAAAGGTTATATCCTCTTGTTGGACTCTTGAAGGACTTATGTAACGTCCTTCTTTATCTCTTGTTACTTTCTTTGTTTTTTGTCAAAGTCTATTTTGTCTGATACAAGTACTGCAACTCCTGCTTTTTCTCCCTATTGGTTACATGAAATATCTTTTTCCATCCCTTTACTTTCAGTCTGTGTATGTCTTTGGTTTGAAGTGAGTCTCTTCTAGGAAACATATAGATGGGTCTTATTTTTTTATCCATTCTGTGACTCTGTCTTTTGACTGGTGCATTCAGACCATTTACATTTAGGGTGATTATTGATAGGTATGTACTTATTGCCATTGCAGGCTTTAGATTCATAGTTACCAAAGGTTCAAGGGTAACCTCCTTACTATCTAACAGTCTAATTTAACTCAGTATGCTATTACAAACACAACATACAGGTTCTTTTTTCTTTTTCCTCCTTTTTGTTCCTCCTCCATTCTTTATATATTAGATATCAGATTCTGTACTCTTTGCCTATCCCTTGATCAACTTTTGGGGTAGTTGATTTGACTTTGCATCTGCTTAGTAATTCATTGTTCTACCTTGCTGTGGTTTTATTTCCCCTGGTGACAGCTATTTAGCCTTAGGAATAGTTCCATCTATAGCAGTCCCTCCAAAATGCAGTGTAGAGATGGTTTGTGGGAGGTCAATTCTCTCAGCTTTTGCTTATCTGAAAATTGTTTAATCCCTCCTTCAAATTTAAATGATAACCTTGCTGGGTAGATTATTCTTGGTTTGAGGTCCTTCTGTTTCTTTGCATTAAATATATCATGCTACTCCCTTCTGGTCTGTAAGGTTTCTGTTGAGAAATCTGATGATAGCCTGATGGGTTTTCCTTTGTATGTGATCTTTTTTCTCTCTGGCTGCTTTTAATAGTCTGTCCTTATCCTTGATATTTGCCATTTTAATTATTATATGTTTTGATGTTGTCTTCCTTGGATCCCTTGTGTTGGGAGATTTGTGCACCTCCATGGCTTGAGACACTATCTCCTTCCCCAGATTGGCAAAATTTTCAGCAATTACCTCCTCAATGGCACTTTCTATCCCTTTTTCTCTCTCTTCTTCTTCTGGTACCCCTATAATGCGAATATTGTTCCATTTGCATTGGTCACACAGTTCTCTCAATATTCTTTCATTCTTAGAGATCCTTTTTTCTCTCTGTGCCTCAGCTTCTTTGTATTCTCTTCTCTAATTTCTATTCCATTTACCGCCTCTTCTACTACATCTAATCTACTTTTAAATCCCTTCATTTTATGTTTCATTTCTGATATGAAATTTCTTAGTGATTGAATCTACATCCTAAATTCATCCCTGAGTTTTTGAATATTTTTCTGTACCTCCATGAACATGTTTATGATTGTTATTTTGAACTCTCTTTCAGGAAGATTGGTGAGTTCAGTTTCATTTGGCCCTTTTTTGGGGGTTTGTGAGATTTTGGTGTGAACCAGGTTCCTTTGACATTTCATATTTCTATGTAGCACCCTCTAGTGCCCAGAAGCTCTAGTCTCTGGAACTGCTCACCCCCTGGAGAGAGGTTGGGGGTAACAGGGGAGTAGCGCTGGTGCCTGGGAGGAGTAATGAGCTGTTTCCTGCTTCCTGGCTGCAGTGCCTGTCTCCACCATCAGAGCCAGTGGGCCTAGCACACAGGTGTAAGTCTCTCTGCTTTGTGTCTGTAGCTCTCATAGGTGAGGCCTCCCTCTGGCTGGTCTGATGTCAGTGCAGTGACTGCCCGTTTGCGAGCCAGTGCCAGCAGGCCAGGAGGAAGGTGCAGGCTACATATCACGGTGGGGATCTCTGAGCTGAGTAGCCAGCCAGGGGTATAGAGTACCTAAAGCTCCTGAAATTTCCCAATCTGCTGGTCTGAGCGCACCCAGAGAACCTTATCCACCTGCCCCTTCTCCCGTGCAGCACGCTCCATGCAAACTTCACCCCTTCAGTAGCCCTATTGCTGCTAAGAAGCCTCTCAGACCACCCGCCTTTCCTTTGTCCCAGAGTGGCTGGATGTGGATCCCCGTCCTCCACAAACGGCTGGGATCTCAGTCTCTCAAGTATTCCACCTGTTTTAGCTTTCAACGCAACTAATCTCCAGAGCATCATGCAATGTAGGTTTGTGCTCGCAAAGCACATCTCCGGGGCTGGGTGTTCAGTAGTCCTAGGCTTCCATCCCCTCCCCACTCCGTTTCTCTTCCTCCCACTGGTGAGCTGGGGTAGGGGAAGGGCTTGGGCCATCTCTTAAAAAGCTAAATTTACCATACAACCCAACAATTACATTCCTAAGTATTTGCCCAAGAGCAAACAAAAAGTTCACATGAAGATTTGTGTACAAATCCTCATAGCAACATTACTCATAAAAAAAATATGAGCCAAATAACCAAATAGCCAATAATAATAGCCAAAAAGTGGAAACATCTAATGTCCACCAAGTGAATGGATAAACAAAATGGGCCATATCCACAAATGCTACTACAATTTCGCAACAAAACAACTGCTAATACCTGCTACAACTTGGAGGAACCTCAAACATATTCTGCTAAGAGAAAGAATGCAGATACGAAAGGCTACATGTTGCATGACTTCATTTACATGAAATGTCCAGAGAAGGCAAATCTACAGAGATGGAAATCAGATGAGTGTTTGCCTGTCCCTGGGGGTAGGAAGAGAGATTAACTGCAAATGGGCACAAAGGATTTTTCTGGGTAATAGAAATGTTTTTAAACATAGTAAAGAGTTGCAAACCTCTGTTCATTTACTAAAAATCAGTGAATGGCACAATTAAAATGGATGAATTTTACGGTACATGGGTTATATCTCAATGAAGATGTTGTAAACACACACACTGGTTTCCCCATCAACCACAGAACAAAGTCCAAAATTGAAATTCTCCAGCATTGTACGAAGGTCCTCTCTGGCGCCCCCGTCGCCTTTTCCAGCCCAGTGGCCTTTATTTCCCCCACAAAACAATGCAGTAGATTTTCCTCTTTCCCATAACATGCAGTACTATTTCACACTTCTATGCTTTTCACACCTGAGAACCCACAGCCCCTTCTCTACCCAGAGAACTCCTACTCATCCTTCAAGACCCAGTGTAAACTGAACTACTTCTGTAAAGTAGTCTCTAAATTTTCTCAGTCAGAATGAGTTCCTACCTCATTGTGTCCCCACAGAATCTATAATATGTATGTATACCATTACTTATTTGTATTATAATCATTTTCTTACAATGCCACCTCCACTGTAGGGTTGTTGGGTTTTTGTGTGTGTGGGGTGGGCAGAAAAACTATATACTAGTAGGTACTATTTGTTGAACATTTACTCTTTGCATTTACTCTATTATTTTTACAAATTACTTCTAATCCTCAGAACGGTTTTGTAGGTGAAATATTATTGTCTCCATTACCCAGATGGGGAAACGGGCTCAAAGAGGAGACACAAGATATCTAGGATTGTACTACCAGTAAGGAGGAAGACGGAGATACAAACCCATATCTGCTGGACTTCAAAAATCCTTGTACTTTTCACTAAACTGCTTCTGATTTACAAAGTAGAGCATAAAGAAGACAGGTTGCATATATGTAATATACTATAATGCCAAAAGTTATGAGACCTGATTTTTAGTATCAGTTTTATCACTGATCATGTAATGTTGGAAAAGTCACTTGAAAATCCGGACTTCAGTTTTATTATCAGGAAAACAAAAAGGACTAGATAACCTCCAAAGTTCCTTCTGGCTCTACAAATTCTGATTCTATGTGCTGTCTTGGAACCACTGGAACTCAAATACACCAACCGCTCGATGATTAGCTGTAGTCTAAATACAGGCTATTTCTGGTGATGTCATCATACGACATTGCTGTGGGCTGGTGCGTCCTGGGTCCTATTCATGAGTGCTTGAATGCTTCTCAAGCAGTTCTTGAGCCCCTGCTGAAGACTAGGAAAGGACTCCCAACTCTCTCTGCATGCTTCGTGCGATAGTACCCAGCACTTGGACCTCCACACTGCCTTGATGTCCATCTCCGTCCTAGTACAGTCCATCAACAACACTCTCTTAGTAAGAAATGTTGCCTGCACGGTGGTATGCATTGCACCAGTGGATTTGCAAACATTTACAAGCAGTCTCCTAACCAGCTTCTTCCCTACAAACTCATTCAATACGTTGCCAGATAAACTGTCCGGAAACGTAAAAGCTCTTGCTGTGTCTGTTCTCTGCTTATAAGCTCCCCATTCCCCACCCTACCCCACCTCCCAGCATTCTATTGCTTATACAATAAAATCAAAATCCTTAGTCTGTCTTGTAACGTCGTCTGTGGTCCCGTCTCAACCTGTTTTTTCAAATGCTTTTTTTCCTTTAATATTCTTCGTAGACTTTGCATCCCGGCAAAATAAATTACTTAAGGATCCCTGTATTCAAGGTAGATTTTTAATGTAAGTATAACTTCTATGTAAACATATTTTACAACAATACCATAAATCACTTTAAAATTTAGAAAATGCATTCCTGCTAACACGGACTGTATCATGCAATAGGTTTATGCAGCATCTTGTGCATTCTTCCTGGAATGCCCTTTCCCATCATCCACATGCTTCAAATTCTTCAAATGAGCTGATATGTCAAGGGCCTGATGAGTTAACTGACTTATAAGTACAATAGATACCTTCAGCTATTCAACTCTGCTTTCTGTCCCTCTCATTAGTAATTTGTCTCTCTCTCTGAATTCAGTCTTTTCTATATATATCTCTAACGTAGCTTACCACTTTCTATTTTGTTTTATACTACTTAATGTCAATGTCTTAGATTCCCAAATTCGGAATTCAGTCTTAGTCCTATGGGTACCCAGCACCAAGCACAAAATTTAAGTTCTGAATACACGTTTCCTTAATTAATGAGAATAAACTAGTGGAGAGCACAGCGGCCTTTGGTGGAAACTGGCATCTAAAATGAAATGGGGGTGGAGTGGAGACATTCTTGTGTGCCAGGTGCTGTGCTGAACACAGCTTCATCCCTTATTTCATTTAATCCTTTCAAAAACCCTACTGAGTAGATGCAAATAGTATCTCCATTTTACTGATGAGAAGTCAGAGCTGGAGAAGTTAGAAGACATTTGCCTAAGGTAACAACCTAGTGTGAGTCTTTCCAGTAACTTATCTCCTGTCGTTGCAATGATCGTTCCCTCAAGCTTGACAACTTCCCCAAGACAGGGCGCAGCCTCCGACCCCTTCCCGGGGCGAGACGCCTCCAGCACACCCTGTCCCATGCGCGGTACGCGAGCGGGTGGGTGGAGCTTTCGGGACGCAGGGCCCCGCCCCCTGCGGCGCTGGTGACGTCACCACGCAGGACTGGAGCGGCGCGGCCACGTCCTTTAAATAAGGCCTTGCCCGGCTGCGCGCGCCTGAGGAGTGGGGTGGAGCGTGCGCGGCGTGGGTGCTGCGGCTCGGGCCGGAGCCGGCGCGGACCCCGAGGTGGGCGGAAGGGCTGCCCCGCGGCCGAGACCCGGAACGCAGGGCGCTTTCCTGCAGGCGGGCGCGCCCGTGAGGCCCGGGAGGGGGGAACATGGCGGCCCCCTCGGCGGGTCCCGGGCCCTCCGCTCCTGGTTCTGGCGCGGCCCCTTCCCGGCTTTGCTCACCCCTTTGTTCGCCTACCTGGAACTTTGTTTCTCCTTTCACCCCCTTTCCCTCAGCCACTGCCTTTGCCTTTATCGACTCTCTCTCTCTCTCCAGCGCCGCACTGGGTCCAAGTGTGAAATGTCGGTTTAGTCTGAGCCGGTCAGGTACCGAGAGACCGAGTCCTAAATTTGCTAGTTTTTCACCTACCACTGACTTAGTCCTCTCGGGGGGAGGGAGAAGCACTGAACATGGAGCGGTCGTGCCAGTGATCAGACCTGGTAATTCCTCTAAGCGACCCTGTCAAGTGTTACTTAAGTTGCCGGGACCTCAGTCTCCTCAAATTGAAGTTTTCTTTGGAAGATTCTTAATAATCCAGGGAGCCTTTGTGTGCTGCGTTGCTTGCCAGAATCTGCCCCATATACATAACGTATGGTTAGGAAAATGGGAAGCAAGATTTATTTTGACAGTAAGGGGGTGGGAGATGCAGAGTTAACACATACAACTCCATGCCATAAAGTGACACAGTATGTAAGTAATGAGAACCCCATTCTGTTTATTTTCTCAGTGAGTGTGTGTAAATTAAATGGAGAAGGACTAATCCTATGTCCACATTGCTGTTCTGCTACAAAGCAATGTACGAATATTCCGAGAGAGGTACCGAGAGACCGAATATTCATCTGTCTGAACAGGTTCTTTCTCCCGTGAATTAAGAGCACCTGGCCCGGCCATCACCTGCTTTTGATTTTGACCTTTTGTGTTTCCACAGTTGGGTGCAGATTCTGGAGAAATCGTGTCTCCTGTGGAGCTGCACTGCCAGGCAGTAGAATTGTGAGCTTGAGTGAAGCAGAAATCTAGGAACATGAGCTCCATGATGGCCATCGGTGAACCAAGACTGAACTGGTAAGTTGTATCAGTTTGTAATCTAAAGAGGAGTGAAGTGGGGCTGGTGGCTGGATTAGGTAAGGAGGATTTCTGTTTTGGAGAGATTTGGAGGAAACAGAAAGAAGATACAAGTCCAGTGGCTCAGAATTTACCCCATTCTCATCTTTACATACTGAGTACTTCTGGATCACGGCTGATTGCACTTCCTCTCCTAAAGTGACAACAGTTCAGCAGTCAGTTTGCTGCTGGGTATAACTATCACGTGTTTATTGTTGGTCTCTTGGTGAAAGAGAGATGCTGGATTTTCTTGTATCCAAGAACACTGCCCAGTTCTGTACAAGTATTAAAAAGACCCTTTTAAACAATAAAATAGATTGTGTTTGTTATATTGCAATCTCTATCAAGTGCTAATGTAAAAGCATAGACTGTATTTTAGAAGTGTATGAGAACCTAATGAAGAGAACACTTGGTTAAGTTATATAGTGACTCTCTAGTGACCTAATTCATGTGCTATATATCAATTTAACACACATTTACTGAGCATCTACTCTTTGCCAGCCAACGAGAAGGCAGTTGCTTTAAAGAAAATGCTTCTCAACTTATTTTTGTCTCATGAGCTATTGTGCCACGCCACAAGACACTGTAAAGACTGACTGTCCTATCCATTTTCATTAACTTGGCAAAGTGATAAATGGTGTCCCTCTGCTAAAACCACTTCTAAGGTCATATATGATTTTTCATAACACCGTAATTTAGAGACGCATTATAGTAAATGCTTTCTATATAGTAAGCATCTAATAAATGCTGGTTGCTTTAAGCAACCAAATTTCTTAATGTTACGCCAAAGAGCTTGAGGTGAGCCCTGCCCCAGACAGACATTTTACTGGACTTCAGTCTGTTCTATTCTTTTTTTAATTAATTAATTATTTATTTATTTATTTTTAGTCTGTTCTATTAAACCTGAAGTATCTCTGGCATTTACTTGGGTGCTAAAGGAAAAGGCAAGGCTGATTGTTAGAACTGGAGAACTTCAGAATGGGCCGAGGCTAAAAGCCATTCAAGAAGTAAAACATCTAAAGTCACACACAGGGCACATGAAACTAAAACTGTTAAGAAATGATGGTCTGGGAAACGGGGTATAGAGGGCTTGTAATTATAATTTGCAATGGCACCGTTGTGTTGCTTAATCTAGCATGCAATTTTGAATTCTCCAATGCAAGTAAATTACTTTGTTTCACAGGGATGTTTCCCCCAAAAATGGCCTTAAGACGTTTTTCTCTAGAGAAAATTATAAAGATCATTCCATGGCTCCAAGTTTAAAAGAATTATGTATTTTATCTAACAGGTAATATGTTTATTTATTTATTTGATTATTTATTTCCATATTTGTTATTTTTATGATAGTTGAAGTTTTATATCTATGTAAAATTTAGAAAATAGAAGAACCCAGACCCAGAGACTCAAAGATGACCGACCACTCTGGGTGTGTGTGTGTGTATACTTGCAGGCCTTTCTCCACAGATGATCATATATATATTAAAACAAAAATGGGGTCATATTATAAATAGTATACAATTGTTTTGCCGTTTGCCTTTTTCATTTAAGATAACATTCTGCTGTGTATCTTTCCATGCCCTCTCACATACAGCTCAATGTTCTTTTTATTTATTTATTTATTTTATTTTGCTATTATTAATATACAATTACATGAGCAACATTACGGTTACTAGACTCCCCCTATTATCAAGTCCCCACCACATACCCCATTGCAGTCCTGTCCATCAGCGTAGAAGGATGTTATAGAATCACTACTTGTCTTCTCTGTGTTACACTGCCTTCCCCATATCACCCCACCGCACCCCACACCCACTACATTATGTGTGCTAATTGTAATAGCCCTTTTTCCCCCTTATCCCTCCCTTCCCATCCATCTTCCCAAGTCCCTTTCCCTTTGGTAACTGTTAGTCTGTTCTTGGGTTCTGTGAGTCTACTGCTGTTTTGTTCTTTCAGTTTTTTCTTTGTTCTTATACTCCACAATGAGTGAAATCATTTGGTACTTGTCTTTCTCCGCCTGACTTATTTCACTGAGCATAATACCCTCTAGCTCCATCCATGTTGTTGCAAATTGTAGGATTTGTTTTCTTCTTATGGCTGAATAATATTCTATTGTGTATATGGACCACATCTTCTTTATCCATTCATTTGCTGATGGACACTTAGGTTGCTTCCATTTTTTTGCTATTGTAAATAGTGCTGCGATAAACATGGGGTATTTTTTTTTTATTAAGGTATCATTGATATACACTCTTAAGAAGATTTCGCATGAGCAACATTGTGGTTACTACATTCAACCATTTTATCAAGTCCCCTCCACACCCCATTACAGTCACTGTCCATCAGCATAGTAAGATGCCACAGAGTCACTACTTGTCTTCTCTGTGCTACACTGTCTTCCCTGTGACCCTACACACACACCATGTGTGCCAATCATAATGCCCCTCAATCCCCTTCTCCCTCCCTCCCCACCCACCCTCTGCTTTGGTACTGCTAGTCCCTTCTTGAAGTCTGTGAGTCTGCTGCTGTTTTGTTCCTTCAGTTTTGCTTTGTTATACTCCACAAATGAGTGAAATCATTTGGTACTTGTCTTTCTCCGCCTGGCTTATTTCACTGTGGCTCAGTGTTCTTAGTGGTTGCATACTACTTCATAATAAAGATAAACTTTTCATTCATTTAGCTAGCCCTATATTGTAAAATGTTTGTGTTCCTCTTTTTTTGTAATTAGAAACCATACATTGATGAATTTCTTACAGCTATTTCTATAAGATAAATTCATATAAATTGAAATGTTTGGTCAAATGGGTATATATATTTTATATTTTAATAGATACTGCCAGATAGCCAGAGATTTATTTTTTTCCTCTCTGGTATGAAAATGGCTATTATGTGATAAGTTTCCCTTCTCACTGCTTGCCTGCCTAAAACAACACTTCTCTTTGTGGCTAGCTGTTTCTATGCTTTTGTGAATGAATCTTGACACCAAGTAATGGAATTTACTAGAAAGGGGTGTAAATATGCCAAATGAGGAATTGGGGAGTTCCCCTAGGGGAGCTCAACATTTACTTTCATCCTTTCTCCAACCCTTTCCCAGTTGGTGAAGCATATTTCCAGCCTCTGCATTGGATGGGACTCCATCTTTTCCTGCCATCTCAGTACCTTTTCTGTCAGTTAGCACCCCCTCTTACCCTATATTTTTGTTCTCTCTTGATCAGTATTTTAAAGTGCTCAAGTTTTTCCTCTCTCAATTCCTGGACTCCTCATTTCCTCCCAGTTATTTTCTTACCTCTTCTCTCATCTGTACTTAACACTTCTTTAAAGCTTGTATATACTTGGTGAGAGAAAATGAGGACCAAGACATCTCTAAGACATATAGAGAATGATAAACAAAATGACAATAGTAGTAAATCCTTCCCTATCAGTAATTACTTTAAATGAATTAAACTTTACAATCAAAAGACAGGTTAGGAGAATGGATTAAAAAAACACCTACTGCATTTGCTTTCACTGAACATCCCACTGTGCTCCTCTCAAGATCATCAGTGAGCCCTTGACTCTGGAGAGAGCTTGCCCTCCTAGTTTTCCTCCTAGTTTTCTTGTGACTATGGCATTTCTCAGTCTCTTTTGCCATCTTCTTTTCAGGCTTACCATACTGGATCACCACACTCTCTGTGGAGGTTTTAAAAAAATACTGATTTTGCACCCTCACCCCAGCCTTTTCAAGCCGAACCTTTGAGGATGTGTCTGTGGAATCAATTGATTGACTATGTAGACACTCATTTAGGTTGTTTCCATTCCTATATTATTACAAATAGTGATCATCCTTTTTATGTAGACATTGGTATTAAGTATGATAAATTCCTATAAGAGGAGGGTATGTGTGTGGTAGGTTTTTTTGAAAGATGCTACAGTATTGCCATTAAAAGCATTAAGGAAACAAGTGCTTTTTTGATTTCATGAAATAAATAGATAATTCACATAAAAGCAAGTGTAAGTTGTATTAAAGAGAGAATTTCAAAAATAAATGTTTGTAAGAGGCAATTTCAGAAGCAAATTCTTCTTGCTAAAGTACATAGTTATAATGTCTTTGCTACTTTCAGCAACAGAAGGTTAAGATAGTAGATCCCTTATGAATGTGCATCTGTGACTGTTTTTAAAAGCTCTTTACATTATTCAACTTGTACCATTTCTTGGGGATAACTTATTTTTAAAACTTATTATCAATTAAATAAAGAATTGCCTTTGTTTATTTGGATCAATGCCTACCAATTCGAGAGTCCTGGGATTTAGTGAACATGTATCTTTACGTTTGAAGAAAAAACTCACCATTTTATGAACTTTTATCTCCACTTTACCTCACCTTTTTAGAATAAACATTTCTAATATTAATCTTCTTCATTATGCCACTATTTCTTAATTATTCTAATGGTTCGTTTTGAGTCCAGTTCTAGTCAGCCTATCCCAGGTGCAGGGTTATAGTCTGGATTGTGTCAGGAAGAAGGCATCTCGCTGGTAGTTGGGTACACCTAAGTCCTAAAATCTTTTTTTCTTAGAACATGTTTGTTTTCTTTAGATTTCTACAGAACACAAAATAATAATTTACCTTTTAACATAGAAAAAGTAAAGATTCAAGGCATTGATTTCATATATTCTGGTCACTTTTGCTAACCTTAAATTTTATTGTTTTATTTATTATTTTTTTATTTTTTATTTTGCTATTATTAATGTACAATTACATGAGCAATATTATACTTACTAGTCTCCCCCTACTCCCACCACATACCCCATTACAGTCACTGTCCATCAGCATAGTAAGATGCTATAGAATCACTGCTTGTTTTCTCTGTGTTACACTGCCTTCCCCATACTCCCCCCACACACACCACAATATGTGTGCTAATTGTAATAGCCCTTTTTCCCCCTTCTCCCCCCCTTCCCACCCATCTTCCCCAGTGCCTTTCCCTTTGGTAACTGTTAGTTCATTCTTGGGTTCTGTGAGTCTGCTGCTGTTTTGTTCCTTCAGTTTTTTCTTTGTTCTTATACTCCACAGATGAGTGAAATCATTTGATACTTGTCTTTTTCCACCTGGCTTATTTCACTGAGCATAATACCCTCTAGCTCCATCCATGTTGTTGCAAATGGTAGGATTTGTTTTCTTCTTATGGCTGAATAATATTCCATTGTGTATATGTACCACATCTTCTTTATCCATTCATCTACTGATGGACACTTAGGTTGCTTCCATTTCTTGGCTATTGTAAATAGTGTTGTGATAAACATAGGGGTGCATATGTCTTTTTCATTCTTAGGGTAAATTCTTAGGAGTGGAATTCCTGGGTGAAATGGTATTTCTGTTGAGTTTTTTGAGGAACCTCCATACTGCTTTCCACAATGGTTGAACTAATTTGCATTCCCACCAGCAGTGTAGGAGGGTTCCCCTTTCTCCACATCCTCGCCAGCATTTGTTGTTGTTAGTCTTTTGGATGGCGGCCATCCTAACTGGTGTGAGGTGATGATATCTCATTGTGGTTTTAATTTGCATTTCTCTGATGATTAGCGATTGTGGAGCATCTTTTCATGTACCTATTGGCCATCTGAATTTCTTCTTTGGAAAAGTGTCTGTTCAGATCCTCTGCCCATTTTTTAATTGGCTTATTTGCTTTTGTTGACATGTGTAAGCTCTTTATATAATTTGGATGTCAACCCCTTATTGGATATGTCATTTATGAATATATTCTTCCGTTCCATAGGATGTCTTTTTGTTCTATTGATAGTGTCCTTTGCTGTACAGAAACTTTTTAGTTTGATATAATCCCACTTGTTCATTTTTGCTTTTGTTTCCCTTGCCCGGGGAGATATGTTCATGAAGAAGTTGCTCATATTTATGTCCAAGAGATTTTGCCTATGTTTTTTTCTAAGAGTTTTATGGTTTCATGACTTACATTCAGGTCTTTGATCCATTTTGAGTTTACTTTTGCGTATGGGGTTGGACAATAATCCAGTTTCATTCTCTTACATGTAGCTGTCCCATTTTGCCAACACCAGCTGTCGAAGAGGCTGTCATTTCCCCATTGTATATCCATGGCTTCTTTATCATATATTAATTGACCATATGTGCTTGGGTTTATATCTGGGCTCTCTAGTCTGTTCCATTGGTCTATGGGTCTGTTCTTGTGCCGGTACCAAACTGTCTTGATTACTCTGGCTTTGTAGTAGAGCTTGAATTCAGGGAGCGTAATTCCCCCCACTTTATTCTTCCTTCTCAGGATTGCTTTGGCTATTTGGGTCTTTTATGGTTCCATATGAATTTTAGAACTATTTACTCTAGTTCATTGAAAATTTTATTAAGTTTTATCACAGTAAGAATTGGATTTTGAGACTATGTTAGTTTATAGCTGTTTTTTTTTCATGGAAAAATGAAAAAACTTTTATTAGGCCTAATTCTGTTATTTTTGTGTTCTCTAACATATTTGAGGAAATATCAATATCTTTATGATTTCAGCAATATGAGGTTTTTCAACTCTTCCCCCTCCACTAAAAGGTAAACCTTTCCCTTTTTTAAAATTAAAGTTGTAGTTAGTTATAACTGCATTTTAAGCCAACAAGGGGGAAAGTAGCTTCAGATACAAAAAAAAAAAATTATGAAATTTTTACATGTTTAGTACAGAAAAATAAATCAAATTTAGTAACATGCAGGTATATTTTAGATAGAGGCTACAAGCACCATTTCCCATTGCTATTTAGAATATACCCAAACCAGTAGACAGAGTTTTTAATTCTGGGTTTTTTTTTTCATAGAAACTTTTAAGTGAAAAAGGAAAATGGGTAGTTGACAAAATGAAGGGGAACACTTAACCATCAACTTAAATAAAATATAATGCTATAAATGAGGATAGAGAAACCGTGTCAGTTGCTTTTGGCTTGCGCCCTGATGAGGATTCAGACAGCATCACACACAGAAGTGGTCTTGATGTGCTGCCATTTCATTCTTTGCTGAATGTAGCCAATTTAAACTGCTAGAATTCTTGACATTCCTACTCTGGCATATCTGAGTCAGCATCATGGTGCTGCAGCAGCTTAATTAAATTTGCCAGTTTGTGCCACAAGGACTGACGTGTTCTCATATTCAGAGAGACAGCTGTGAAGCAGTATTGTTAAGAGTTGCAGACACAGTGCTGTTAGGTTTGAGTAGCTCTCAAGACATTTTCTAGTGAGAAATCAATTTGCTGTAATACATTTCTCCCAAGATCAGCAGTTAATATTCATTTTGTTAACCTAAAATATGCTTATTTTTATACAGTTATTGGAGAAACTTTAGTAGCTAAGTATGTCTTCTTTCACTTGTATTATTTTCAGAGGCAGTCTAAGCATCCTTATTTTAATTCCCAAAATTCTTTTTCTAGTCACTAGCCAGCTCGCTTGATTAGTTTTACATCCATAGTTTAGCTCCAAAAAAAGTGGTTTTGAATATTTTGGTTTATTCTGGGGCCCCAAGTCTTTTTGTAAGAATTTTGTAATTTTTACCGTATTTATTCTAGCTTATAAAGTTGACTTAAAACAAGAAAGTTAACTCATTCTTTGTCCAGACACAGATCTAGATTGGTGATTCTCAACCTTATCAAACTAAAACCTTCCCACTTTTCATAACAAATATTTGTAAGAAATAAGACACCTCCTTTACTAGCCTGAACTGAAATTCATAGTAATAGCCACAGTTACAATATTTAAAAGTAATGCCCTATATAAGCATAAATGTGAAATAAAAGGAAAATAATTTACATTATAACATGTATTTTAATATGTAAATGCAGAGATTTATTGCACTAGAAGTTGCAATGAAGTAGTCAGATGTACCAGCTAAATTGATTAAGGCTACATTTCTGAGATGTTAAGATAAATTATACCATAAAAGAATCATAGGAAAAATGAAAGAATAAGACGTATTGTTAGGATAAGTAATAACAGACCAGACTTATTTGTATATAAGAAAAAGTCAGAAGGGCCCTTCAAAAGTTGTGCAAGACTCTACCATGTAAAACAGGCATCTGGTATTGCCTTTAATTCTCCTCTTGTGTGACAACCCAGATGCACCCACCAGCTTCCAAAATGTCCTGAGGAAATTAGTGCTGTCCCAGTTGAGACCCATGCTCTGGATATTTCTCACCGCTCCTCTTTCTCCCTCGTGGTCCCTGATCACGACGCCCTTAGGCTTCTCAGCCTCCTTTTCAGTATGTTCCGTTTGGAAACCTCAGATCGCCATAGTCACATTGTATTGATGTACATATTTACTTTTCTTTCTTCCCCGTTTGTTTGATCCAAGTGATTACAAGGTCCCAAAGAGTAGAGATTGTATTGCACTCAGTGTTGGTTATATCCCCAGTACCCAGCATAATGCTAGCACGTGGTAATTACTCAATAAATATTAGTGAATGTAGGAATGAAGAGTGGATCAGCAGACATCCATCCTTCTCATTAGTTTCCCTTCTTCTAAAATTGTTTAATTTGGGACCAGAGCATAGGGTACGGTTATTGTGGTGGAAATTAGAGTTGTAGAGGCTAAGGAAACATAGTTGTGTTTGTGTATGTGTGTTTGTGTACATGCACTGTGTATGTGTCCTTTAAACTTCCTTATTAAAAATGTAGATTACAACTAAATAGCAGGAATAGAGACAGATTATGAACAAGATAAGAATTTGCACTGATATACCTTAATTGGTGTAGTAAGATAATTTTTTTTTAAATGGAGGCAATGTTTCATAAACAAAAGTGGTAACAGGTTCTCTAGCTACTCACTACTTTCTCCTCCAGTGCATTTCATTATAGATATGCCAAGATTTCTCTTTTGTATCCATACAAAGCAAAAGACATTTCCATGGACCTAGCCATATACATGGAGATAGAAGGTTATACAACTTTTCTAATACTACTATTGTTTTGGTAAAATATGGCAGTGTTGGAATTTTCTTTTTAATTTTTGAGGTAATTAAAGCAAAGGAAACTAGAAAATTTAGAATCCAGTGGATTTGTGAACTTCAAACTTGATGATCTCATAATATTTTGCTCTTAGTGGGTTTTGTTCACCATATTAACTGATATATCTTACTGGGGAACTTAAGCATCAAAAAGCAACTTGCTTTGTAATAAAATGTGAACACAAAATACCTACATATGTAATTGGCAGGAGTGATTTACCCCTCAAATAAATGGAGAACACTTCCAAATTGACACTTATCTAAGGATTATGCTTCTTCCTCAGATAATTGAAGGTAAGCTTATAATGTGATCCTACCCTGCAGAATTCCTAATTTACACCAAATGGCTAAACATCAAAATGCAGGTGGTAGAGTTAGATAATGATCCAGAATTCACCACGTTAATCATGCTCTATTCTCCCTGGTGATTGAGAATCATGAAGTTCCATGATAGTAATCTTAATGTGAAAAGCACATATTTGTAAATTGTATTTTTTTTTTCCAGACGTATAGGAGAAAATTTGAATGCCTCAGCAAGTTCTGTAGAAAATGAACCGGCAGTTAGTTCAGCAACTCCAGCAAAGGAAAAAGTTAAAACCACAGTTGGAATGGTTCTTCTTCCAAAACCAAGAGTTCCTTATCCTCGTTTCTCTCGTTTCTCGCAGAGAGAACAGAGGGGTTATGTTGACTTATTGGCTAAATATGCAAAAATTCCTGCAAATTCCAAAGCTGTTGGAGTAAATAAAAATGACTACTTGCAATACTTGGTATGTATTCTGTTCTTCAGCTTCAGCAAAACGTATTTAAAAGTTAAGTCAGGAAATATTTTAAATTTGCTTTTATATTTCTTAGTGCAATTATATTAACAGAAATGGAAAATTTAAGGAATTTAACTTAGGGAGCATCACACTTTAATTCTTTTGGTGGTTCTATTCTAGTTCAGAACTGTATCTAGTTCTGAACATATTTCATTCCAGTTTATCTTAGGTGCTAGTAGTAGAACTTTACATTGCTCATTGAACAAACTTTAAATTTTCTTTAGTTATTACTTTATTTTCCACATTCTCAATTGTGTAAATGATGCCATGCTGGACATCTTTGTTGTAAACTCTTTGTTCATATCTGACTGTGTTCTCAAGATAAATTCTTAAAAATGTAATTATCGAATCACAAACTATACATGTTTTTAAGGCTGTGATCTGTAGTTAACATGAGTAAATTGTTTGGCCAAAAGTTTAAACCAATTTGTACCACTGTTGTATGAAAGTTTTTTGTTTTTTGTTTTTATAAATAGCCTTACTAATACTGGAGATTACTTTTTTGTGCCTCTAATTTGGAAAAAATAGTGATCCCTTGTTTTACATTAATTTACAGTGATTACTAATGAAAATAAACATTTTCTGTATGTTTATAAGCCATTTCTATTTCTTCTTTTGTAACTCACCCATTCATATTGTTTACTCATTTTTCCATTTGGGTGTTTGTTCTTTTTTATGTTAATTAAGAGCTTTTTATAAAATAAGCTTACTAATTCACGAGCAGGTATTGTAGTAATGGTCATTTGCTTTTCCATTTTTGTGGAGTTTTTTTTTTTTCCAATTGAACTTTAGTTGACATACAATGTTATAGTAATTTCAAGTGTACAGCATAGTGGATTCAGCATTTATATACATTGTGGAGTTTTTAATAACAAGTTTGTCATTAATAGAAAATAGTTTTTATTAACTTTTTCTTTGTGATTTCTGCTTTGGATATGATACTTAAATTATTCTTTAAATACAAGTTATTACAGCAATGATTAAGAAGTGATTGTTTTTGGCCAAGCTTCTTATTCTAAGACATATGTACTTTTTTAAAAATCAGGATATGAAAAAACATGTGAATGAAGAAGTTACTGAATTCTTAAAGTTTTTGCAGAATTCTGCAAAGAAATGTGCACAGGACTATAATATGCTTTCTGATGATGCTCGTCTCTTCACAGAGGTAAAAAAAAATCACATTTATTTAAACTGCTAAAAATAGACATTTAACAGTATTTTATTATTTTTTTTATTAAGGTATCATTGATATACAATCTTATAAAGGTTCACATGAAAAACATTGTGGTTATTATATTCATGCCTATTATCAAGTCCCCCACACACCCCATTGCAGTCACTGTCCTTCAGAATAGTAAGATGCTATAGAGTCACTACTTGTCTTCCCTGTGCTATACTGCCTTCCTCATGATCCCCCTGCATTATGTGTGCTAATCATAGTGCCTCTTAATCCCCTCCTCTCTCCCTCCTCACCCACCCTCCCCAGCTCTTTCCCTTTGGTAACCACTATTCCCTTCTTGGAGTCTGAGTCTACTGTTGTTTTGTTCCTTCAGTTTTGCTTTGTTGTTATACTTCACAAATGAGGGAAATCATTTGGTATTTGTCTTTCTCCACCTGGCTTATTTCACTGAACGTAATATCCTCCAGCTCCATCCATGTTGCTGCAAATGGTAGGATTTGTTTTCTTCTTATGGCTGAATAAAATTCCATTGTGTATATGTACCAATCTTCTTTATCCATTCATCTCTTGATGGACACTTAGGTTGCTTCCATGTCTTGGCTATTGTAAATAGTGCTGCAGTAAACATAGGGGTGCATATGCCTTTTTGAATCAGGCATCTTCTTTCTTTGGATAAATTCCTAGGAGTGGAATTCCTGGGTCAAATTGTATTTCTATTTTTAGTTTTTTGAGGAACCTCCATATTGCTTTTCAAAATGGTTGAACCAATTTACATTCCCACCAACAGTGTAGGAGGGTTCCCCTTTCTCCGCATCCTCGCCAGCATTTGTTGTTCCTTGTCTTTTGGATATTGGCATTCCTAGGTGGTGTGATTTTCATTTGCATTTCTCTGATAATTAACGATGTGGAGCATCTTTCCTTGTGCCTATTGGCAATCTGAATTTCTTCTTTGGAGAAGTGTCTGTTCAGATCCTCTGTCCATTTTTAAATCACGTTATTTGCTTTTTGGATATTGAGGCATGTGAGTTCTTTCTGTATGTTGGATGTTAACCCCTTGTCAGATACGTTGTTTATGAATATATTCTCCCATACTGTAGAATGCGTTTTTGTTCTGTTGATGGTGTCCTTTGCTGTACAGAAGCTTTTTAGTTTGATGTAGTCCCATGTTTTCATTTTTGCTTTTGCTTCCCATTCTCAAGGAGATGCGTTCAGGAAGAAGTTGCTCATGTTTATATTCAGGAAATATTTGCCTATGTTGTCTTCTAAGAGGTTTATGGTGTCATGACTTACATTCAGGTCTTTGATCCATTTCAAGTTTACCTTTCTGTATGGGGTTAAACAATAATCCAGTTTCATTCTCTTGCATGTAGCTGTCCAGTTTTGCAAACACTAGTTGTTGAAGAGGCTGTCATTTCCCCATTGTATGTCCATAGCTCCTTTATCATATATTAATTGACAATATATGGTTGGGTTTGTATCTGGGCTGCTAGTCTGTTCCATTGGTCTATGGATCTCTTCTTGTGCCAATACCAAATTGTCTTGATTACTGTGGCTTTGTAGTAGAGCTTGAATTTGGGAAGCGTAATTTCCCAAGCTTTATTCTTCCTTCTCAGGATTGCTTTGGCTGTTCGGGGTCTTTGTGATTCCATCTGAATTTTAGAATGATTTGCTCTAGTTCATTGAAGGATACTGTTGGTATTTTGATAGGAATTGCATTGAATCTGTAGATTGCTTAGGCAGGATGGCCATTTTGACAATATTCTTCCTATCCATGAGCACAGGATATGTTTCCATTTATTGGTATCTTCTTTAATTTCTCTCATGAGTGTCTTGTAGTTTTCAGGATATAGGTCTTTCACATCCTTGCTTAGGTTTATTCCAAGGTGTTTTATTCTTCTTGATGCAATTGTAAATGGAGTTGTTTTCCTGATTGCTCTTTCTGCTAGTTCATTGTTTGTATGTAGGAGTACCACAGATTTCTGTGTATTAATTTTAGATCCTGCAACTTTACTAAATTCAGATATTAGATCTAGTAGTTTTGGAGTGGATTCTTTAGGGTTTTTTAGGTACAATATCATGTCATCTGCAAACAGGACAGTTTGACTTCATCCTTACCAATCTGGATGCCTTTTATTTCCTTGTGTCGTCTGCTTGCCATGGCTAGGACCTCCAGTACTATGTTGAATAAAAGTGGGGAGAGTGGGCATCCTTGTTCCTGATCTTAAAGGAAAACCTTTCATCTTCTTGCTGTTAAGTATAATATTGGGTGTGGGTTTGTCATATATGGCCTTTATTATGTTGAGGTACTTGCTGTCTATACCCATTTTGTTGAGATTGAGAATTTTTTATCATGAACGGATGTTGAATTTTGTCGAATGCTTTTTCAGTATCTATGAAGGTAATCATGTGGTTTTTGTCCTTCTTTTTGTTAATATGGTGGATAATGTTGATGGATTTTCGAATGTTGTACCATCCTGCATCCCTGGGATGAATCCCACTTCATCATGATGGATAATCTTTTTGATGTTTTTGAATTCGGTTTGCTAATATTTTGTTGAGTATTTTTGCATCTATGTTCATCAGGTATATTGGTCTGTAGTTTTCTTTTTTTGTGGTGTCTTTGCCTGGTTTTGGTATTAGAGTGATATTGGCCTTGTAGAATGAGTTTGGGAGTATTTCCTCCTCTTCTACTCTTTGGAAAACTTTAAGGGGGATGGGTATTCGATCTTCACTAAATGTTTGATAGAATTCAGCGGTGAAACCATATGATTCAGGAATTTTGTTCTTAGGTAGTTTTTTGATTACCAATTCAATTTTGTTGCTGGTAATTGGTTTGTTCAGATTTTCTGTTTCTTCCCAGGTCAGCCTTGGATGGTTGTATTTTTCTAGAAAATTGTCCATTTCTTCTAGGTTATCCAGTTTGTTACCATATAATTGTTCACAGTATTCTCTCAAAATTCTTTGTATTTGTGTAGTCCGTAGTGATTTTTCCATTCTTATTTCTGATTCTGTTTATGTGTGTAGACTCTCTTTTTTTCTTCATAAGTCTGGCTAGGGGTTTATCTATTTTGTTTATTTTCTCAAAGAACCAGCTCTTGCTTTCATTGGTTCTTTCTATTGTTTTAGTCTTCTTGATTTTATTTATTTCTGCTCTAATCTTTATTATGTCTCTCCTTCTGGTGACTTTGGACCTCTTTTGCTCTTCCTTTTCTAGTTTCAGTAGTTGTGAGTTTAAACTGTTCATTTGGAATTGTTCTTCTTTCCTGAGGCCTGTATTGCAATATACTTTCCTCTTAGCACAGCCTTTGCTGCGTCTCACAGATTTTGCTGTGTTGAATTATTGTTGTCATTTGTCTCCATATATTGCTTGATCTCTTGTTTTTATTTGGTCACTGATCCATTGATTATTTAGGAGCATGTTATTAAGCCTCCATGGTTCGTGGGCTTTTTCGTTTTCTTTGTGTAATTTATTTCTAGTTTCATACCTTGTGATCTGAGAAGCTGGTTGGTACAGTTTCAGTCTTTTAATTTACCGAGGTTCTTTTTGTGGCCTAGTTTATGACCTATTCTTGAAAATGTTCCATGTGCACTTGAGAAGAATGTGTATCCTGTTGCTTTTGGATGGAGTGTTCTGTAGATATCTGTTAGGTCCATCAGTTCTAATACATTGTTCAGTGCCTCTGTCTTTTTGCTTATTTTCTGTCTGGTTGATCCGTCCTTTGGAGTGAGTGGTGTGTTGAAGTCTCCTAAAATGAACGCATTGCATTCTATTTCCCCCTTTAATTCTGTTCGTGTTTCTTGCATATATATAGGTGATCCTGTTTTGGGTGCATAGATATTTATAATAGTTATATCCTCTTATTGGACTGACCCCTTTATCCTTATGTAATGTCCTTCTTTATCTCTTATTACTTTCTTTGTTTTGAAGTCTATTTTGTCTGATACAAGTACTGCAACGCCTGCTTTTTTCTCCCTATTAGTTGCATGAAATATCTTTTTCCATCGTTTCACTATCAGTCTGTGTATATCTTTGGGTTTGAAGTGAGTCTCTTGTAGGCAGCATATAGATGGGTCTTGTTTTTTTATCCATTCAGTAACTCTTTGTCTTTTGATTGGTACATTCAGACCATTTACATTTAGGGTGATCATCGATAGGTATGTACGTATTGCCATTGCAGGCTTTAGATTCGTGGTTAGTAGAGGTTCAAGGCTAATTCCCTTACTATCTCACAGTCTAATTTAACTCACTTTGTATGCTATTACAAACACAACCTCATGGTTCTTTTATTTTTTTCCTCCTTTTTCTTCCTCCTCCATTTTCTATATGTTAGTTATCATATTCTGTACTCTTTGTCTATCCCTTGATTAACTTTGGCTGTAGTTGATTTGATTTTGTGTCTGTTTAGTAATTAATTGTTCTACTTTGCTATGGTTTTATTTCCCCTGGTGACATCTGTTTAGCCTTAGGAACACTTCCTTTTATAGGAGTCCCTCCAAAATGCACTGTAGAGGTGGTTTGTGGGAGGTAAATTCTCTCAGCTTTTGCTTATCTGAAAATTGTTTAATCCCTCCTTCAAATTTAAATGATAACCTTACCGGGTAGAGTATTCTTGGTTCCAGGCCCATCTGTTTCATTGCATTAAATATATCATTCCACTCCCTTCTGGCCTGTAGGGTTTCTGTTGAGAAAGCTGATCATAGCTTGATGGGTTTTCCTCTGTATGTGATCTTTTTTCTCTATCTTCTTTTAAAACTCTATCTTTATCCTTAATCTTTGCCATTTTAACTATTATATGTCTTGATGTTGTTTTCCTTGGGTCCCTTGAGTTGGGAGATCTGTGCACCTCCATGGCCTGAGGGACTATCTCCTTCCCCAGACTGGGGAAGTTTTCAGCAATTACCTCCTCAATAACACTTTCTATCCCTTTTTCTCTCTCTTCTTCTGGTACCTCTATAATGTGGATATTGTTCCCTTTGGATTGGTCACACTGTTCTCTCAATATTCTTTTATTCTTAGAGATTTTTTTTTCTCTTTGTGCCTCAGCTTCTTTGTTTTCCTCTTCTC
This sequence comes from Phataginus tricuspis, assembly GCA_029783875.1. Classification (NCBI taxonomy): domain Eukaryota; kingdom Metazoa; phylum Chordata; class Mammalia; order Pholidota; family Manidae; genus Phataginus; species Phataginus tricuspis. The sequence goes on from JAQQAC010011331.1 coordinate 14,644,542, forward strand.
TAATTTCTATTCCATTTACCATCTCTTCTACTACATCTAATCTGCTTTTAAATCCCTCCATTGTATGTTTCATTTCAGATATGGAATTTCCTAATGATTGAATCACTGTCTTAAATTCATTCCTGAGTTCTTGAATATTTTTCTGTACTTCCATGAGAATGTTTATGATTTTTATTTTAAACTCTCTTTCAGGAAGATTGGTGAGTTCAGTTTCATTTGGTCCTTTTTCTGGGATTTGTGATATTTTCGTCTGAACCAGGTTCCTTTGTTGTTTCATAATTCTATGTGGTGCCCTCTAGTGCCCAGAAGCTCTAGTCTCTGGAGCTGGTCAGCTCCTAGAGTGAAGTTGGGGATCATAGGAGAGTGGTGCTGGTGCCTTTGGGCAGGAAAGAGCTCTTTCCTGATTCCTGGCTGCAGTGCCTGTCTCCAGTATCAGAGCCAGTGGACCGAGCACACAGGTGTAAGCCTCTGTGCTTGACGTCTCTAGCTCTTGTAGGTGGGGCCTCTGGCTGGCCTGATGCCAGGGCAGGGACTGCCGATCAGCAGGTTCCAGCAGGCTGCGTGTCACAGTGGGGGGCTCAGAGCTGAGTAGACAGCTAGGAGGATGGGGCGCCTGAAGCTTCTCAGATTTTCCAACTTGCTGGGCAGCATGTGCCCAGATAACCTTGTCCACCTATACCTTCTCCTGCTTAGCAAGGTCCATGCAAACCCTGCCCCTTCAGCAGCCCTCTTGCTGCTAGGAAGCCTGTGAGATCACCCGCCTTTCCTTTGTCCCAGAGCGGTCAGATGTGTATCCCCGTCCTCCACAAACAGCAGGAATCTCAGTCTCTCAGGCACTCCGCCTGTCCCAGCTCCCCAACCCCATCAACCTCCAGAGCACCACACAATGTAGGTTTGTTCTCCAAAGGTGACCTCCAGGGCTGGGTGTTCAGCAGTTTTAGGCTTCCACCCCCTCACTGCTCCGTTACTCTTCCTCCTGCCGGTGAGCTGGGTTGGGGGATGGGCTTGGGTCCTGCCAGATCAAGGCTTTCATACGTTACCCTGTTTCGTGAGGTCTGCTCTGTCCGTGAGGTCTGTATGCAGTGTGGTGCAGCCTTCTTTCCTGTTGCTGTGTTAGGGCTAGTTGTATTAACTATATTCTCGCACTATATGCGGTTTTGGGAGGAATTCTCTGTCTCACCTCTCACGCCGTCTTGAATCCGAATCTTTTGTAACACTTTTTAAGGTGAGAATTTGTTAATGTGAGCTAGAAGAGTGATTCTTCTAAATAAAAGGAGAAATTCCAATTTTTATTTTTTCAAACTTAAAAAATGTGATATACTTATAAAGGACTGTCATATTTTTCCATATAGAAAAGGAACTATAGTTGTTCCTACTGTAGTAGTGGTTCTTTGAAAGGATCAGAATAATGGTTTTAAGACATAAATCACATTGCCTCATTTCACTGGTTTAAAATGGCTCCTCATTCAAAAGAGTGAGTCTTTGCAATGTTCTACAATGCCGTACATGGTCATGACTCTCCACTACCCCAGCCTCTGTACCCAGGCTGCATCATCTTCTACATCTCTCCCTTGAGTTGTTCACTCCAACGTACTGGCCCCTTTGTGTTTCTAGAAAACTCCAAGCTGTTCCTTTTCTCTTTGTTTAGATGCCAACCATTGTGAGGATGCCCCCAATTACCCTGTAAAAAATAGCATCACCTTTATTGTTCCCTTTACCATGTTTTATATTTGTCTTTCTCCATAATATCTGTATTACTGTTTTATGCACTGCTGTGTTCCCATTGACTAGTATAATACCTGGCACATAGGAAGTACTCAAATACTCAGTGTAATTATTTATTAACTGAATATAAAAATGGTTATTTACAAAGTACATTTCTCGGTAGCCAACAATCAGCATAAGTCTTGTTTTTTAGGGAAATTGACTTAGCAACACATTTTCTCTAATTTACATTTTCCATCTCCAACCCAAAGACTCAACTGATATATTTCATTTTTTTCACTGTTTTAAATTTTTAACTTTGTATTAGGAAATGTGCCTATGAAAAATATATACAGCTTAACAAATAATTACGTAGCAAACACCTATGTAAGTCTCTTCTAAGTGAAGAAATAAAACATTGCCAGTAACTTAGAATGTATCCTTCCTAGATAATAACATTTAAAATAATCATTATCCCAAATTTGGTTCTTTGAACTCTCTTTTGCCTGGTTTTGAATTTTATGTGAACAGAATTATTTTTTTACTCAGTATGTTTGTGAGATTCATATAGTGATCAAAAGTATATATATGGTCATAGTTCATTCATTTTCAGTTCTGTACTTTATTACATTGTACGAATGAATATACTACATTTATTCTGTTGATCAACATCGGATTGTTGCCAGTTTGGAGCCATTCTAAGCAATGCTCCTATGAAAACTCTCATACATGTCTCTTGGTGCACATATGCACACATTTCTATTGGGTATATACCTTCAAATGGAACTGCTGGGTCATAGAGTATGCATGTATTCAGCTTTAGTAGGTAATGTCAGGCTGTTTTCCAAAGTGTTCATTACATTCCAGCCAGCAGCGTTTTGAGAGTTTCATTGCTCATATCTGTAACAATTGATACAGTCATTTTAGATTCAGCCAATAGGGAGGATATGTGTTATATTATAAGACTAGGCATCTTTTCATATTCTTACTGGTCATTTTCTGCTGATTGGTTGTTCAAGTTTTTCCCTTTATTCTACTGGATTTTCCATATGCTTGTTACTCATATGTGGGCATTCTTCGTATACTCAAAATATGGGTTGTATGTGTAGGAAGTTTTCCTTTTATTTGACGAAGTAGTCTCGTTTAATCTACAAGTTCCCCCTCTGTCCCTTTCTTTTCAATAAACTTTATCTTTTCAAGAACTTGGATCACTTGACCTGTAGTGTTTTCCCACAGCCTAGAGTTTGATGATTGTATATTCATGATGATGTTCAGCATGTTCCTCTCTTCTCTGTATGTTTTGAGAGTATTGGTGGAATCCCAAAGCTGGATCAGACTTAATTTTGTCAAAGGGATTAAACACATAGATGGTAGTGTTCTTTAATCAGGCAGCATATAATGTCTGGTTGTTTCTTTTTTGTGATGTTTGTAGCTATTGATTCTCAATGCCTAGATCTGTTCATTCACTGGGCTTTGCAAAATTGTAAAATTCTGATTGCATCATTTGTTTTTATTTACTAGTCGTAATAATTTGACTGAGATGAGTTTTCCTGCATCTACTATTTGATTTCCAAGTTCACGTGGCAGAAAGAATAGTAGATTCTTTCCCTTTAAATACTGGTTTGGAAAATACTGGTTCCTTCCTATTCTCCAGTGGTGATTACTATTTTATTTTTTAAAAATATTACCATTAAATTATGTAATTAAATATAATTGACAGGTTTTAGTCCACCACAATTACCCTTTTGAAACTCAAATAGAACAAGTTTGGCCAATGACAATCTCTTAATGGCTTTTGAGTCCTTCTAGTAGTCTTTGAGACTGGTTTTGTACTTTTCCCCTTCCTGCTTTTGAATTAGCCACAATCCAGGGCCTTTGTTTATTTCAGTGGGAAATGGTATATCAAGACTACAATTCAGGCACTATGGGGGTGTTCTTGGTCATTGTTTCTGAGAATTTTTAGTAAATGGTGCTAGGAAATCTGTATTTAAAGAAAAAATACTGCATGTATCTCATTTACTTTATCACACATTATATTCACAACAGCCTGAGAAGAACAACACTAAATACTACCAGTCAATAGGATTACTAGAAAGTGTGTGAAAGACTTTTTTCATATGTTCTCCGTATTCTCCCCTACTTTTCATATAAGGTTGTTCTATATCTCTTCCCATCTTGTAAAATTGAGATTCTATACCCATTTCTGAACTGTTTCTACTCACAACACTTCTGACAATAAATAAGATTTTTTTTCACCCACACCATTCAGTTCTCCAACTCTCAACTCTCTGGACATTAAGCCTAGGGTTCCCATGACCCCTTCCTCTGGTTCAATAATTTGCTAGAAAAGCTTATAGAACTCAGGAAAGCACTTACTATTTCCAGTTTATTACAAAGGATATATTGAGAACAGCCAAAAAGAAGAGAGAGGTGTATAGGGGACATGGCACAGAGCTTTCATGCCCTCTTCCAGGCACACCACCCTCCCAGCACCTCTGTGTGTTCACCAGCCTGGAAGCTCTTGAACCCCATTGTTTAGAAGTTTTATGGAGGCTTTATTTTGTGGATATGGTTGATTAAATCATTGGCTATTTGCGACTAGCTCATTGTACAGTTCTCTAATCATCCCCCATCCTGAAGCCATCTAGGGGCCACCAGTCATCTCATTAGCATACAAAAGATACTCTTATCACTTATGAAATAACAAGGGATTTAGGAGCTATGTGTCAAGAACCAGGAATAAACACAAAACAAATATTTCTTATGTTATCATATCCATTAAACAATAACTTCCAGTTTTCCCATCCTGCAGTTTGTGGGAATCAACATAGTACTTTGTTGGAATTTGTTTTCTCTAGGTACCCCCATATAAGTGACATCATACAGTATTTGTCTTTTTGTGACTGGGTTATTTTTTTAGGATAGTGTCTTAAAGACTCAACCATGTTGTATCATGTGTCTAAATTTCCTTTTTAAGATTGAATAAATATTCCACTATGTATATGGACATCTTGTTTATCCATTCATCCATTGATAGACACTTATACCTTTTGGCTATTAAGAATAATGCTGCTGTGAACTTGGGTGTACAAATATCTGTTGAAATCTCTGCTTTTCAAGACTTAACTGTAGGAGTCTCATGTACAGTTCCCTACCCAATCTTAGAACTGGTTGAGGCATTTCCCCTCAAGCCACCTCACCTTTCATGGGTTTCCTTACTGTTCACTACTCTTGTTTCTCCTCACTCTAGCTGTTTGGGGTTCATTTATTTATTTATGATCATTGGAGATTCTCCTTGCATTTTACTAAGACCAATAATGAAAAATTAGTTGATTTATCCAGGATCTAGTGATATTTGGATAGGGGTGTTCTTCAAGGTGTACCTGTTCCACCATACTACCAGAAGTCATATCTATTAAATTTTTAAGTTTGAAACATGTATGATACCATATTTTTCCTTTCTGGACCAAAGTAAAATATAGGGAGCATAGTAATTTTCACCTTTCTTTGTAATGATACATCTGTATTTTGTATATACATATGCTTTTGATGTATATATGTTAAAAATATGGTCAGTTTGCCCTCACCATCTTTTCCAGGGACCCTGCCATCACCTCCTCCGAGACTCCCTCCTCCCTCTGTTCACCACCAACACTAGTAACTGCAGGCAATAAAGAAACATGGGTTATGAAATTAAAAAAAAAATGGTCAGTTTGAAATAACATTCAGTGGGTGGGTGATGGGTAACACCCTGAATCTCTTAATTTTCTTAGTTCATTCTTAGCTGTTTTTCAGAGACAAATAAATGATTACTTAAAAACCATTTTTATGAAATGTTTAAGATAATGAACCTTTAGTTGCTTAATAGTTGTGAAATATCTTTAATAATATATAAGGTTTCTGGGTATAAGAATAAAACCATGTTAGATTCTTCTTTGGTTCTTTCTCTTGCCAAAATTACTGAATTAAGTGAAATTCATTTCAAAGCACTGGAGCATCTAACAGTTTTATCATGAAAGATATGCCAATAAATATCTAACTACAGGAGAGGATTAAAGATAGTGGCATGAGAGGTGAGACAGAGGCTTCCTCCTAAAACCACATATAATAAGAAAATATAATTAATACAACTGATCCTGAAAGAGGAACAGGCAAGAGGACTGCGCCAAAGTGCATACACCTGGAGAAAAGAATAAACCTCATGGAACAGGGTAACATACCAAAGCCGTGGCCTGTGGGACCCAAGCCCTTCCCCACCCCAGCTCAGCCGCAGGAGGAAGAGAAACAGAGTGAGGAGGAAGTGGAGGCCTGAGACTGCTGAATACCTAACTCCAGAGATCTGATTTGGGAGCACAAACCTACATTTCATGGTGTTTTCATGGTCCTCTCATGATTAGGGGGTTGGAAAACTAAGACAGGTAGAATACCTGAGGAGATTGAGATTCCAGCCACTTGTGGAAAGCAGGGATCCATAGCCGGCTGCTCTGGGACAAAAGAAAGGTGGGGCGTCTGAGAGACTTCCTAACAGCAAGAGGGCTGCTAAAGGGGCAAGGATTGCACAGAGCTTACTGCTCAGGAGAAAGGACAGGTAGACACAATTGTGATATGCAGCCTACTGAGATTTTCTCCCAGCCAGCCCCACCTGGCTTGCAAACCGGCAAACCCTACCCTGGCGTTAGGCCAGCCAGAGGGAAGCCCCTCTACAGCAACTACAAACATAAAGTATGTAGAGAGGCTTATACCTGTGTGCTCGGCCCACTGGTTCAGGCAGTGGAGACAGGACTAGCAGCAGGGAAGCAGGAAACAGCTCTTTCCTCCCCCCAGGCACGAATATTGCTCCCCTGGAACCCCCAACATTGCTTCAGGGGCTGAGCAACTCCAGAGAGTAGAGCTTCTGGGCACTAGAGGGCACCATACACAAATATGAAGTGCCAAAGGAACCTGGTTCAAAGTAAAATTATGAATACAACCCCTGAGAAAGATTCAAATGAAATCAAACTCATGAATCTGCCTGAAAGGGATTTCAAAGTAAAAATCATTAACATGCTCATGGAGGTACAGAAAAATATTCAAGAACTCAGGAATGAATTCCGGTTGCAGATTCAATCATTACAGCACACAGTATCAGAAATGAAACATACAATGGAAAGTTTTAAAAGCAGATTATATATGGTGGAGGAGATGATAAATAAATTGAAATTAGAGAAGAGGAATACAAAGAAGCTGAGGCACAGAGAGAAAAAAGGATCTCTAAGAATGAAAGAATATTGAGAGAACTGTGTGACCAATGCAAAAGGAACAGTATTCGCATTATAGGGGTACCAGAAGAAGAAAGAGAAAAAGGGATGGAAAGTGTCTTTGAGGAGGTAGTTGCTGAAAACTTCCCCAATCTGGGGAAGGAGATAGTCTCTCAGGCCATGGACGTGCACAGATCTCCCAACACAAGGGACCCAAGGAAGACAACATCAAGACATATAGTAATTGAAATGCCAAAGATCAAGGATAAGGACCACACTACTAAAAGCAGCCAGAGAGAGAAATAAGATCACATACAAAGGAAAGCCCATCAGGCTGTCATCAGACTTCTGAACAGAAACCTTACAGGCCAGAAGGGAGTGGCATGGTGTATTTAATGCAATTAAGCAGAAAGGCCTTGAATGAAGAATACTTTATCCGGCAAGGTTATCATTTAAATTTGAAGGAGGGATTAAACAATTTCCAGATAGGCAAAAGCTGAGAGAATTTAGCTCCCACATACCATCTCTACATTGTATTTTAGAGGGACTGCTATAGATGGAAGTGTTCCTAAGGTGTAATAGCTGTCACCAGAGGTAATAAAACCACAGTAAAGAAAGTAGAACAGTTAATTACTAAGCAAATGCAAAATTAAATCAACTATCCCCAAAGTCAATCAAGGGATACATAAAGAGTACAGAATATGATAGCTAATATGTAAAGAAAGGAGGAGGAAGAAAAAGGAGGAGAAAAAAGAACCTTTAGATTGTGTTTGTAATAGCATATTAAGTGAGTTAAGTTAGACTCCTAGATAGTAAGGAAGTTAACCTTGAACTTTTGGTAACCATGAATATAAAGCCTGCAATGGCAATAAGTACATTCTTATCGATAATCACCCAAAATGTAAATGGTCTGAATGCACCAATCAAAAGATTCAGAGTCACTGAATGGGAAAAAAAACAAGACCCATCTATATGCTGCCTACAAGAGACTCACTTTAAACCCAAAGACATACACAGACTAAAAGTGAAGAAATGGAAAAAGATTTCATGCAACTAATAGGGAGAAAAACACGGGAGTTGCAGTACTTGTATCAGACAAAATAGACTTCAAAACAAAGAAAGTCACAAGAGACAAGGAAGGGCATTACATAATGATAAAGGGGTCAATCCAACATGAAGATAGAACCATTATAAATATCTATGCACCTATATATGTGAAACAAATACTAACGGAATTAAAAGGGGAAATAGAATGCAATACATTCATTCTAGGAGACTTCAGCACTCCACTCACTCCAAAGGACAGATCAACCAGACAGAAAATAAGTAAGGAGACAGAAGCACTGGACAACACTTAGAACAGATGGACCTAACAGATATCTACAGAACTCTACACCCAAAAGCAGCAGAATACTCATTCTTCTCAAGTGCACATGGAACATTTTCAAGAATAGATCATATACTAGGCCACAAAAAGAGCCTCAGTAAATTCAAAAAGATTGAAATTGTACCAACCACCTTCTCAGACCACAAAGGTATGAAACTACAAATAAATTATGCAAAGAAAATGGAAAATCCCACAAACATATGGGGGCTTCACAACATGCTCCTGAATAACCAATGGATCAATGACCAAATAAAAACAGAGATCAAGCAATATATGGAGACAAATGACAACAATAATTCAACACCGCAAAATCTGTGGGATGCAGCAAAGGCCATGCCAAGAGGAAAGTATATTGCAATACAAGCCTACCTCAGGAAAGAAGAACAATTCCACATGAACAGTCTAAACTCACAATTAATGAAACTAGAAAAAGAAGAACAAATGAGGCCCAAAGGCAGTAGAAGGATGAACATAATAAATATTAGAGCAGAAATAAATCTAGAAGAATAAAACAATAGAATCGATGAAAGCAGGAGCTGGTTCTTCGAGAAAATGAACAAAATAGATAAACCCCTAACCAGACTTATCAAGAAAAAAAAGAGAGTCTACAAACATAAATAGAATCAGAAATGAGAAAGGAAAACTCACTATGGACAGCACAGAAATACAAAGATTTATTAGAGAATACTATTAAAATATATACTAACAAACTGGATGAACTAGAAGAAATGGACAACTTTCTAGAAAGATACAACCTTCCAAGGCTGACCTAGAAAGAAATGGAAAATCTGAACAGACCAATTACCAGCAACGAAATAGAATTGGTAATTAAAAACCCAGCTAAGAACAAAAGCCTGGACCAGATGCCTTTACCGCTGAATTTTATCAAACATTTGGTGAAGACGTAATAACCATCCTCTTTAAAGTTTTCCAAAGAGTAGAAGAGGGAATACTTCCAAACTCCTTCTATGAGGCCAGCATCACTCTAATACCAAAACCAGGCAAAGACCCCACGACTAAAGAAAATTACAGATCAATATTCCTGATGAACATATATGCAAAAATACTCAACAAAATATTAGCAAACCGAATTCAAAAATACATCAAAAAGATCATCCATCATGATCAAGTAGGATTTATTCCAGGCATGCAAGGATGGTACAGCATTTGAAAATCCATCAACATCATCCACCACATCAACAAAAAGAAGAACAAAAATCACATGATCATCTCCATACATACAGAAAAAGTATTTGACAAAATTAAACACCCATTCATGCTAAAAACTCTCAACAAAATGGGTATAGAGGGCAAGAACCTCAACATAATAAAGGCCATATATGACAAACCCACAGCCAACATTATACTTAACAGCGATAAGCTGAAAGCTTTTCCTTTAAGATCAGGAACAAGATAAGGATGGCCACTCTCCCCACTTATATTCAACATAGTTCTGGAGGTCCTAGCCACAGCAGTCAGACAACACAAAGAAATAAAAGGCATCCAGATCGTCAAGGAAGAAGTTAAACTGTCCCAATGTGCAGATGACATGATATTGTGCATAAAAAGCTCTAAAGAATCCGCTCCAAAACTACTAGATCTAATATCTGAATTCTGCAAAGTTGCAGGATACAAAATTAATATGCAGATATCTGAGGCATTCCTATATACTAACAATTAACTAGCAGAAAGAGAAATCAGGAAAAATACAATTCCATTCACAGTTGCATCAAAAAGAATAAAGTACCTAGGTATAAACCTAACCAAGGAAGTGAAAGACCTATACTCTGAAAACTACAAGACACTCAGGAGAGAAATTAAAGAAGATACCAATAAGTGGAAACACATCCTATGCTCATGGATAGGAAGAATTAATATTGTCAAAATGGCCATCCTGCCTAATGCAATCTACAGATTCAATGCAATTCCTATCAAAATACCAACATTATTCAATGAACTAGCGCTAGTCATTCTAAAATTCATATGGAACCACACAGACCCTGAATAACCAAAGCTATCCTGAGAAGGAAGAATAAAGCAGGGGGGATTACGCTCCCTGACTTCAAGCTCTACTACAAAGCCACAGTAATCAAGACTATTTGGTACTGGCACAAGAACAGACCCATAGACCAATGGAACAGACTAGGGAGCCAAGATATAAGCCCAAGCATATATGGTCAATTAATATACGATAAAAGAGCCATGGACATACAGGGGGGAAATGACAGCCTCTTCAACAACTGGTGTTGGCAAAACTGGACAGCTACATGCAAGAGAATGAAACTGGATTATTATTTAACCTCATACACAAAAGTAAACTCGAAATGGATCAAAGACCTGAATGTAAGTCGTGAAACCATAAAACCCTTAGAAGACAACATAGGCGAAAATGTCCTGAATATAAGCATGAGCAACTTTCTGAATGCATCTCTTCAAGGAAGGGAAACAAAAGTAAAAATGAACACATGGAACTACGTCAAACTGAAAAGCTTCTGTATGGCAAAGGAGACCATCAACAGAACAAAAAGGCATCCTACAGTATGGGAGAATATATTTGTAAATGACATATCCAACAAGGGGTTAACATACAAAATATATAAAGAACTCACACCCCTCAACACCCAAAAAGCAAATAACCGGATTTAAAATATGCAGAGGATATGAAGAGTCAATTCTCCAAAGAAGAAATTCAGATGGCCAACAGACACAAGAAAAGATGCTCCACATCACTAATCATCAGGGAAATGCAAATTAATACTACAGTGAAATATCAGCTCACACCAGTAAGGATGGACACCATCCAAAAGACTAAGATAAGAATAACAACTGCTGGCAATGAGGTGGAGAAAGGGGAACCCTCCTACACTGCTGGTGGAAATGTAAGCTAGTTCAACCATTGTGGAAATCAGTGTGGAGGTTCCTTAAAAAACTCAAAATAGAAATACCATTTGACCCAGGAATCCCACTCCTTGTAATTTACCCAAAGAATACAACTTCTCAGATTCAAAAAGATATATGTACCCCTATGTTTATCGCAGCACTATTTACAATACCCAAGATATGGAAGCAACCTAATTTTCCATTAATAGATGAATGGATAAAGAAGATTTGGTATATATACACAATGGAATACAATTCAGCCATAAGAAAGAAACAAATCCTACCATTTGCAACAACATGGATGGAGCTGGAGGATATTATGCTCAGTTAAATAAGCCAGGCGGAAAAAGACAAGTACCAAATGATTTCCCTCATTTGTGGAGTATAACAATGCAGCAAAATTAAAGGAACAAAGTAGCAGCAGACTCACAGACTCCAAGAAGGAACTAGTGTTTACCAAGGCAGAGGGGTGTGGGAGGGCAGGTGGGGTGGGTGGGAGAAGGGGATTGAGGGGTATTTTGTTTAGTACACATGATGTAAGGGACCATGGGGAAAACAATGCAGTGCAGAGAAGGCAAATAGTGAATCTGTGGCACCTTACTACATTGATGGACAGTGATTGAATTGTGGTATTGGTGGGGACTTAATAATACGGGTAAATGTAGTAACCACATTGTTTTCTTTTTTCATTAGTTTTATTATTTTCATTTTATTTTTTCTTTTTCATGAGTTTTTATTTATTTTGGTATCATTAATCTACAATTACATGTGCAACATTATAGTTACTAGACTCCCCACATCATCAAGTCCCCCACATATACTCCATTACAGTCACTGTCCATCAGTGTAGTGAGGTGCTGTAGAATCACTACTTGTCTTCTCTGAGTTGTACAGCCCTCCCCGTGCCCCCCCCAATTATGTCTGCTAATTATAATGCCCCTTTTTCCCCCTTGTCCCTCCTTCCACCCATCTTCCCCAGTCCCTTTACCTTTGGTAACTGTAGTCTATTCTTGGATTCTGTGAGTCTGCTGCTGTTTTGTTCCTTCAGTTTTTTCTTTGTCCTTAAACTCCATATATGAGTGAAATCATTTGATACTTGTCTTTTTCCGCCTGGCTTATTTCACTGATCATAATACCCTCTAGTGATATCCATGTTGTTGCAAATGGCACTATTTATTTTCTTCTTATGGCTGAATAATATTCCATTGTGTATATGTACCACCTCTTCTTTATCCATTCATCTACTGATGGACACCTAGGTTGCTTCCATTTCTTGGCTATTGCAAACAGTGCTGTGATAAACATAGGGTTGCATATGTCTTTTTCAAACTGGGCTGCTGCATTCTTAGGGTAAATTCCTAGGAATGGAATTCCTGGGTCAAATGGTATTTCTATTTTGAGTTTTTTGAGGAACCTCCATACTGCTTTCCACAATGGTTGAACTAATTTGCATTCCCACCAGCAGAGTAGGAGGGTTCCCCATTTCCACATCCTTGCCAACATTTGTTGTTTGTGTTTTTGATGGTGGCCATCCTTACAGGTGTGAGGTGATATCTCATTGTGGTTTTAATTAACATTTCTCTGATGATTAGCGATGTGGAGCATCTTTTCATGTGCCTGTTGGCCATCTGAATTTCTTCTTTGGAGAAGTGTCTGTTCAGATCTTCTGCCCAGTTTTTAATTGGCTTATTTGCTTTTTGTTTCTTGAGGTGCATGAGCTCTTTATATGTTTTAGATATAAACCTCTTTTGGATATGTCATTTATGAATATATTCTCCCATACTGTAGGATGTCTTTTTGTTCTACTGATGGTGTCCTTTGCTGCACAGAAGCTTTTCAGCTTGATATAGTCCCACTTGTTCATTTTTGCTTTTGGTTCCCTTGCCTGGGGAGATATGTTCATGAAGAAGTTGCTCATGTTTATGTCCAAGAGATTTTTACCTATTTTTTTTCTAAAAGTTTTATGGTTTCGTGAGTTACATTCAGGTCTTTGATCCATTTCAAATTTACGTTTGTGTATGGGGTTAGACAATGATCCAGTTTCATTCTCTTACATTTAGCTGTCCAGTTTTGCCAATATCAGCTGGTGAAGAGGCTGTCCTGTCCCCATTGTATATCCATGGCTCCTTTTTCAAATATTAATTGATTGTGTATGTTTGGGTTAATATCTGGACTCTCTATTCTGTTCCACTGGTCTGTGGGTCTTTTCTTGTGGCAGTACCAAATTGTCTTGATTACCGTGGCTTTGTAGTAGAGCTTGAAGTCAGGGAGCATAATTCCCCCTGTTTGATTCTTCCTTCTCAGGATTGCTTTGCCTATTTGGGGTCTTTTGTGGTTCCATATGAATGTTAGAACTATTTGTTCCAGTTCGTTGAAGAATGTTGTTGGTGTTTTGATAGGGATTGCATTGAATCTGTAAATTTCTTTAGGTAGTATAACCATTTTGATAATATTTATTCTTCCTAGCCAAGAGCATCGGATGAATTTCCATTTGTTAGTGTCCTCTTTAATTTCTCTTAGGAGTGTCTTATAGTTTTCAGGATATAGGTCTTTCACTTCCTTGGTTAGGTTTATTCCTAGGTATTTTATGCTTTGTGATGCAACTGTGAATGGAATTGTTTTCCTCATTTCTCTTTCTGTTAGCTCATCGTTAGTGTATAGGAAAGTAGCAGATTTCTGTGTATTAATTTTATATCCTGCAACTTTGCTGAATTCAGATATTAGTCCTAGTAGGTTTGGAGTGGAGTCTTTAGGGTTTTTTATGTACAATATTATGTCATCTGCAAATAGTGACAGCTTGACTTCTTCTTTACCAATCTGGATGCCTTGTATTTTTTTGTTTTGTCTGACTCCTGTGACTAGGACCTCCAGTACTATGTTGAATAACAGTGTGGAGGGTGGGCATCCCTGTCTTGTTTCCGATCTTAGGTGAAAAGCTTTCAGCTTCTCGCTGTTAAGTATGATTTTAGCTGTGGGTTTGTCATATATGAACTTTATTATGTTGAGGTACTTTGCCCTCTTTACCCATTTTGTTGAGAGTTTTTATCATGAATGGATATGGAATTTTGTCAAATGCCTTTTCAACATCTATGGAGATGGTCCTGTGGTTTTTGTCCTTCTTTTTGATGATGTGGTGGATGATGTTGATGAATTTTCGAATGTTGTACCATCCTTGCATCCCTGGGATGAATCCCACTTGATCATGGTGTATGATCCTCTTGATGTATTTTTGAATTCGGTTTGCTAATATTTTGTTGAGTATTTTTTGCATATACGTTCTTCAGGTATATTGGTCTGTAATTTTCTTTTTTTGTGGTGTCTTTGCCTGGTTTTGGTATTAGAGCGATGCTGGCTTCATAGAATGAGTTTGGAAGTATTCCCTCCTCTTCTATTTTTTGGAAAACTTTAAGGACAAAGGATATTATGTCTTCTCTATTTGTCTGGTAAAATTCAGTGGTGAATCCATCTGGCCCGGGGGTTTTGTTCTTGGGTAGTTTTTTGATTACCGATTTAATTTCATTGCTGGTAATTGGTCTGTTTAGATTTTCTGTTTCTTCCTTGGTCAGTCTTGGAAGGTTGTATTTTTCTAAGAAGTTGTCCATTTCTTCTAGTTTTTCCAGCATGTTACCATATAGATTTTCATAGTGTTCTCTAATAATTCTTTGTATTTCTGTGGGGTCCATCATGATTTTTCCTTTCTCATTTCTGATTCTGTTTATGTGTGTAGATTCTCTTTTTCTCTTAATGAGTCTGGCTAGGGGTTTATCTATTTTGTTTATTTTTTCAAAGAACCAGCTCTTGGTTTCATTGATATTTTCTATTGTTTTATTCTTCTCAATTTTATTTATTTCTTCTCTGATCTTTATGATGTGTCTCCTTCTGGTGCCTTTGGGCCTCATTTGTTCTTCTTTTCCCAGTTTCAATAATCGTGACTTTAGACTGTTCATTTGGGATGTTCTTCCTTCTTTAAATAGACCTGGATTGCAATATACTTTCCTCTTAGAACTGCCTTTGTTGTGTCCCACAGAAGTTGGGTCTTTGTGCTGTTGTTTTCATTGGTCTTCATACGTTGCTTGATCTCTGTTTTAATTTGGTCATTCATCCATTGATTATTTAGGAGCATGTTGTTAAGTCTCCATGTGTTTGTGAACCTTTTTGTTTCCTTTGTACAATTTATTTCTAGTTTTATACCTTTGTGATCTGAGAAGTTGGTTCGTAGAATTTTAATGTTTTTTAATTTACTGAGGTTTTTTTTGTGTGTGTGGCCTAGTATGTGGTCTATTCTGGAAAATGTTCCATGTGCACTTGAGAACGATGTGTATCCTGCTGCTTTTGGGTGTACAGTTCTGTAGATGTCTGTTAGCTCCATCTCTTCTAGTGTGTTGTTCAGTGCCTCTGTGTCTTTACTTATTTTCTGTCTGGTTGATCTGTCCTTTGGAGTGAGTGGTGTTTTGAAGTCTCCTAAAATGAATGCATTTCTTTCTCTTTCCTCCTTTAATACTGGTAGTATTTGTTTCACATATGTTGGCGCTCCTGTGTTTGGTGCACATATATTTATAATGGTTATATCCTCTTGTTGGACTGACCCCTTTATCATTATGTAATGTCCTTCTTTATCTCTGGCTACTTTCTTGTTTTGAAGTCTGTTTTGTCTGATACAAGTACTGCAACACCTGCTTTTTTGTCTTTGTTGTTTGCATGAAATATCTTTTTCCATCCCTTCACTTTTAGTCTGTGTATATCTTTGGATTTGAGGTGAGTCTCTTGTAAGCAGCATATAGATGGGTCTTGCTTTTTTATGCATTCTATTACTCTGTGTCTTTTGATTGGTGCATTCAGTCCATTTACGTTTTGGGTGATTATCGATATATATGTACTTATTGCCATTGCAGGCTTTAGATTCGTGGTTACCGAATGCTCAAGGGTAGCTTCTTTACTATCTTACAGTCTAACTTAATTCTCTTGTTAAGCTATTATAAACACAGTCTGATGATTCTTTATTTCTCTCCCTTCTTATTCTTCCTCCTCTATTCTTATATGTTAGGTGTTTTATTCTGTATTCTTTTGCAGTTCCTTAGACTGTTTTTGTGGATAGTTGATTTTATTTTTTGCCTTTAGTTAGTATTTGGATGGTCTGCTTTCTTTGGTATGATTTTATATTCTCTGGTGACATCTTTTTAGCCTTAGGAGTGGTTCCAGCTAGAGTAGTCCCTTTAAAATATACTGTAGAGGTGGTTTGTGGAAGGCAAATTCCCTCCTTTTTCTTGTCTGGGAATTGTTTAATCTCTCTCTCAAATTTAAATGATAATCGTGCTGGATACAATATTCTTGGTTCGAGGCCCTTCTCTTTCATTACGTTAAATATATCATGCCATTCTCTTGTGGCCTGTAAGGTTTCTATTGGGAAGTCTGATGATAGTCTGATGGGTTTTCCTTTGTAGGTGATCATTTTTCTCTCTCTGGCTGCCTTTAATACTCTGTCCTTGTCTTTGATCTTTGCCATTTTAACTATTATATGTCTTAGTGTTGTCCTCCTTGGGTTCCTTGTGTTGGGAGATCTGTGGGCTTCCATTGTCTGAGAGACTATTTCCCAGGTTGGGGAAATTTTCATCAATTTTTCTTCAAAGACACTTTCTACCCCTTTTTCTCTCTCTTCTTCTTCTGGACTCCTATAATTGAATATTGTTCCATTTGGATTGGTCACACAGTTCTCTTAATATTCTTTCATTCCTAGAGATCCTTTTATCTCTTTCTGCCTCAGCTTCTCTGTACTCCTGTTCTCTGATTTCTATTCCATTAACAGTCTCTTGCACCTTGTCCAGTCTGCTCTTAAGCCCGTCAATCGATTGTTTTATTTTTGTAATCTTCCTCCTGACTTGATCATTTAGCTCTTGCATAGTTCTCCATAGTTCCATCATCATGGTCATGACTTTTATTCTGAATTTTTTTTCCTGAAGTTTAAATCTATCCCACCAGGCCCTCTCTCTGGGGTAGTCTGTGTGATGTTTGACTGTACCAGATTCTTCTGTCTTTCAATGGTGATAGAAGTGGTTGCAGGTTGGTGACACGTGTGTCAGCTGGGAGAACAAAGTCCCTTCCTGCTTGTTGTTTTCCTTGCCCTTCTCCGCAGCCTGTGCCGGTTACCTGCGCACCGCAAGGCAGTGTCTGGGATAATCCCCTGAGCTGCTGTGGGCGGCGCCACCCTCAGGCTAGCCTACAGGTCTGCAGGGGGTTGCAGCCACACCAGGTGAATTCTGCAGCTAGTTTGCCACCCCTTTGCGCCTTCCAGACCTTGCTGTGGCTTCCGCAGCCTGTGTTGGTTACCCTCACACTGGGAGGCAGTCCCTGGAATAATCCCCTTAGCTGCCATGGGCAGGGCCGCTCTCAGGCTAGCCTAGAGCACTGCAGGGTTTGCAGTTGTGCTGGGTGCATCCTGCAGTAAATATGGCACCCCTTCTGTGCCTTCCAGACCTTGCTCTGGCTTCTGCGGCCCTTCCCGGTTAGCTACTTTCTCGCCGGGAGGAGATTCTGTGTGGTTGGTGTGGGCGGGGCCGCTCTCCCGCCGTTCGGCAGCTGTGGCGGATCTGCTGGACCGTTTGTGGTGCCGGCCAGGGGGAAGAATAGCAGGCTGCTTATCGCCGTGAGAGGCTTCGTTGGGGCTGCTTTATCCGGCAGTCCACTAGGGAGCCCGAAATTACTCAAGATTCCCCACCTGCTGGGCTGAGTGTGCTGGGACGATTTTGTTCAGCTGTTGGGCCCTTGTCCCTTTAAGACTTTTAAAAAAGCACCCGCTTTTCTTTTGTCCCAGGGCAGCCGGCTGTGGGGACCCGCTGGCAGTCGCCATCTCAGATCCTGCCCTTCTGTTTCTCTAATCTCCAGTACACCATGCAATATGTGTCTGTGCTCCCAGTGCAGATCACCAGGGCTGGTTATTTAGCAGTCCTGTGCTTCCACTCCCTCCCCACTATGATTCTTTTCCTCCCGCAAGTGCACTGGGGTGGGGAGGTGCTTGGGTCCTGCCAGGTTGCGGCTTTGTATTTTACCCACTTCGTGAGGTGCTGAGTTCTTGCAGATGAAGATATAGCCTGGCTGTTGTAATGTATCTTCTGGTCTCTCTTTTAGGAATAGTTGTATTTGTTTTATTTTCACAAATATATATGGTTTTGGGAGGCGATTTCCACCACCTTGCTCACACCGCCATCTTGGGCTTCCTGTATCACTACATTGTTTTTTCATGTGAAACCTTCATAAGAGTGTATATCGATAATATATTAATAAAAAATTAAAAATACATATCTAACTACAGTTGTCTCTGGTAACATAGATCTGATATATTGCTTTTCTTGTATGTTCAAATTCTTAAAATGACTGCCGTACAACATAAATATTAGAGGGGAAAGTTAATATTATAAATGAGTAGCAAAGATATTATTCAGATCTGAGTTTACACTTCGCTAGAGTTTTTAAGAACAGTTTTTCTTTATTAACCCACCTCTGCCTTAGTTGCAACAGTTTCCTGAATTAAATATCCAAGTTAGCATATATGGAGGGGAAAATGTGAAAGATAGCCGGGAGTTAGTATTGAAGGAGAGGAGAAGGGGAAATGAAATTATAGATGAAAAGTTATACTGAAGTAAAATTATTGATTTGTAAAGTGATATATTTTATAAATGAAGGGACACGAGTTATAGATATATATAAACATAGGCTATTGCTTAGATGAATGGATAAAGAAGACGTGGTACATACATGCAATGGGATATTATTCAGCCCTTAAAAAAAAATCCTCCCATTCACAACAACATGGATGGATCTAGAGGGTATTATGCTCAGTGAAATAAGCCAGGTGGAGAAAGACAAATACCTTGTGATTTCACTTACTTGTGGAGTATAACAACAAACCAAAACAGAAGGAACAAAATAGCAGCAGACTCATAAACACTGAGAAGGGACTGGTGGTTGCCAAGCGGGGGAGGTTAGGAAGGGGGCAGGGGGAGGATGAAGGGGATAAAGAGGCACAGTAGTTCACAATCACAATATAAGTCGGTCACAGGAACGTAGTACAGTGTGGAGAATATGGTCAGTGATGCTGCAGCATCTCGCTGTGTTAAAAGATAGTAAACCCACTGGGGGGGTGAGGATTTAATAATATGTGTAACTGTTGAACAACTGTGTTGTATATTTGAAAACAACATAAGATTGTATATCAACAATGCTTAAATAAGAAAAAAAACTTTCCCTGTTCAAATTATTGTCTGCTTTCTGTCTTTTGATAGGACCTTGATCAATAATGAATAAATGAAACTAACATTCCAAATTGTTCCAGAAGTTTGTATGTTGTTTATAAGATGAATGATACAAATTTTTAATAAATGACCATGTGTGTTGAACAGAAAAAAAAAAGATACGCTATTGCTAAGAGCTTTTGTGATATAAAACATATTCCACAAGATTCAGATTAGGTTCATTGATGGAAGAAGAAAATATATGTATCTTAGAAGTTGATGTATGTGTGTTTTTTAATTATTACCCACTGAAACTGCTGGCCTTCTTTGAGTTGTTTACATGTTATCACAAGTGGCATATATTCTACTTGGGCAAAGTGGTGAATTTTATTTCCTTCCTGACTACATTTTCTGGTAAGTTATGCATATTTTGAAAACAGTTTGGAGAGAAGAGAATACTAAATACTGTATCAGTTAGTAAGATTTCTCATTTATTTTTTTTATTGTAGTTTTGAATGACCTATAAAATTACACCTTCATTAATTCATTGTTGGGAATCTTTAGGGTATTAAACTTACTTCTAATCATTCATGTAGCTGCTTTTATTGCAGTAAAGTGTGTTGAAATTTTCATATGGCTCTATTTCTTTAACAGCTTCTTAAATAGAAAATATGGTGTGTCTTCTCTATTTTAAATTTTAATACAATCGCTAATTTTAGTATTATTAAATATCAATATTTTAAGAAATAAGGTTAAAAAAGAATTGTTATGAAAAGAGAAAGCAATAAGGAATGTGAGTATGTCTGGATTATTAGAAGTTTGATAAATGAAATGAGGCTAATATTTAAGATGAGTAATTATATAGTCACATGTAACTAAATTATTTTTGTTATATTATTGGAGAAGTACAGGTGAATTTCTCTTAATTTTTATTTCCTAGCAAATTTTAAGAGCTTGTGTTGAGCAAGTGAAAAAGTATCCAGAATTCTATACTCTCCATGAAGTTACCAGCTTAATGGGATTCTTCCCATTCAGAATAGAGATGGGATTAAAGTTAGAAAAAACTCTTCTCGCATTGGTAAGGTTTACCATATGAAGCTGTAAACTTAGTTTTGTCTGAAACATAATCTGTATTTGACATAGGCAGTATCGATGTTTAAATTTTTAACAATAATGGGATACAACTTTTAAAATATGCAATATACGTGTGTTCCATTTATGGATACCAATAGTTGATATTTTTTAAAATGTCACTACCAACTTTATTTCTTGATTTTCTTAGTTCCCATCTTTTTCACTGTTCCTGAATATAAGCAGGAAGCCCTTTTTCTTTTAAAGGACTTTATTCACAATCATATTGGTAGTAAATGTGTGTAGAGAGGATATTTTAGAGTTTGTATTGTACCCTATTATGGTTTGTACATCATAAAAACAGGAGGTTGGAATTTAGGGTGGCAGGGAAAATCTCAGACCCTTTTTTGAAAAAAAATACAGAGGTTGTCAAGCAAAAGCATGGAAGTCTTAGCTTAAGAACAGTCTAAATTTAACATTTGCATTTAATAGAATGAACGATTTTAGGTTAAGAATTTCATATGATGAAAGAATACTTAGAAAAGAAATCAAGATTTTTATAGTAAAATATTCATTTTTGTCTTATTTAGGGCAGTGTAAAATTTGTAAAAACAGTATTTCCCTCCATGCCTGCAAAGTTGCATCTCTCAAAAGATAATGTCTCCCCCACCGAAACACCAGAGCAAACGGCTGCAGCTATGCATTACGTAAGTAGGAAGATGGGTTTGGGTCTTCCTAAGTAATCTTCTGTACCTCATAAAGTACATAGAACCTCATTGTTCTAAACTCCCCTTCCTGAATTTTTCCCTTTTCATTACTTTATTGAAATTTCCAGTAAATATAATCAAGTAACAAGTTATATGTTGTTTTTCAGGAAATTAGTAAAGATCCAAATGCAGAGAAGCTTGTTTCAAGATATCACCCTCAGATAGCTCTAACTAGCCAATCATTGTTTACCTTACTAAATAATCATGGACCGAACTACAAGGAACAGTGGGAAATTCCAGTGTGTGTTCAAGTAATACCTGTTGCAGGTTTGTGATTTGCCATGTCAAGTAATGTTCTCAAAAGAGGAGTTGGAATGGTTCTGTTTCAGCTGTCTAAACCTAGGTGGTCATTTGTCAAATACAGAAAATCTAAGTTTTAATTTAAAGTTTAATTTAAATTAAATTTAATTTAATTTAATGCAAATTGACATTTACATTTAGTAGAACTTTTAAAATACATATAATTAATAACTCAAAAGTGAGTTATTAGATCTATAGAACCTGTACACATGTTTGGAGGAGTGAGAATTCAGAAAAATAATTATGCTTTAGGATGGCCAAAAATATATAAAATGTAAGGTTCTTCTGTCTTGCTCTGAGAAAAAAGGAATGCAGTACTTTTTTAGATAACCTCAAATGGGTGAGTTCTAGAACTTCCTTATTTGTCTCTTACTGGAATTAAGAATGAAAATTGGTCTATACTTATATGTGTAAGAAAGTCTTTTGACGGTAAAATTAATATTTGCACACAAATTCCTCTGTACAAAAGATTGTTCCTCTTCTATTTTGGTTCATATTTAATAATTTTTTCATGTCTTGAGAATTAAAGTTACTATGTGAAACAATATATAGTGAATGAAGGACCATGTCTAATGAAATAAAACCACAAATGAGTTATATGTAATACATCCTCTGTGGTAAAAATTTCATCACTTTTTGAAAGTATAACCCTAGAAGAACTGAGTAATGATGGTAGTAGAAGTATAACAGCAAAAAGCAGAAAAGCCTTTTAAGAAAAATTGTTAGAAAGGGGACATATTATTTTTACCAGTCAGATTCTCTTGTCCTGATATCTCTAAGGGACCTTACAGGTCTGGTTCAAGGATAGAAAATATATGGGACATGGGCTGCAGCTTTCCTGTCCTATGTCTCTCTGTTCAGCTATCCTTTGTCTCTTAGTTTTTTTAATGTCACTACTAGAAACTAATCACCCCCATTCTTTTCCTGTTTTAAGGTGCAAAACCAATTAAAGTAATTTATATTAATTCGCCGCTTCCCCCAAAGAAAATGACAATGAGAGAGAGAAATCAAACCTTCCATGAAGTTCCATTAAAATTCATGATGTCCAAAAATACATCTGTTCCAGTCTCTGCAGTATTTATGGACAAACCAGAAGATTATATATCTGAAATGGATGTATGTAATACTTTCTTTCTTTTTCTTAAGAGAATGTACTTGTTTATCTCTTTGAAGCATACATTTTATTGCAAATCTGTATAAATCTAATAGTTAAAAATACAGGCTTTAGACTGAAACTTAAAATTGAATCCCAGGTCAGGCTAGACTTTAGGCAGGTAATTTAACCTCTCAGCCTTGTTTTCTCCTTTTTTAAAAGAAAGGTGATAGATAATACCTACATCACAAGATTGTTGTAAGTATTAAGTTTGATATTCTATGTAAAATGCTGAGCACAGTCTTCAGTTGGCCCTCCATAAATCCTAGCTTTTATTATTTTGTGTATTTTAAAATATTTTCACATGATTCTTAAAAACAGTCTGTTTATAACAAACTTTGTTCATTAATTCCACAAATATTTATTGAGCCAATATTGTTCTGTGCACTGAGAATACAGCAGTAAATTAAAATAAAAAGTCTTTTTTCTCCTGAAACTTAAAATGATAGCAGGCACAGATAATTAATAATAGCAAAAATGTTGGTACTGATAAATACTGTGCAGAAAAATAGAGTAGGATAAGGAGAAAGAGATGGGAATGGGACTGTTTTAGATTAATGATTGAGAAGGCTTTTCCAAGGTTAGGAAATGTGAATGGAGACTTGAATAAAGTGAGAGAGCAAACAAAATTAGAAAATAAAAGTGGGAAAACATTTTTCTTATTTATACCTAAGAGCTCATACTATTTTAAGAATATTGGCCTTTTGTCTTTCATATTTGCTTGTATGTTTTTCTCTCTTTGCCATTTTGCTTTTAATATTTTTATGATGTATATGTCATAAAGCACTTCCAGCTTTTCTTTTTTTACACTTTTAAATCTACCAAAAGCTGGGATGAGGTGAATATCAGGAAGTAACACGTGCCGTGAAGAAATGTGAAGTAGGTTAAGAGGGATGAAAAATAACAAGCATTTTCTTTCAATAATGACAAACTAGGTAATTTGGACTTCCCTGTTTACTGATGACAACTACAAACCTGGACAAAATATTAAAATTACTTTCTTAGAATCATCAATGAGCAAACAAGATAGTGAGGAATTACAGGGCTGAGATACTAGAGAAGACCAAAATCCAGGGAAGTAAATTTGTCACTTAGGGTCATTTTCGCCCTGAATGGTATTTGCCAGTTCTGAAGAGGCAATAGAAAATGAAATGCGCTTTTGGCGGGTTTAGGGGAACAAAAGTTGTAGTTCAGTTTTCCACAAAGAGCTTGGACTCCACTGAGCTGTACGCTAGAAGTAGGTGTAAAATCACTGGTAGTGGAGTCCATCTTGAACAGAACATGGACTGTAATGGTAAAGGAGAGTGAAGTTTTAATATAACTGTGGGAGGCAGAAGCAAACTCAGAATATACTTCAAATTTCATACATGTACACAAACACATACACAAACATACAAACCTATATGCATGCTTACAGACATACTTTGTGGGAACAATGAAGTGTGAGCTTAGAGCCATGAAGGTAAGAAAGCTCTCCTGGCACACCCCTAGGCAGGATTGTCCTCCCACAGGAGCAGGAAAACCCATCGTATTTAAACATGAGAAACAGAAGAGGATTGTTGATGGAAGCTCTTACAAAAAGGTATTAGAGGAAAAAAAGATAATTGCTATAATATTTCTACTGTCAAAATAAAGATTACCCGCAAAACAGATGAAACTAATGTGTTCATCCTTTGCTGTAGAAATCTTAATTCTGTAAATGTACCTCAGAAGCATAGTAGGAAAAGAACAAAATGTATGTGCAAGGTATTTATTACAGTACTATTTGTAGGAGCAGAAGATTGGAAGCTACATTTCCCTTAATAGGGTTTTGATTAAATAAACTACATCCTCAGTAACATATTGCACAGCTATTAAAAGGAATAAGGAATCTCCAGATATGCAGCTGTAGAGTGATATCCAAGATATACTATTAAGTAAAAAAATTTATCAAGACTGGGAAATTTTAACACTGATTAGATATTTTATGACATTAAGGAGTTAATTTTTTAATTTATTTTTATTTTTTAATTAAGGTATCACTGATATACAATCTTATGAAGGTTTCACATGAGCAACATTGTGGTTCCAACATCCACCCATATTATCAAGTCCCCTTCCCCAACTCATTGCAATCACTGTTCATTAGCGTACATAGTAAGATGCTATAGAGTCATTACTTGTCTTCTCTGTAGGAGTTCATAATTTTTATTGATGAAATTAATGATATATTTTATAGAAGAATCCTTTTATAACTGTGCACTAAAGTATTTACAGATAGATGATATTTTTATCTAAATTTGTTGTGTTGGGTGGGGATAAGAGCATTTTCAATTCATTTTTGGTTTTATTTTTTCATTTTGTATATTATTATATCTTTATTTTCCTATTTCTTGAAAAGGTTACAAATGATGCTTCTGATTTTTAATGTCTAGTGTCCTAATTTTTGTTGCTTTTTAAGTATTGTGTGATTACCATTTTAATTTCTTTTCTCCAACAATTTAGAGAGTTTTTTTAATTTCCAGGTGATTGGGTTTATTGTTTCTTTACATTTTTTCTTGATGATTTCTAATTTTATTTCCTTCTAAACAGAGAGTAAGACCTTGTGCTATATTGATGTTTTCTTTATATATTAATTTATAGTCCATCTTTGGAAATGCCCCTTGGATTCTTAGGAGGGAAAAGGTATATCTTTATAGTCTATGTATTTGTTTTCAGTCATTCATTCATTTCAATCATTTACTATTACTCATACTTTCTATATCCCTATTTTTACTTAGAGGCAATGTATTGTTGACAAAGTACAGTTGTGTTTCTGTCAGTTTTCTTTTTATTTTTCAGTTTTGACTACATACTTTGATGTTATTTGGCATGTCACAGTTCATTATCATAGTTCATGGATTTCATCTTTTTCAACATAGTATTCTTTTTTCTAATGCTTTTTGCACTGAATTCTGCTTTGTCTAATGCTCCATCATGCTATTCCTTTTCTGTTTCTTGATATCTTGTCCCATTGTTCTATTTTTAACCTTTTTGTGTAAGAATGCCAAATGTACACAGCATGTAGTTTAATTTTCTTTTTTGATGAAATCTGGTAGTCTTTTTATTTTGGTTAAATCTGTTTACTGAAAAGCCACTTACTATGTGCCAGGCAGAATGCCAAAAAACTTTCTGTAAATTTCTCATTTAATCTTTGGAACAAATCTAAGAAGACGACCCTCTTATCACTATTACAGGGATTCCAAGAGATTACGTACCTGACCCATTTGATCCTTCTTACTACCTGATTGCTGTCAGAATATTTCTCTCTCAAATCCTAAACTGTACGGGAAGTGGCTATACGTACCTTGTAACCAAATTCCACAGTATTTATCTGACGTCTTCCCCAAGTTGAGGAGAGATCTGCTGCTGCTCTGGGAGAGGACAGTTTATTCCCAAATAAATTAAGGCTGTCTGTAGTTCTTCCATTACCAAGAGTATGTGGAAAACCACAACTCCAGTAGTTTTATGTCCCAGAATACAATAAAACCACTTCCTGTCCATATTACTGAGAGTTATTTTTTCTGAGTAGATGTAGAAATAAAGTCATGGTGAATCAGTTACTGATGTACCAGAGGCTGGCGACACTTCCCTGGCTGCGTTAGAAAGCGGCTTCCTCACAGTGGCAAAGAGGCTGTCCTCCTGGTCAGCTAAGTCTAGGTGTCTGCAAGAGTGTATGGGGTGTGTGTGAATAAGAACCTCTTGCCTTTTTGTTTGGACCTACATTTCTTCTTTGTGGTCCTATTTTTTGACTAGTGGGAATTCCTCTTGAGATGTGGTCATTCACAAGCATTCCCATTTTCTGTGCTGTTACAATTTGGCGTATCTGTGTTTTGTCAATATTTCAATGGGAAGTAATGTTAAATAAATTAGTTGCTAGTAGTTTATCATCATCCTAACCAACAACTTTTCAGAGCCATTAGACTTTTTTTTTCCTATTCTTAGGGAACTTGAACTATGTATGTCAGGAGTAGGGACATTAAGAAATAGGTGAGGGGTGACCTGGAATTTTTGCTAATAGTTTACCAATATATTTTCTTAAGATGTCTTATGAAGTTAATGAGTGCCGAAAAATTGAGACACTTGAAAATTTGGACCTGGATTTTGATGATGATGTCACAGAACTCGAAACTTTCGGAGTGACCACCACCAAACCATCAAAGTCCCCAAGTCCGGCAAGCACTTGCACAGTACCCAGCACGGCACATACTCCCACAGGCTCCAGCACCGCAGCCTCATCTGTGGCACCAGCTGCACCAGACACTCCTGCTCACACTAGAAGTTTATCTCAGATTCTTATGGAACAGTTACAGAAGGAGAAACAGCTGGTGACTGGTATGGATGGTGGCCCTGAAGAGTGCAAAAATAAAGATGACCAGGAATTTGTACCATGTGATGAAAAGGTGTCAGATTCTGACAAGCCTTCAGTACCAGATAGTGACTTGAAAGCATCTGATGCTTTGCAATTAGAGAGTACTACAGAGATTGAAACCTCTGATAAAAATGATGCAGTTACTGATAAGATATATGACCATGAAAAACTAAATGTGGAAGAGAACACAGATAATTCAAAGGAAAAGAGTGTTACATCAGAAGCAGCTAAAAGTGAAGATGTAATTCTTTGCAATAGTGATACAGATGAAGATTGTCTAATCATTGATACAGAATGTCAGAATAATAGTAATGGAAAGATAACTGATGTGGGTTCTAAACCAGCTAGCCCAAATTCTTCCTTAGGACAGGCATCTGTAGGAAACCAGACCAATACTACTTGTAGTCCTGAAGAGTCATGTGTTTTAAAAAAACCTATCAAACGAGTATATAAAAAATTTGATCCAGTTGGAGAAATTTTAAAAATGCAAGATGAACTCTTAAAGCCAATTTCCAAAAAAACACCTGAATTGCCCTTAATGAATTTAGAAAATGCTAAACAACCCCCCATTTCTGAGCAATCCTCTGCTCCCTCAGATGCTTCTGGTTGGCCAAAGTCAGTATGGCCTTCTGTGTTTCAGAAACCAAAAGGACGTAAGTAAACATTTGCAAAGAACTTTATATTAACTGTTTTTGCCTGTTCCTTTCCCTCAAGTTTTTCTCCCTCATCCCTTTACTTGGTCCTTATTATAACCTGTTTTATAATCTTTACATAATCACTAATACTTCATTTTTCAATCTACTGATCAGTATTTCAGCTTCCAAAACCTGCTCTCTAAATATGTACCCAAAATGTGTGGATTTTGATAACTTACGTTTATCCAGCATGTACAGTGGCTACTAGTTATGGGTAGTGTGGTTAACCAAACTGATGAAGGAGAAGTGCATCAAAGATAATCATAAACATTTATTAGCCCAACATTTACTTTTTCTTGGTGTTGGACTGCAGTTTTGTACTTTTTCACTATGTGCAATGGATGTAAAGCTTGCACCTCAACTCTGCCTAAATTAAAAAACATTATTTTTAAAACTCCTTTCTTCTCACTTCATATGTTGTCTCACTAATTTGTACTTTGCCTAGGGTTAATGAAGGTAGCAGTTCAAAGGAAGAGAACCGTAAAGCTTTGATTTCAGTTCTTGGCTGCAGTTCCAGTAAAAGTAAACAGAAATGTTGATAGTCTGGTGATCAACTCAGAGCAGGTAGAAAGTTAAAGTTGTCAGAAGTTTAAAATAGGTAATTGAATTGTTTTATCTTGAATTATGATGGATAAAAGGGTTAATGCATTTTAAAATAAAAATGAGAAATATAATTATTTTTAAAGGATTACCGTATGAACTTCAGGACTATGTTGAAGATACATCAGAATATGTAGCTCCTCAGGAAGGAAATTTTGTTTACAAGTTATTTAGCCTGCAAGACCTGTTGTTACTTGTGCGATGCAGTGTCCAGAGGATAGAGACAAGACCACGTTCTAAAAAACGGAAGAAAATCAGAAGAGTAAGTTGTTACTTGGGGAGTTAGGATGCATAAGTAGATAACCAGCAAATAGTAAACGTGCCATTGTTACAAAGTTCAATTTTAAATATTGATCACTCTTAGAGTAGTTTTTCTAAGTTGAGATTTTTTTGTTTTTGTTTTTAGTGACGTCTGAAATCACTTTTAATAAAGGAAAGTGTTTAAATATGAAAGTCATGAATTCTCATAATATTCTTCATGGAATACATAAAGTTTGTGAAAAATGGCGTCATCACAGACTTTACTTAGACTGGCACCTATTTCCTGCTTTCTCTGTGAATTTGGATTATGACATATTTTAGCCCCTTTGTCTCTTACTATAGGAGTCCTGACTCATTTTAGAAGTCCAAGTTTTAAAGGTGGGCTTTCAGATACATTTGAAAAGTCTGCCCACGATTGTCAGAAGACCCAAATCTCTTCCTTTCTTTTTCCCCTATTGTCTCTTTTGGTGTTTGGTAAAAATATTTTCCTCAATTAAAAAAGGTTTTGCTACAGTTTAAGTAATTGGTTCTTTCAACGGTTTTCCATGTTTGATATTTGAAGTTCTCTTTCAGATTTGTTTCAATTTTTTATGTGTGTGATCCCTGAATTCTGATTAATAATGAGTGGCTTCTGTGTTACAATTTATTATGTAAGAGATAGTGAAGTCTCTCCTTTAATTTTTTTCTTAAGAGAATTTTTTCTGTTGTGTCCATTTGTCATGGTATATTGTTTTCTTTTTTAGTTTTTTGGTGCAGTCTCTTCAATTTTTTTTTAGTTGAAATATACTTGATATACAATGTTTTGTTGGTTTCAGGTATGCAACATATTGATTTAACAATTTTATTACTGAACACCATGATAAATGTAATTTCTGTCAACATAGAAAGATGTTATGGAACTATTGACTATATTCCCTATGCTGTACTTTCACTCCCATAACTAATTTATTTTATAATTGGAAGTTTGTATCTCTATTGCCCATTCTCCCAACCCCCACCTTTTTTTTTTTTTTTGTCTCTGTTTCTTGCTGTCTACCACTCAGTAAGAATCCTTAATGACCACTTTAGAATGTCAGTGTGTTTTGGGGTAGGGATCTGGTGAATCAAGAATAATGATGTTCCACCATTAACCTTTGTGGATCAAGTCCCCGACTACTACTTTATCAAGTTAAGGAATAACTGAAAAAAAGAAGTTCCAACCTTTCTAAGCTGCTAATAGCAAGATGTGTCATGAAAAACTCTAAGGCTAACCCATTAGGATCTAGGATATATTCTTTGTCCACCATAATCCAATGGACTTGATGGATCTTTTGCTTGATAATATTATCCTTTGCTAAATAGAATAAATATTTGCTAAATAGATTCTGAATAAATTATTAAATTTCTAATTCCCCTAATTTGGTTTTCATCACTGGTCCAGACTTGTAGAAGCCAAATGCTTTTGAATTAATTATATAGTGGAGTGTTTTTTACAAGAGAAAGTCAATACTATAGGTTTGATATCAATCTCCTCCTAGATAAGTGCTTACGCTCTCTGTACTGAGAGATTTTACTTTATTTGCTAATTATTATAAATGTTTCACTTATATTCAACTGATCAATTTAATGGGGTATCTTGAATACTGATTTAATTTCTGAAAGAAACAATCTGTTAAGGACATTGCCATTCACTTGAGTAAAGTGATATTTGTAAATCTCAAGACAAAACCTTACAGGAGAGAATTCACTTGTCATCAAAATACATCAAAACAGTTGAGCCCCAAAGAATATATAAATAGGGCCTTCCTTATATTCTGATTGTGTCAAACCCAGAGTAAAATTTTTAAATTTTCAGTGAATGCTTATCATAATGCACTTATCATTATATGTAATAGTTGAGTACACGTGGTTTAAATCCCTTAGTAGAATGTATTCCCCTTGAAATTCATTCATCTTTGTTTCTTCCAAATATTTAAAACCCTATAAACTCAGCAAGTAGGTATTGAATAAATGAGGAAATTGAGGAGTGACAAAAGAGGAGGGTGATATTAAGGAAGGGAGCTTTAGGGATGTAGAGTTACTAGTTTGAGAAAT
Organism: Phataginus tricuspis; assembly: GCA_029783875.1. NCBI lineage: Eukaryota > Metazoa > Chordata > Mammalia > Pholidota > Manidae > Phataginus > Phataginus tricuspis. The sequence goes on from JAQQAC010011331.1 coordinate 14,675,285, forward strand.
TTTTAAGTGGTACTCTTTAAACTCTTAATTAGATAAGAATACATCCCCATTAATATTACTATTTAAAAGCCAACTTGTTTATTTAGATAAAGCTTTGAAAATACTTAGAAGACTCTGCAACCTCTGTCCCAGAACCTCATCTCTCCTTTATTTTTCTTTGTTTTTCAATTCTGTGTTATTGTAGTTTCTAATATGTTTACCTTTCCTCATCAAAACTCTGCTTATTAAGAGTTGTGTGTCAGAGAACTTAACACAGCATCCAGTCTCAAATGATGGTATGAAGTAAAGAAGGCTAATTTGGATCTCTAGATAAAGCTGGAATTTACTGAGTTCTATGCATAATTATGAAATCCTCATTATGTAACCTGGAATAATTTGATATCAGTTATTATCTATCTCAGTTAACCATATTTCCTTGGAGCTGTATTCTAAAAAGACTCAAAAATTTAGATCCAGTTATTTTAAAACTTATATTGGCATTTTAGGGCCAGAAAAAAGGATCCTAAAGGTGCTTGAACATTAGGAAAGAATAGAATGGACCTAATGGGATCAATGAGGATACTAGCTATGAAATACCTGTTTAGGAATGTATGTAAAAGTTTAAAAGGTTTATGTGAAAAGTTGGAAGAGAGAGAACCAAGAAAAGCATTCACTTGGGAAGTATAAGAGCTCAAAGAAAGGAAATAGTAATTATAATTTTTATAGTTTGAAAACTTTGATTACATTTCAATTTTCACATGAATACTGGAATACTAAGATTAAATACTCAGACTTTTCTTTCCCTCGGTTTCCTGGAGAGGGCGGTAGACTACATATAGTCTACTACTGCTGCTAGTATAATTAAAACCAGATTCAGGACTTAGTTTTATAGATATGGCAGTATTATCAAGGAAAATCCTCCAAAATATTCTTTTCTCAGAAATAGAATGTTTCTTAATTTTAAAAAATTCTAGAATTAACTCTGTTATCTATTCATGATTCAAAAAGGGAATCTTCCTTATGAATTATTTTTTTTCCAACTCTACTGTAACTGGCTGTGTGTCCTAGAGCAAATTTCTTAACACTTGAGGCCTTTATTTCTTTATTTCTAGCTGTAAATGCAGATTACCAGTTGCTAAAAAATTACTCTACAATAAAATGCTTTTAGCAACAAAATTATCCTAATCATAATTTAGGGGTTTTTTTTCATTGAGAAGAAATTACATCTTACTGTTCGAAGTTTGGTGCCTGGAACAACAGCTTATTAAAAATGTAAAACCTTAGTCTTAATCTTAGATTCAGTATTTTAACAAAATCACCAGGTTATTCATATGCACATTGAAATTTAAGAAACACCACTTTAGAGCTTTTTGACAACCAAAGGTAATCATATGAATCTAACTTTTTGTTAACAAAAATTTTACTGGATTTGAATGGTCTTACCACCACCATGGTGCCAAGCCCACTAAATTTGTCACTTTGTGAAAATCAGGAATTCTGAAACATTAGTGAAATATTTTCAAGTCTATATAGTGACAACAGTATAATTTCAAAAATACTAACTAGCCATATCGCTTTAAGTTCCTTAAATCATGTGTTTCTCCTGCATCTGGGAATGAAGAGATGGCCATTAAGAGTAGAATTTTCTTTGACAGAAATGAAATGACATAAGCACAGTGAATATGGCTAATACTATATTATTTTACAAGCATATATATTTCCTTCCATGTTCTCCTTTAGACCAGTAATGGGTAGAGTTTTTACCTAGTCTATTTAGTGTCCTAACCAACAAACTCTAAATGGATAATTTACCTGGTATTCGGTGTCTAGAACAAAACTTTTGCAGTAATGAAGATAACAACATTCACAGGTGTAAACATAGGTGTTAATGCTCATACATTCATAGAATGAAAACAAGTGTTCAGAGTATTTCAGCCTGAGACAATGTGACTAATGATTTAAAGGGGCAAAAAATTCGTACCTTTTCTCAGCTTACTAGTATATATTCAGTCATTGCTTCCTGACACCTAGCTTTAAGCTTTTTGGCAATTACATATCATAGCCTCTGTCCCAGGGATTCTGCTGTCAGTTACATTCCCTAGGTCCTAAAATGTTTGCTTATGTGGAGAGTTACATTGATCTGGGTGGGAACGTAGTTGGTTGGGGATCGCTTACCATCGTATCTTGCCCACATCTACCAAAGGTTCTAGCTATCCTTCTTCTGAATCCTATTGTGTTTGAAAATATGAAATAAGATTTACCTGAAAGCATTTTGAAAGTGGCAAAATTATATAGGCAAATGTATTTGCAACTAACAGTGAAGTAATGGAGTTTGAAAAAGTGTAACTTTGCATTGCAGCAATTTCCAGTTTATGTACTGCCAAAAGTGGAGTATCAAGCTTGTTATGGAGTTGAAGCTTTAACTGAAAGTGAACTTTGTCGCTTATGGACTGAAAGTTTATTGCATTCTAACTGCTCATTTTATGTTGGTAAGTTACACAAGAGGTTTTGTTCTTTTTAATTCCCTTGTAAATACATACTTTTTTATTCAATTTTAAAAACTTCCATTCTGTATTTTTTGTTTTCAGTTTTCTGATGGTGTTTACATTCCTTTCTGTCAAAACAACATTCCTACTCAAGTTAAATGACAGGGTGGGACTAGTGATATCAAATATTTTAATTTTTTATTTATCTTTTTAGTTGTATATGAATGTCAATATCATTTCATTTTTTAAATACATATTTAGCAGTGTAATTAACAAAATATAGATGTGTTTTCTAGCAAGCTTCTTTAAAAATACCGTTTGTTTTCAACATATATTTGTTAATTTTCTTGAGATTTTAACGACATTGTTTTTAAAATCTCAAGTACTTAATGAAATGATTTTCTTTGTGTTTATTTTGTTGTTTTGAGGGCAAGGGGAGTATAATTAGGGATTTAATTTGTATTGGCCAGGTTCATGTATAGTTAGTTAACATACTTCCCATGAAGGATTCATTGTTACTCATTATTAGTGTTCTTTCCCATTGGAATACCTAATCCCATACTTCTCACTTCATGCCATACATCGCAGTCCATCCCACACATCTCAAGCTGCCCCTCCAAAAAATCATTTCCTTCCTTGGATCTCTCAGTGCAGTGTCTTTTTTTAATGCTCTTATGACTTGTTACTTTCCCGTTAGGTAGTAAGTAGTTTAAGGTTAGGGTCTTGATGAAATTTTGTATTCTCATAGTACTTAGCATAATTTCTGGTATGTAGTAATAGTTATGAGTATGTTTTTCATAAAAGGTTGCTTGAATATTTTTTCCATATTTTGCTTAATATTTTGTCTTCATATCTTATGAGTATTAATAAGATAATGGACCCGCTTTCTGCTTAACTCAAAAAAGGAAGTGGTTAAATACACTACTTGGTGGCACCCATCCTTCCACTTCATACACACTACCAGAAGTTTATTGTTGTTTTTGTCTGGTAACCACCATTTCAGTATTCCCCCACAAGACCCCTTTGTGAAACATGCTAACGGTCTTCATATAAGCTGCTTGAAAGCGGTTGCCAGCCACATCCATTTTAGGAAAGGACCTAACAAAAAACTTATTGCAATCCTTTTTAAAATACTGACAGAAAATAGAGACTCATGACTAAAACATTAAAAAAAATTTTTTAATGTACAGTTTAACAGAACTGCCATCTGTGTAGCTTACTTCGTCTAAAGTATTCTTAAAAGTCCTAAGTAATCATTGCCCTATGTGCTCTTTATCCTTGGTAAATCCTGCTCACAAGCCATTCATTGTAATGTAATGCAATCGTGTATTTGGTTTATTTGACAACTGGCAAGAAATTTATGTTGTATTATATGCTTGAGTTTGTTTGGATTTGTTGGTGTGTGTGTATGTGTGTGTTGAAATGCTGTTTCTAAAGCATATGTAAATTTTGAGGGTTTTTAAAAATGTTACAGTACTCTTAAAAATGTTGCAACAGGAAGGAAGTATAAAAGGGTCCTAAGTAAGTTTTTTTTTGCACTTATTTTTTACAAATAGGATAAAACAGCAACAGTCAGTGTGTCATTATAGTACCTGGAATGACTGAATATAATTAATGTTATAAATCAGGAGTGACTATAAAGTCAATGTGTGACTCGTTACTTGTCTGTTTATTTTGGGTTGTATCTAACAATGTAGATTTAGTGGTTTTGGTTTGAAAGGAGAGTGCCTGTCTCCAGATGGTCAAGAGTTAAAGGAGATGTGTATAAAATACTTAAGAGATCTCATTTCAGAAGTATTTATTATTTTCCTTTGACATCCAGATAAGAGGCTAATTGGAAATTACTTTTACCTATGTGATACTTTGCTAGGTAGGACTTATAGTATACACTTAAAGGCAGTAATGTGTTTCTTTTCAAATATTGTGTTCTTTGACTTTTCTGTAAAATATATGTCTTCCCCCCATAGTAATCCCCTTCTCCCAACAGCCCATCCTCAAAATTTCCCAACATACAGCTCATAGGGTATTGTTTGGTATTTGGTGGGGTTTTTTTCTCCTTTTGGTTCATTATGTACTTATCACTCACAAACTAAATTATATATTATATGACATACTTGAAATGCTCCAGACTCCTCCTCCTTAGAAACTATTAAATGCCTATGTACATGTATTGTATATGTGCATAAAACAGTAGAGCAATATTTCTAACTCATTTAGGAAGGACATACTGTGGAACAAAGACTATATATCCATTATTGCTAATCCTCACTGTTTTCTAAAATAGTTGATATTTACCTTTGTTTTACAGAGAAGGAAATTGAGGCTTAAAGAGTTTATTGCTCAAGATTATACAATTTGTGGAAAATTCAGATTTTTTTTCATCTTTCCTTCTTTCATAGCCTATTTTTCCACTATGGTGGAATAGTAGCAATCATGCTGAATGTGGGAGTCAGAAGATATGTGTATGAGTACATAGTAGCTTACAGTTCATGGATAAACTCCCTAGACCTCAGCTTTTCACTTATATATAATGGATATAATAATAGTTTGTTAGCCTACCTCAGGGACTATATTATTCGAATCTGTTATTACAATTGTTACATAATATATTGCCTTAAAAGTAGACTTCTCCTTGATGAAAATAGATAACACAAGACAATGAAATACGTTGTATATTTTTATATTGAAAAAAAACTATTAGCCTAGAATTTATATGAAAGTATAAAAGATCATCTTTATGATACAAGAGTAACAAAAGATTTCTTAACCAAAAATTAAAAGCAGACTAAAGCAGTGATTCTGGGGGATTGGCGGCATGAGCGGGGTGGCAGAAACCTCCTCCCCAAACCATATATATTTGTGAAAATACAACAAATACAGCTATTTCTAAAAGAGAGACCAGAAGATACAGTACAACAGCCAGGCTACAGCTACATCTGTGAGAACTCAGCACCCCATGAAGCAGGTAAAATATAAAGCTGCAACCCAGCGGGACCTGAGCGTGCCCCACACCAGCGCACCGGCGGGAGGAAAAAAATAAGAGTGGGGAGGGAGTGGAAGCACAGGCTGGCTAAATAACCAGCCCTGGTGGTCTGCACTGGGAGCACAGACACACATCGCATGATGTATTGGAGATTAGAGAAACAGAAGGGCAGGATCCGAGATGGAGACTGCAAGCGGGTCCCCTCAGCCTACTCCCCTGGGACAAAAGAAAAGTGGGCACTTTTTTAAAAGTCTTAAAGAGACAAGGGCCCAACAGCGGAACAAAATCATCCGAGCACACTCAGCCCAGCAGGCTGAGTATCTGGAGGAATTTCAGACCACCTAACCGGCTGCCAGGTCCTCTCACAGGGATAAGCAGCCTGCCAGTCATTCCCCCCTCCTGGCCGGCTCTGTAAGGGTCCGGCAGATCCACCACAGCTGCGGAACAGCGGGAGAGCAGCCCTGCCCATAGCAACCACACAGAATCTCCTCCCGGCGAGCGAGCAGCTAAATGGGAAGGGCCACAGAATCCGCAGCAAGGACTGGAAGGCACCAAGGGGAGCAAAATGCACTCTGCAAGACTGCAAACCCCGCAGTGCCATAGGCTAGGCTGAGGGCGGCCCCGCACACAGGCAGCTCAGGGGATTATCCCAGAGACTGCCTCCCAGTGTGCGGGTACCCAGCTCAGGCTCCAGAGAAGGGCAAGGAGAACACCAAGCAGGAAGGGACTTTGTTCTCCCAGCTGACACACGTGGCACCTGCCAGCGACCACCTCTACCGCCATGAAAAGACAGAGGAATATGGTTCAGATGAAGATAACCCAGACAACCCCAGAGAGAGGGCCTCATGGGATAGACTTAAACAATCTTCCTGAAACAGAATTCAGAATAAAAGTAATAACCATGCTGATGGATCTGCAGAGAAATATGCAAGAGCTAAGGGAGGAAGTGAGTAGAGACAATGCAGAAATCAGACAAGCAATTGACGGGCTGAAGAGCAGACGAGACAAGGTGCAGTAAACTGTTAATGGAATAGAAATCCGAGAACAGGAATACAGAGAAGCTGAGGTGGAGAGAGATAAAAGGATCTCTAGGAATGAAGGAATATTAAGAGAACTGTGTGACCAGTCCAAATGGAACAATATTCACATTATAGGAGTACCAGAATAAGAAGAGAGAGAAAAAGGTATAGAAAGTGTCTTTGAAGAAATAATTGAAAACTTCCCCAAGCCGGGGAAGGAAATAGTCTCTCAGAGTGTGGAAGCCCACAGATCTCCCAACACAAGGGACCCAAGGAGGACAACACCAAGACACATAATAATTAAAATGGCAAAGATCGAAGACACGGACAGAGTATTAAAGGCAGCCAGAGAGAGAAAAAAGATCACCTACAAAGGAAAACCCATCAGACTATCATCAGACTTCTCAACAGAAACCTTACAGGCCAGAAGAGAATGGCATGATATATTTAACGTAATGAAACAGAAGGGCCTTGAAACAAGAAAACTATATTCACCACGATTATCATTTAAATTTGAGGGAGGGATTAAACAATTCCCAGACAAGCAAAAATTGAGGGAATTTGCCTTCCACAAACCACCTCTACAGGATATCTTAAAGGGACTGCTCTAGATGGAAGCACTCCTAAGGCTAAAAAGATGTCACCAGAGAAAATAAAATCATAGCAAAGAAAGCATAACATCCAAATATTAACTAAAGGCAAAAAGTAAAATCAACTATCCACAAAAAAAGTCAAAGGAAACATAAAAGAGTACAGAATAAAACACCTAACATATAAAGAATGGAGGAGGAAGAATAAGAAGGGAGAGAAATAAAGAATCATCAGACTGTGTTTATAATAGCTTAACAAGAGAGTTAAGTTAGACTGTTAGATAGTAAATAAGCTAACCTTGAACCTTTGGTAACCACAAATCTAAAGCCTGCAATGGCAATAAGTACATATCTATCGATAATCACCCTAAATGTAAATGGACTGAATGCACCAATCAAAACACACAGAGTAATAGAATGGATAAAAAAGCAAGACCCATCTATATGCTGCCTACAAGAGACACACATTAAACCCAAAGACATACACAGATTAAAAGTGAAGGGATGGAAAAAGATATTTCATGCAAACAGTGAAGAGAAAAAAGCAGGTGTTGTAGTACTTCTATCAGACAAAATAGACTTAAAAACGAAGAAAGTAGCAAGAGATAAAGAAGGACATTACGTAATGATAAAGGGGTCAGTCCAGCAAGAGGATATAACCATTATATATAGATACACCCAACACAGGAGCGCTGACAAATACTAACAGAATTAAAGGAGGAAATAGAAAGCAGTACATTCATTTTAGGAGACTTCAACACACCACTCGCTCCAAAGGACAGATCAACCAGACAGAAAATAAGTAAAGAGATAGCAGCACTAAACAACACACTAGAACAGATGGACCTAACAGACATCTACAGAACTCTACACCCAAAAGCAGCAGGATACACATTCTTCTCAAGTGCACATGGAACATTTTCCAGAATAGACCACATAATAGGCCACAAAAAGAACCTCAGCAAATTCAAAAATATTGAAATTCTACCAACCAACTTCTCATATCACAAAGGTATAAAACTACAAATAAATTGTACAAAGAAAACAAAAAGGGTCACAAATACATGGAGGCTCAACAACATGCTCCTAAATAATCAATGGATCAACAACCAAATTAAAACAGAAATCAAACAATATAAGGAGACAAATGACAACAACACAAAACCGCAACTTCTGTGGGACGCAGCAAAGGCAGTTGTAAGAGGAAACTATATTGCAATCCAGTCGTACTTAAAGAAGGAAGAACAATCCCAACTGAATAGTCTAAAGTCACAATTATTGAAATTGGAAAAAGAAGAACAAATTAGGCCCAAAGTCACCAGAAGGAGAGACATTATTAAGATTAGAGAAGAAATAAATAAAATTGAGAAGAATAAAATAATAGAAAAAAAATCAATGAAACAAAGAGCTGGTTCTTTGAAAAAGCAAACAAAATAGATAAACCCCTAGCAAGACTTATTAGAGAAAAAGAGAATCTACACACATAAACAGAAACAGAAATAAGAAAGGAAAAATTACGACGGACCCCACAGAAATACAAAGAATTATTAGAGAATACTATGAAAATCTATATGCTAACAAGCTGGAAAACCTAGAAGAAATGGGCAACTTCTTAGAAAAATACAACCTTCCAAGATTGACCAAGAAAGAAAGAGAAAATCTAAATAGAAGGGGTAATCAAAAAAGTACCAAGAACGAAATCCCCGGGCCAGATGGATTCACCGCTGAATTTTATCAGACATATAGAAAAAACATAACACCCACTGTCATTAAAATTCTCCAAAAAAAGAGGAGGGAATGCTTCCAAATTCATTCTCTGAAGCCAGCATCACTCTAGTACCAAAACCAGGCAAACATACCACAAAAAAAGAAAATTACAAACCAATATCTCTGATGAACATAGATGCAAAAATACTCAACAAGATATTAGCAAACCGAATTCAGAAATACATCAAGAGGATCATACACCATGATCAAGTGGGATTCATCTCAGGGATGCAAGGATGGTACAACATTCGAAAACCCATCAATATCATCCACCACATCAACAAAAAGAAGAACAAAAACCACGTGATCATCTCCATAGATGCTGAAAAAGCATTTGAAAAATTCAACATCCATTCAGGATAAAAACTCTCAACAAAATGGGTATAGAGGGCAAGTACCTCAACATAATAAAAGCCATATATGACACACCCACAGCCAACATTATATTTAACAGCAAGAAGCTGAAAGCTTTTCATCTAAGGTCAGGAATAAGACAGAGATGCCCACTCTCTCCACTGTTATTCAACATAGTACTGGAGGTCCTAGCCATGGGCAATCAGACAAAACAAAGAAATACAAGGAATCCAGATTGGTAAAGAAGAAGTCAAATTGTCACTGTTTGCAGATGACATGGTATTCTACATAAAATACCCCAAAGACTCCACTCCAAAACCACTAGAACTAATATCTGAATTCAGCAAAGTTGCAGGACACAAAATTAACACACAGAAATCTGTTGCTTTCCTACACACTAACGATGAGCTAACAGAAAGAGAAATGAGGAAAACAATTCCATTCACAATTGCATCAAAAAGAATAAAATACCTAGAAATAAACCTAACCAAGAAAGTGAAAGACCTACACCCTGAAAACTACAAGACACCCCTAAGAAAAATTAAAGAGGACACTAACAAATGGAAATTCATCCCATGCTCTTGGCTAGGTAGAATAAATATTGTTAAAACGGCTATACTATCTAAAGCAATCTACAGATTCAATGCAATCCCTATCAAAATACCAACA
>JAQQAC010011331.1:14690131-14865568 GCA_029783875.1 Phataginus tricuspis
TGTTGGTATTTTGATAGGGATTGCATTGAATCTGTAGATTGCTTTAGGTAGTATAGCCGTTTTAACAATATTTATTCTACCTAGCCAAGAGCATGGGATGAATTTCCATTTGTTAGTGTCCTCTTTAATTTTTCTTAGGGGTGTCTTGTAGTTTTCAGGGTGTAGGTCTTTCACTTCCTTGGTTAGGTTTATTCCTTGGTATTTAATTCTTTTTGATGCAATTGTGAATGGAATTGTTTTCCTCATTTCTCTTTCTGTTAGCTCATCATTAGTGTATAGAAATGCAACAGATTTCTGTGTGTTAATTTTGTATCCTGCAACTTTGCTGAATTCAGATATTAGTTCTAGTGGTTTTTTAATGGAGTCTTTGGGGTATTTTATGTAGAATACCATGTCATCTGCAAACAGTGACAATTTGACTTCTTCTTTACCAATCTGGATTCCTTGTATTTCTTTGTTTTGTCTGATTGCCCGTGGCTAGGACCTCCAGTACTATGTTGAATAACAGTGGAGAGAGTGGGCATCCCTGTCTTGTTCCTGATCTTAGATGAAAAGTTTTCAGCTTCTCTCTGTTAAGTATGATGTTGGCTCTGGGTTTGTCATATATGGTATTTATTAGGTTGAGGTGCTTGCCCTCTATACCCATTTTGTTGAGAGTTTTTATCCTGAATGGATGTTGAATTTTGTCAAATGCCTTTTCAGCATCTATGGAGATGATCATGTGGTTTTTGTTCTTCTTTTTGTTGATGTGGTGGATGATGTTGATGGGTTTTCGAATGTTGTACCATCCTTGCATCCCTGGGATGAATCCCACTTGATCATGGCGTATGATCCTCTTGATGTATTTTTGAATTCAGTTTGCTAATATCTTGTTGAGTATTTTTGCATCTATGTTCATCAGGGATATTGGTCTGTAATTTTCTTTTTTTGTGGTGTCTTTGCCTGGTTTTGGTATTAGAGTGATGTTGGCCTTGTAGAAAGAGTTTGGGAGTATTCCCTCCTCTTCTACTTTTTGGAAACTTTAAGGAAGATGGGTATTAGTTCTTCACTAAAGGTTTGATAAAATTCAGAAGTGAAACCATCTGGTCCAGGAATTTTGTTCTGAGGTAGTTTTTGATTACCACTTCAATTTCTTTGCTGGTAATTGGTCTATTCATATTTTCTGTTTCTTCCTGGGTCTGCCTTGGAAGGTTGTATTTTTCTAGAAAGTTGTCCATTTCTTCTAGGTTATCCAGTTTGGTAGCATATAATTTTTCATAGCTTTCTTTCATAATTCTTTGTATTTCTGTGGTGTCAATAGTGATTTTTCCTTTCTCATTTCTGATTCTGTTTATGTGTGTAGACTCTCTTTTTTTCTCAATAAGTCTGGCTAGGAGTTTATCTATTTTTTAATTTTCTTGAAGAACCAGCTCCTGCTTTCATTGATTCTTTCTATTGTTTTATTCTTCTCAGTTTTATTTATTTCTGCTTTAATATTTATTATGTCCCTCCTTCTACTGACTTTGGGCCTCATTTGTTCTTCCTTTTCTAGTTTCATTAATTGTGAGTTTAGACTGTTCATTTGGGATTGTTCTTCTTTCCTGAGGTAGGCCTGTATTGCAATATATTTCCCTTTAGCACGGCCTTCGCTGTGTCCCACAGATTTTGTGGTGTTGAATTATTGTTGTCATTTGTCTCCATACATTACTTGATCTCTGTTTTTATTTGGACATTGATCCATTGATTATTTAGGAGCATGTTATTAAGCCTCCATGTGTTTGTGGGCTTCTTCGTTTTATTTGTGTAATTTATTTCTAGTTTCATACCTTTGTGATCTGAGAAGCTGGTTGGTAGAATTTCAATATTTTTGAATTTACTGAGGCTCTTTTTGTGGTCTAATATATGATCTATTCTTGGAAATGTTCCATGTGCACTTGAGAAGAATGTGTATCCTATTACTTTTGGATGTAGCATTCTGTAGATGTCTGTTAGGTCCATCTGTTCTAATATGTTGTTCAGTGCCTCTGTGTCTTCACTTATTTTCTGTCTGGTTGAACTGTCCTTTGGAGTGAGTGGTGTGTTGAAGTCTCCTAAAATGAATGCATTGCATTCTATTTCCCCCTTTAATTCTGTTAGTATTTGGTTCATATATGTAGGTGATCCTGTGTTGGGTGCATAGATATTTATAATAGTTATATCTTCTTGTTGGATTGACCCTTTTATCATTATGTAATGTCCTTCTTTGTCTCTTGTGACTTTCTTTGTGTTGAAGTCTATTTTGTCTGATACAAGTACTGCAACTCCTGCTTTTTTCTCTTTGTTGTTTGCATGAAATATCTTTTTCCATCCCTTTACTTTCAGTGTGTGGTGTCTTCGGGTTTGAAGTGAGTCTCTTGAAGCCAGCATATAGATGGGTCTTGTTTTTTATCCATTCAGTGACTCTACATCTTTTGATTAGTGCATTCAGACCATTTACACTTAGTGTGATTATCAGTAGGTATGTACTTATTGCCATTGCAGGCTTTAGATTCGTGGTTAACAAAGGTTCAAGGGTAATTCCCTTACTATCTTAACAGTCTTATTTAACTCACTTGGTGAGCTATTACAAACACAACCTAAAGCTTCTTTTTTTTTTCCTCCTTTTTCTTTGTCCTCTATTTTTTTATGTTATGAATCATAATTTGTACTCTTTGTCTAGCCCTTGGGTGACATATATTTAGCCTTAGGAATATTTCCATCTATAGGAGTCCCTCCAAAATGCACTGTAGAGGTGGTTTGTGGAAGGTAAATGCTCTCAGCTTTTGCCTATCTAAAAATTGTTTAATCCCTCCTTCAAATTTAAATGATAACCTTACCGGGTAGAGTATTCTTGGTTCAAGGCCCTTCTGCTTCATTGCATTAAACATATCATGCCACTCCCTTCTGGCCTGTAAGGTTTCTGTTGAGAAGTCTGATGATAGCCTGATGGGTTTTCCTTTGTATGTGATCTTTTTTCTCTCTCTAGCTGCTTTTAAAAGTGTGTCTTTATCCTTGATCTTTGCCATTTTAATTATTATATGTCTTGATGTTGTCTTCCTTGGGTCCCTTGTGTTGGGAGATCTGTGCCTTTCCATGGCTTGAGAGACTCTCTCCTTCCCCAGATTGGGGAAGTTTTCAGCAATTACCTCCTCAATAACACTTTCTACCCCTTTTTCTCTCTCTCTTTCTCTTCTGCTACCCCTATAATGCAAATATTTTTCCGTTTGGATATGTCACACATTTCTCTCAATATTCTTTCATTCTTCAAGATTCTTTTTTTTCTCTGTGTCTCAGCTTCTTTGTATTCCTCTTGTCAAATTTCTATTCCATTTACTGTCTCTTCTACTACATCTAATCTGCTTTTAAATCCCTCCATTATATGTTTCATTTCAGATATGGAATTTCTTAATGATTGAATCTCTGACTTAAATTCGTTCCTGAGTTCTTGAATATTTTTCTGTACCTCTGTAAGCATTTCTATGATTATTTTGAACTCTCTTTCAGGAAGATTGGTGAGTTCAGTTTCATTTGGTCCTTTTTCTCAGGTTTGTGAGATTTTTGTCTGAACCATGTTCTTTTGACGTTTCATATTTCTGTGTGGTGCCCACTAATGCACAGAAACTCCAGTCTCTGGAGCTGCTCAGCCCCTAGAGTGAGGTTGGGTTTGTAGGGGAGCAGAACTGGTCCCTGGGGGGAGGAAATATCTGTTTCCTGATTCCCGTCTGCGGTGCCTGTCTCCAGTGTCAGAGCCAGTGGTCCAAGCACCCACGTGTAAGCCTCTGTGCTTTGCGTCTCTAGCTGTTGTAGGCGGGGCCTCCCTCTGGCTGGCCTGATGCCTGCGCGGTGACTGCCGGTTTGCAAGCAGGTGCCGGAGGGCCAGGAGGAAGGCTCGGCAGGCTGTGTGTCACAGTGGGGGGGCCTCGGAGCTGAGTAGGCAGCCAGCGGAATGGAGCACCTGAAGCTCCCCAAAGTTCCCAACCAGCTGGGCAGAGCGCACCCAGACAACCTTGTCCAGCTCTCCCTTCTCCCGTGCAGGAAGCTCTGTGCAAACCCCGCCCCTTCAGCAGCCCTCTGGCTGCTAGGAAGCCTCTCGGACTGCCAGCCCCTCCTCTGACACAGAGTGGACGGGTGTGGATCCCCTCCTCCACAAACGGCGGAATGTCAGTCTCCCAGGTCCTCCTCTCGACGGAGCTCCCCAATTCCCAGAGCACCACCCACTATAGGTTTCTGCTCACAAAGCACATCTCCAGGGCTGGGTGTCCAGCAGTCCCAGGCTTCCACCCTCTCCCCCGCTCCGTTTCTCTTCCTCCGGCTGGTGAGCTGGGGTGGGGTAAGGGCCTGGGTCCCACCAGATTAAGACTTTTGTACTTTACCCTGTTTCGTGAGGTCTGCTCTGTTCGTAAGGTCTGTATACAGTCTGGTTCAGCCTTCTTTCTTCTTGCTGTTTTAGGGTTAATTGTATTAATTAAGTATATTTTTGTACTATTTGTGGTTTTGGGAGGAGCTCTCCTTGTCACCTCTCATGCCCCCATCTTGAATCTCCTGTGCTTGGTTAGTTTTTTACAAAGAAAATGCTTCAATTCTTAACTGTGTACTAAGTAAATAGTTTTACTATTTTTTTTATTTCCATACACATTTAAAATTGGTGGAGAATTTTTAATGTTTTAACAAAATATTTTAAATGCAATGGAACAACCATAATTTTTCCCACTGATAATTAAAAATTGCTTACATGGTCCCATTTTGTCTGATTATTTTTATCATCCCATGCTGAATGCAAAGCAAGGACTGCCTGTGCCTATGTATGTATGTATGCAGATATGTGGATCTATGTATGAATGAATGCATGTATATAAAGCCTTTATTTGGATTACATAATGGAGTTATTTGTACCATAGAAAGCAGTGTTTCCCAACCTTGACATACATAAAAAATATTTGAATAGCACATTGTGATACACAAAAGAGATTGCTCATGGCTGAAAGGCAATGGCCAGGAAGCTCCTGCCATCACAAACCTTGCCCACCTGCCCCAGACCTTGCCCAGCTGCCCCAAGGGCTGAGGAGAAATATATCAAGCACACATGTAGCTCATTTGAGGCCCACAGGTTAAAATGCTTCAATGTTGAGAAAGTTGTAAATTCTTTAAGGAGGTAGTCCCTTATAGTACTTAGTATGGTAGTCTCTGTATGGTTATGTTTGGCTGACTGTATTTGGCATATACTACAACACATGCAATTGATGCTTGAACGCCTTGGGCTAGGGAAGACAGCCCCCTGTGCAGTCAATAATTTGCATATAATTTTTGACTCCCCAAAAACTAATAGCCTACTGTTAACTAGAAGCCTTACTCATAATTTCTATTCAGTAAATTAACACATATTTTGTATGCTATATGTATTATATACTGTATTCTTACAATAAAGTAAGCTAGAGAAAAGAAAGTGAATTTTCAAATTGTCACAAATCTCCAAAAAATTTGTAATATAGTCATTGAAAAAAATTCACATGTAAGTAGACCCACAGAGTTCAAACCTGTGTTGTTGGAAGGGTCAACTGTACTTTTCATTGAGTTTTCCTTAAAAAAAGGTAAACTTAATATTCACCTCCTGCAGTCATTATATAATTAAAATGTGTCTTTGTTATTAGAAACGTGATTGCATAACAAGTGTTAGAAATAGAGTTGAAACCAAAACAGGATAGGAAATAACAAGTGGGCATGGGGAAAAGGACTTACTGCCTTAGAAGAAAGGCATCTGGTAAAGATGTTTCTAATTCTTTTATGAGCACAAAGCAAATGAAAGGGGGGCTAAGTATAAAAATGAGATATTAAATAATACGCATTTTTTTGTTGTCCAGTGATTAACATCAGCTTTCCAGTTAAAAAATAAATAAAAACAGAATGGTATT
The DNA here is from genome assembly GCA_029783875.1 of Phataginus tricuspis. Lineage (NCBI taxonomy): Eukaryota > Metazoa > Chordata > Mammalia > Pholidota > Manidae > Phataginus > Phataginus tricuspis. The sequence goes on from JAQQAC010011331.1 coordinate 14,696,038, forward strand.
TTCAGAGTTGGTGTTACACTCTTATGCTAATTGATGTTTTTAACTAGGCTACAATAACATGGTTTTTGAATTGACTTGATTGTGTAACATTTAACTCAGGGCTATCTGTTCTATCACTTTTCCTTGGTACATTTCAAGACTTCAGTGTTGTGTTAATCTGTTTTGCTGTATAACATACACATTACTTTTTAAAAAGAAGTATCACCTTGAGAATTTTGTTTTTTGGAACCCTAGAATTATGTCATGTTTAAATGTATGAATTTGAGCAGGCTGTTTTGCTTTTACTTTTAACCATAAGAGATCTTAATAATGTGCTTTGATTAAAAATATGCCAGAATTTTTTCAGCTTTGAGGTATAAATAAAATTGTAAGGTATTTGAAGTGTACTTCATGATGATTTGATGTACATATACATGTACATTGTGAAAGGATTCTTCCCATGTAGTTTATTAACATATCCATCACCTCACATATTTTTTTATGAGAACATTTAAGTTCTCTTATTAAATTTCAATTATACTATCCAGTGTTACCAGCTTTAGTCACTGTTATACATTAGATACTCAGACCTTATATTTGAAAGTTTGTGCCCTTTTACCAACTTCTCCCTATCCCTCAATCCCAGCCCCTGGGAACCAGTTTTCTACTGTTGTTTCTGTGAGTTTGACTTTTTTTTAGATTCCACATAAAATGATTCCATGAAGTACTTATCTTTCTTTGGCTTATTTCACTTAGCATAATGCCCTCAATGTCCATCTCTGTTGTTGTAAATAGCAGCATTTCCTTCTTTCTCATGGCTGAGTAATATTCCATTGTGTATAAATATCGTATCTTATTTATCCATTCATCCTTTGATGGATACTTAGATTGTTTCTATATCTTAACTATTGGGAATAGGGAAACCAGATTTTTATAATCTAATTTTTATTTTAGGATCCAAGTGTGTCTTAGAGATGTGTAGAGCATGACCAAACTATGAATTTGACTTTTCTCTGATTGGTTTGATAATAGGTACATATTTCTCCAAAAATATAATCTCCATAAAAATACAGTTTTAATAGAAATTAGAAACACCAATATTTTAACAGTTTTTATTCTTAAATTGTAGACTTATAGGTGATTTTTTTGGGGGGGTGGATATGCATAAACTTTTCTACATTCAGCAAATATTTAAGAATTAACATAGATTTCTTTTATAATCTGACTTTTTGTCATTTTAAAATACAGCTTTACTTAATAAACAATAAAATATCTATTTCTCCTCTTTTTAGAAGGTAAAGATCCTTTACAGTTAATGGAATTTTGTAAAACATCTTTAAAACAGACTGGATACTTGTTTGTTTTTTAAGTACTGCAGTTATTCTTTTTTTAAGTTTAATATTTTATCTTAGGACATATTGATGCATTTACTTCAAAGCTTTTCCTGCTAGAAGAAATTACCTCAGAAGAACTGAAAGAAAAACTTTCAGCCCTCAAGTAAGAAAGTTTACTTTGTGGTGGTAATTTTAAAAACTTGTTAATGCGATCACTGCTTTTCCTTTATCTCTCAATATTGGTTTAGTTTAAATCAGTAATTTTCAAGACTTTTAAACCTTTTATACATCGAGGCTTCCCCTGACCCAATTTGCAATCGATCCATATCAATCATCTCCGTCTCCAAATTAAGTGTGACGGCGCCGGTCTTTCTACTTCAGACAAAGAAGGGTAGAGCAAGAGAGTGCCTGCCATGTTGGAAGCGCATGGGAGCATGCATTTCACCTCTTTTCAGGGATGGGAAAAGACAGGACCGTCATAGACTCAGCTCTCAGGACTATATATACTCATTTAGATAATATAACTTGTAAAAGTTTGCCCTTCTATGAAGCATTACTTGATATCAGATGGAAATGAATTTATTGTAATTAGAACTCCAAGTACCTAAATGAAAAGGCAAATACTTATGAATACTATCTAATTTGCATCCTACAACTTTTTGGGAAAACTGAGTCGTGGTATCTCCATATTATGTGTGAGGAAACCATGACTTAGAGTGACTTGCCCCAGAGCACACAGCTGAGTGTGCTGCCTTGATAATTCATATGTCTGATTCACCACTTCAGATGAGAAGTTGTCCTGACATACATTATTTGCATAGTTGCAGCTTTGGGGCTTGGCACAGTTTTTGAAGGGCCGCAGTTTCAAATTTGAATTCTTTGCTTATACTTAAAAATGTCATTTTCAATAAGGATTGCCTCTTTGGAGGGGTAACTTTTTCTTTACATATGTGAATAGAAAAGCTTTTTTTATACATGATTCACTACCTGCCACCCTCTCTCAGGGAAAACCATTTAAAACTAAGTAATAAAGGGAATGAGTTTAGGTCTAGAACAGATACTAAAGAAGTATCGTGTATTCCATTTCCCTTTAACTGTCCTGTCCCCAGTCAGTGGCTTCTCTGGCATCACACACTTAAAGTATCTCTCAATTTCTTTGGAAGCTAATTTAGCACTGTCTCTAAAAGGCACAACTCTTTTGCAGATTAATTATGCTAAACACTTCTGAACATTTTTAAAGTTTACGACTTGAATATAAAATGATCTCTTTACAACTGCTCTGACTCACACAAGCCATATATTTTATGATTTTGAAGAGAAATTAGGAAATGGCCAAAATTAAGTAGATACTGTAACTCAAATTAGAAATAAAATTTGGTATTCTGTGTTTTACATTATCTTGTCTGTTGGTTTCTTTTGTTATTGAGGGCATTTCTCTTCCTGAGAAGCTATGATTTTAAGAGTAAGGTTTTTTGACATTTTATTTTACATGAATTTCTTCCATCTAGGATTTCAAGTTTATTAAACATCCTCCAACACATTCTAAAGAAATTAAGTAGGTAAGTATTTTTTGGACATTTTACATCACTATGATTGTTATGAAATCATGCCCTATCAGTCATTGCATTGTATATGAAAATTCATAGAAGTTTTGAATATGTGCTGTTAGGGATAGATAGAAAATAACCTGGAAATGCATGATGTATTCTATTGTGTCAAAATCAAAAATTTTTTTAAATACGTAAGAAGATAATATAATAGTATCGGGCTGTAATGCGCCTGCAGTTACATTTTCCTGTAAGGTTATTGTGTTGGCTTCCTATTGCCACTCTAACAAATTACTACAAACTTAGTGGCTCAAAACACAGATTTATTCTCTTATAGTTCTGGAGATCAGAAATCCAAAATCATTTTCACTGGGCTAAACTGGTGTCAACAGGACTGGTTTCTCCTGGAGGGGTTGAGGAGACAGCCATTTCGCTGCTGTGATTTTCAGCTTCTAGTGACTGGCTGTATCCCTTGACGTGTGGTGCCTCTGTCTGTCTTCACAGCGTATCACTTAAATCTCTGCTCCCATTGTCACATTACATCCTTAGTCACACTTGCAAATGTGATTAAATGTAACATTTATGAGTTTTGGAGATTAGGATGTATAGATACTGGGAGACCATTATTAAGCCTATAATAGCTCTACATTGTTTACCTTTTAAGGATAAGAAAGCAACCTAGAACTAGTGATTGAAAGTTATTAAGTGCATGGCAAAACTTAGAGTATTGATTCTCTATCTGATCATTTATCAAACTGTTCTGTCATGTTAACTTTTGCATTCCTTCTATTATGTATGCCCTTACCAAAAAATAAACTAAAAACGAATTCAAGAGTCTGAACTACAAGTAAAATATCTCAGTTCTAACTCCTATTTAACTTACTATGCAACTAGACACGAGGTTCCTTGTTTATAAACTGGTGGTGTTGAGTTCAGTAATTCCCTAGGTCCTTTTCAGTTCAGAGATCCTGTGATTCTGTGGCAGCAATTTTATTTTATAAATTCTATTCTTCATGTGAAACATAATGCTTATACATGAAATTTGCCAAATGCTTTTGGAATTTTATTTCATTATCTTAGTTTGTATATTAGTTTTTCTACTATAGCTGTAACAAAATACAACAAAATTGGTGTTGTAAAACAGCACAAATTTATTGGCTTTAGTTCTGTTAGTCGAAAGTCTAGCAGGTCTCTCTGGGCTAAAATCAAGGTGTCAGTTGTGTTCTTTTCTGTAGGCTCTAGGTATGGTCTGTTTCCTTGACTTTTATATATTTTAGAGGCCACCTGCATGTCTTGGCTTGTTTTCCTCTGTTTTCTTCCTACATTTTCAAAGTTTCAAAGGCGAGTTGAGTCTTCCTCACATTACATCACTCTCACCTCTTCCACAGTCACATCTCACCCTCCTAGTCTCTCCTGCCTCCTTCTATATTTAAGACGCTTACGATTATAGTAAACCTACTAGGATAGGCGTCTTTGGGAGGCCATTATTCTGCCTACCATAGTTTGTGTTTATCCATGTACACTGCACTTGTACAGTACTCTTAAGACATTCTTCCCTGGAGTGTGTCATTCTCCATGAATTTTCTCTGTACACCAAAGCTTTCTTCATTTTTAATGAAGGTAGTTAACATATATGATTTTCATTGATAAAAGCTCAATCTTTGATATGTTTTTATTCCTGCAATCAAATCAATTATTAATGCCTTATGTGGAAATATGGAAAAGTGATTATGAAAATAATTCTCTGGAGGATAAGAATAATTCTCTGAACCTTCTTTGTCAACACCTATTACTTCTGCTTAAAAAAATTAATGGAAATGTAACTTTTATTTGTAGGCAGATTTCATATAACTAAACCATGATTGAGTCTTACATTAAATGATACATTGTGGGAAAGAACTGATGTTCCCCTTAACATTTGAGCCAGAAGAGTATAAAATCCCAAGAAAGCACAGTATATTAATCATATCCTTTTAGCTCTTTATGTTGATACACTAAATTTCTTAAAGCCTTCTAAGGAGAAAGGAAAAATGTAGATTTGACAGGAAAGGTATTTGTGACAGTAGAGGGTCATGATTAAGGTTATGGCCTGTGGAGTTCGACTGCCAGGGTTTATATTCAAGCCCTGTGCTCAGAACTTTGGGCACATTGCTTAGAATCTCTGATTTCTGTTTCTTCTAATATGCGGTTAATAATTAATATCATGCCTTGAAGTTGTGTCATGGAGGATTTAACTGAATAATGGATATAAGCAGTATAGCAGTCATCTCATGATGAGCATTCACACTGTCCGCTGCTGTTGTTACTGTTGCTCTCACAGCACCTCATACTGTATTGTGATTGTTCCACTGACTGTTTCTGCCACTTCATTTTAAACTACTCACTTTCATATTCATTTTTGTATCTCTAATCACCTATCTATTACTAGATTCAAAGTAGAGATGCAATGTTTGTTGAATGAATTAAAATGCTCTGTATAGGAATGTATGTATGTACATTCATGAAATGCCTTTCTGTGTATTGTCTATGGATTAGAGAATTAGGAATGCTATTTTTCCCATTAAATTACTGAAAACTTACGAGTTGACTGATATAACAGTAAAAAGAAAATAATTATATATCCTGAACTTTGGAAGAAGAATTAAAATTAGTTACTTGAAAGGCATGAAAATAGTTAAGAAGACTTTTTAAATCTTATTTGTTCAGGTAACTATTTTTAGAGGTGATGTTGCATACTCATAACTGTTTTGAGTTTTACTAATAGATCATGATAAAAAATGTTGAAAGTGACAGAGCGAGCCAGCAAGCTGAGTTTCGCTGTGTGGGTTTAGCTTGCAGGAGGGCTCCTACTTGTTGTCTCACGCAGCAGAAGACTCTTCACTCCTGATCTACAAGACCTCTGACGGGAAAGTTACTAGGACAGCATACAATCTGCATAAAACACATTGTGGCCTTCCTGGTGTGCCTTCCAGTCTCTCCGTTCCCTGGGTCCCATTAGATCCCAGTCTCTTACTACCGTATCATATCCATCATGGAAGAATACCTTGTACTTTTCCACCTAAATCACTAGGTCCTACACCACAACAAAAGGTAAGATCTTTTTTGATATTAAATATTCTATTATGTTGTTTATTATTAATCTGGTTCACTGACTATACAGTATTTCAAACTGATGTGCACATTATATTAATCATACCACCATTTAAAAAACGATATCCCTAGGAAGGATAGGTAAAGTTATATACTCTACTGAGTCCAGTCATTATGTCATTGGAAATTTTTATTTTTGTAAGATTTATAAGTCAAGGGAAGAAAATTCTATTAGCTTGTCCAGTGGGGCCATGAGTAAGGCATTCACATAGATAAATCCTTATATTCCTACAAAAAGCAAAGTGGGTTTTTAAATAATTTTTATTTATGTATACTATTCTCTTTAAATATTTTTAATTTAAAAAATTTTAAATATTTATTTCTTTACATACTAAATATTTGAGGCAATTTGCAGAATTTATACAATAAATGTAAACTTAAAATTGATAAGTAGAATATAGAAAAATATAAAACCAAGTGTTAGTAAGTGAATACAGGGCCTTATTAAAAGTACAATAAAATGTTAAGGACTGAACTGTGTTTTGCTAATTTTAACTCAATACTGATTGAGTTATAATTAATGTTACTCTCTTTATAGATCCTTCCCAGAAATATGGGTTGAGTTCTTTCTCATCTGAAATTTTTGTAAAGCCATGGCTAGAAATAAGCTTTACCATGTCATTAATTCTTTCTATCATGTAAGAAATTTCCATTTGAGTTTAGTTTTATTTGGAAAAGTTTTGTTCTGTACAAACGAATCTGAATGTTCAGGAAACAAAACCCAGTGTATTTTCCTTCCCTGCTGCCAAAAATCTTTGAGTCGAAATTACTGTCTGAGTTCTATAATCTTCTCAATATGTGTGCCACAGAACATCTGTCACTTTTTGTATCCTATGGATATGTTCTGTTCTTTTTTCCATTTTATATTATATGTAATTAATCTTTGAATGTCAAGTCCTTTGACAAATAGCTGGAATGCAAGTACTGATGATTTTTTAAAATAATTTACAGTGAATGGGGTTATTTATACATGTTTTAATTCTCTACCCTAATGTTACCATTTGTGAGGCTCTTTTTTAGAAATGAGAACTCCTTGCACATTCTTAGTTAACTTTGGCCAAGAAAAGTATAAATGTGGTTAACTAGTTGCTAGAAGAGATAGAATGGAGAGGCTAGTTGTTAGCATTTTAAACCGTTTTTATCTACATTGCTATTTCCACTTTAAATTTAAGTAGTGATTTTTATAACTAAGGCAAATTTTCTTAACTAATTAAAAAATAATAATTGAAAGCTATTTTTGAAGGATTGTTTTTTCTGTAATAATGATTTCTTTTTTTTTATTATTATACACATTTATTAGGTCCTTTGTGAGGTTGAAATGTTGTATTAAGTTTCTCACCATTCCTCAGCTGGCATTTTACTAGTGATGAAAAGCTGTTCATAGTCCCCACATATATTTACTGTTATAAGTCTCTGAATTTTTTTATTAAAGTATCATTGATATACAATCTTACTGGTTTCAGTTATACAACACGGTGGTTCAACAGTTACCCATACTATTAAATCCTCACCCCTTCTAGTGTGGTCACTGTCAGCAGAATCATTAACTGTATTCTCTGTGCTGTACTACTGTCCCCGTGACCAACTTAAATTGTGATTGTGAATTATTGTGCCCCTCTATCCCCTCCCCTCTCCCCCTCTCCCCACCCCAGTCCCTCCCCCTTGGTAACAACTAGTCCCTTTTCAGTATCTATGAATCTACTGCTATTTAGTTCCTTCTGTTTTGCTTTGGTTTTTTTAAATTTTTTTTAGGTTTTTTTAATTTTTTTTTTACAGTTTATTTTGGTATCATAACCTACAGTTACATGTGCAATATTATGGTAATTAAACTACCCCCTTCATCAGGTCCCCCCACCAACCCCATTACAGTCACTGTCCATCAGCATAGTGAGATGCTATAGAATCACTACTTGTCTTCTCTGAGTTGTACAGCCCTCCCTGTGCCCCCCCACCTTACGTCTGCTAATCGTAATACCCCTTTTACCCTCTTATCCCTCCCTTCCCACCCATCTTCCCCAGTCCCTTTCCCTTTGGTAACTATTAGTCCGTTCTTGGGTTCTATGAGTCTGCTGCTATTTTGTTCCTTCAGTTTTTTTCTTTGTTCTTATACTCCACATATGAGTGAAATCATTTGATACTTGTCTTTTTCGGCTTGGCTTATTTCACTGAGCATAATACCCTCTAGCTCCATCTATGTTGTTGCAAATGGTAGGATTTATTTCCTTCTTATGGCTGAATAATATTCCATTGTGTATATGTACCACATCTTCTTAATCCATTCATCTACTGATGGACACTTAGGTTGCTTCCATTTCTTGGCTATTTTAAATAGTGCTGCAATAAACATAGGGATGCATCTGTCTTTTTGAAACTGGGCTGCTGCGTTCTTAGGGTAAATTCCTAGGAGTGGGATTCCTGGGTCAAATGGTATTTCTATTTTGAGTTTTTTGAGGAACCTCCATCCTGCTTTCCACAATGGTTGAACTAATTTGCATTCCCACCAGCAGTGTAGGAGGGTTCCCCTTTCTCCACATCCTAGCCAACATTTGTTGTTGTTTGTGTTTTGGATGTTGGCCATCCTCACTAGTGTGAGGTGATATCTCATTGTGGTTTTAATCTGCATTTCTCTGATGACCAGCGATGTGGAGCATCTTTTCATGTGCCTGTTGGCCATTGTTTTGCTTTGTTTTTATACTTCACAAATTAAGTAAAATCATTTGGTATTTGTATTTCTCTGCCTGCCTTATCTCCCTGAGCATAATACCCTCTAGATCCATCCATGTTGTTGCAAATGGAATAATGATTTCCTTTTAATTAAGAAAATCTGAATATAGTCTCTAATATATAATTCTGTATGGGATTGGCTTATTCCTTTTTAGTGAAACAGTTTAATACCTTGACATGATTCATTAAGTTCAGAGTTTAGCTACATAACTACAGAGTTAAATAATTCAGTTGTTTGTGTACCACTGAGTACTTGTTGATTTGTATTTTTTAAGATGCTTTATGTATTCAGTCCAGAGGCAAATACTTAGTGAGATCATCCAAGACCTGGTTGCACAACCTAGCGTTAGTCAGTGGATAGATAGCTAATGCTTGGTTTGATGTTTTTTCAAGGCCACGGAAAGTTAAGTAAAGACCCTGTATCTTATATATGAAGCAGAAATCATCTACATATTTCATGTTTTATAAAAACTCGTGAAACAAATGTTTCTGCCTCTCATATAACCCCACTGTCCTCAGTCCACTTAACCTCAGATCTCATCTTCCTGTACTGCCTTCGGTACTAACCCTGAGAGAGCCCAGGAGAGCCTGTCTGCCTCCCACTGTGTGGACCAGAGCTTAATAAGAGGATGCCATTTGCTTCCTGTGCTACTCCTGACTTCTTCCAATTCTGGTCCTTTGAAACACTCTGTCTATTCCTTTTCTCCTTCCACTTCTATAATAAGTATTCATTACACGCACAATCTTGCAATGACAGTTTTGCTTTCCTCATAGATATAATTATATAGTCAGTATGCTTTTATAGTAATACGAGTTGAGTACGGAGTAGTTTGGATAATCTAAAAATCACAGCACTTTTCTAATCAGTACTTTTCAAAAGTTCACCAGATTCAGATAGATGGGCAGACTCAATCCCAAGTCAAGTCTGTCCTTTCCATTCATCTAATTGTAAACCAAAAAAAAAAAACAAGACAAAATATTAGGTGAGGGAAGCTGGAGTCTGATTCATTCTCAGTGAGCCAGTGGCCCCTAGGAGCAGTGCTAGTAATGTGTCATCGTATTGGGAATATGAGAGAATATGCCTGAAGTTAGAATATCACCCATCACTCCCAGGTCTGGAATTCACTGGATAAGATATGAAAAAAACAGGAAGGGCGCAGGGTAGTTAGAGGAAATAGAAGCAGATATGGACAGGTTCTGGGGAAGTAGTTTCAGGCTGTACAGCTTTGGTCCTTTTCTGTGATACCAAGCTTTCTCAAACATTACCCCTTTGAAAACCTTTATGCTCTCTCCATAGCCAAGGAGTTGACAGCATCTCCAGGTCTCACGTTCATCAGGACTGCAGTTAGCAAGGGATTGTCCTAGCAACACACTCCGCTTCCCTGGAATGTGTGAGCTCGAAAGGGAGGATGAGTAGCAGCTTGTGCTGAGGAAGAGTAGACACTGAGGCAGACCCCGCTCCGCAGCAGAGTCCCCCGCCCCGCTTCTCAGTTCCTCTTTTCCCATCCTCTGCAGTGCACTTCCAGTGTTTTTCTTCCCCCTTAATTTCTTACTTGTAAGGATCTTCCCTTTCAGCCCTACAGCTTTTCCTTTCTACTTGGGTTCTTTTCTCTTTTCCTTTCATTCTTTCACATTTATTCTTTTTTTCCCCTTCCTCTCTGGACTCTTCTGTTTTTCTCTTCATCTCTTTCTCCATTTTCTTCTCCCTCTTTACCACCTCTTTTTCTTTTTTCCTTTCCCTCCCTTCATATTTTTCGTTCTTCCTTCCTCCTGCCTTTCAGCTTCATTATTACAAACACATTATTCAAAAGGCCTGTCATTCCCTCGTTTTCTAATTTACATTTCAGCCTCTTCCAGATTTAACACACGAGTAGTTTCCTTCTTCACTTCTTTCCATCTACCCTAATCTGTCTCTTTCCCTGAATCTTATTTGGAAGTTTAGTACTTTAAAACTTGTCAAATTAAAGCTTGTTTAGAAACAGCCAAGTGGCTGGTGATTAAAAATATATAAAGGACCATTTGCAAGGTAATTAGTGCTTATGTAAATAATACAGAGTTAACTGTATATAAATATGTTGTAAACATGTTACGCCATTCTGTTCTTTGCTTCATCTCTTAGGTTTGTGGAACAAGAATTCCGACACGCACCCGCAGGAATCCAGTTTCCATGGAAATTAAAAGTCTGCCTGCTCAGCAAGTTGAAAATGAAGGAGTAGCTCCAAATAAAAGAAAAATAACTTAACAACTCTACTATGGAAAATGAGTAAAAAGGCAGTTATGACAATGTTCAATTTAGAACAGTTTGAGGGAAAGTATGCCTAAAAGAGTAGACAAGATTAGCATTTTTCTTTTAGTGTCCTTGAGAGTTCTTAGAGTGCCTTGAAAACCATGGCTATGTGAAGAAATGTTTTAGCTAGACTGGAATATTATACTTTTAACACTTCATGCTTGAGGAGAATCTAGACATGTTTTAACATTATCATGGCAGGGAAATATATAGAGAAGAAAAATATTTTTATAGTAAACCTTTTCAAAAAATTTTAAATACAAAAACGATTTACTTTTTTCAAAAGCAATATTTATCATCTGTGTTTTGTTAAAATTTGAGTTATATCACCAGTCTGAGGTTGGCTCAAAATGTTAAATCTTGCCACTGTCAGATAATTTTGAGCAATGTAAGCCTTGTTTCTGACCCATTGTGGCAGTTTTTGTATAATATTTTAGAACTACGATTGTTGCAGTTTAATAAAGTTAATACCCTCAAAAACTTGGTGAAATTCCACTGCAGAAGCCAAAAATCTCTCTGCCTCTGAAAACTCACAGTTAATAATTTCTTGCTGAATAATCATCAGTTTGTTTAAAACAAAGCAAAACAAAACTTGTGGTGTAACAAGTTTGGTGATGAATGCCTCTCTTTCTTTACATAAATTCCAGTGTTCAAATACAGTACTGTAACAGACATGAAGATGTTTTCCAAAAAAATTGCATTATTTCAACTGACAAGGCTAATCTGTGCTAAAACATAAGCTATTTTTTTCCTCATCTCTACAGATTAATTTAAATTTTCTGGTACCACAGATTAATTTGGAAAAAGGCATGATGAACTGATGTCACTGTAACCTTTCTGAACTTAAGAAGCAATGCACTTACTTAAGTTTTGTATACCTGTTATTTTTCTTTCTTTTTATTGAGGTGTAGTTTCGGGTGTACAACGTCATGATTTGACAGTTATGCCCACCACAATAAGTGTACTCACCACCTGTCACCACACCAAGTTATTACAATACCATTGCCCGTCTTCCCCATGCTGTACCTTTTATCCTGTGCCTTGTTTGTTTTCTAACTGGAAGTGTGTACTTCTCAATCCCCTTTACCTATTACACCTATCACCCCACCCATCTCCCGTCTGGCACCCAGCAGTTTGTGTCCTGAATTTATGAGTCTTGGGTTTTTGTTTTTTCTTTGTTTACTCATTTATTTTGATTTTTAGACTCCACATGTAAGTGAAATCATGGGGTATTTGCCTCTTTCTCTCTGACTTATTTCATTTAGCTTAATACCATCTAGGCTCATCCATTTTTGTCACATGGCAGGATTTCATTCTTTTTTCTGGCTTAGTAATACTCCATCATGAGTTTATGCTGCACCTTCTTTATTCATCTATTGATGGACAGGTTGCTTACAAGTCTTGGCTTTTGTAAATACTGCTGCAATAAATATAGGGATGCATGTATCTTTTTGAGTTAGTGTTTTCCTTTATTTATTTTTTTTATTAAAGTAGCATTGATATATATTCTTTGAAAGTTTCACATGAAAAACATTGTGGTTACTACATTCACCATATTATCAAGTCCTCCCCCACACCCTATTACATTCATTGTCCAGCGTAGTAAGATGCCATGGAGTCACTACTTTTCTGTGCTACACTGTCTTTCCATGGCCCCCACACCACACCATCTGTGCCAATCATGATACCTCTCAATCCCCTTATCCCTCCCTCTACACCCGCACTCCCCCACCCTTCCCCTTTGGTAACCACTAGTCCATTCTTAGAGTCTAGTGGCCTGGTGCTGTTTTGTTCCTTCAGTTTTGCTTTGTTGTTATACTCCACAAATGAGTGAAATTATTTGGTACTTGTCTTTCCCCGCCTGGTGTATTTCACTGAGCATAAGACCATCTAGCTCCATCCGTGTTGTTTCAAATGGTAGGATTTGTTTTCTTCTTATGGCTGATTATATTCCATTGTGTGTATATAGCATTTCTTTATTCACTCATCTACTGATGGACACTTAGGTTGCTTCTATGTCTTGGCTATTGTAAATAGTGCGGCAATAAATGTACGTGTGCATGTCATTTAGAATCTGGGATCTTATTTTCAGGTAAATTCCTAGGAGTGGAATTCCTGGGTCAAATGGTATTTCTGTTTTCAGTTTCTTGAGGAACCTCCATATTGCTTTCAACAATGGTTGAACTAATTTACATTCCCACCAGCAGTGTAGGAGGGTTCCCCTTTCTCCGCATCTTCACCAGCATTTGTTGTTCCTTGTCTTTTGGATGTTGGCCATCCTAACTGGTGTGATGTGATATCTCATTGTGGTTTTAATTTGCATTTCCCTGATTGTTAGCAATGTGGAGCATCTTTTCATGTGCTATTGGCCATCTGAATTTCTTCTTTAGAAAAGTGTCTGTTCAGGATTAATAGTTACCAAAGGGAAAGGGACTGGGGAAGATGGGTGGGAAGGGAGGGATAAGAGGGAAAAAGGGGCATTACGATTAGCAGATGTAATGTTGGGGGGGCATAGGGAGGGCTATACAACTCAAAGACAAGTAGTGATTCTATAGCATCTCACTACACTGAGACAGTGACTGTAATGGGGTTGGTGGGGGGGACCTGATGAAGGGGGTAGTTTAATAACCATAATATTGCACATGTAATTGTAGATTAATGATACGAAAATAAATTATATAAAAAAATTAATTATATACTTAATTTCAAAGACTTAGTATGGAGAAAAGATGAGGTATCTCATTTTTTAATACTGACTACATGTTGAAATAATATTTTGGTTGTACTGTGTTAAATAAAAGATTTTATAATTAAAAAAAAAAGAAAAGAAAAGTGTTCAGATCCTCCACCATTTTTTAATTGGATTATTTGCTTTTTGGTTGTTGAGGCATGTGAGTTCTTTATATTTTTTGGATGTTAACCCCTTGTCAGATATGTTGTTTACAAATATATTCTACCGTAATGTAGGATGCCTTTTTGTTTTACTGATGGTGTCCTTTGCTGTACAGAAGCTTTTTAGTTTGATATAGTCCTACTTGTTCATTTTTGTTTTGTTTCCCTTGCTGAAGGAGATGTGTTCAGGAAAAAGTTGCTCATGTTTATACTCAAGAGATTTTTGCCTGTATTTTCTTCTAAGAGTTTTATGATTTCATGACTTACATTCAGGTCGTTGATCCATTTTGAGTTTACTTTTGTGTATGGGGTTAGACAGTAATCTAGTTTCGTTCTCTTACATGTAGCTGTCCAGTTTTGCCAACACCAGCTGTTGAAGAGGCTGTCATTTCCCCATTATATATCCATGGCTCCTTTATCATATATTAATTGACCATATATGCTTGGGTTTATATCTGGGCTCTCTATTCTGTTCCAGTTCTTGATTCTGTTCTTCTTCCAGTACCAAATTGTTTTGATTACTGTAGCTTTGTAGTAGAGCATGAAGTTGGGGAGCATAATTCCCCTGCTTTATTCTCCTTCTCAGGATTGCTTTGGCTACTCGGGGTCTTTTGTGGTTCCATATGAATTTTAGAACTATTTGTTCTAGTTATTGAAGAATGCCATTGGTATTTTGATAGGGATTGCATTGAATCTATAAATTACTTTAGGCAAGATGGCTATTTTGATGATAGTCTTCCTACCCATGAGCATGGGATGTATTTCCATTTATTGGTGTCTTTAATTTCTTTCATGAGTGTCTTGTAGTTTTCAGGGTACAGGTCTTTCACCTCCTTGGTTAGGTTTATTCCTAGGTATTTTTTTCTTTTTGATGCAGTTGTGATTGGGGTTGTTTTCCTGATTTCTCTTTCTTCTAGTTCATTGTTAGTATATAGGAATGCAACAGATTTCTGTGTATTGATTTTGTATCCTGCAACTTTGCTGAATTCAGTTATTCTAGTAGTTTGGGGCTGGATTCTTTTTTTTTTTTTTTTTTTTGCAATTTATTTTGGTATCATTAACCTACAATTACATGAGCAATATTGTGGTGATTAAACTACCCCCTTCATCAGGTCCCCCCCACCAACCCTATTACAGTCACTGTCCATCAGTGTAGTGAGATGAGAATCACTACTTGTCTTCTCTGAGTTGTACAGTCCTCCCCATGCCCCCCCACCTTATGTATGCTTGGGGCTGGATTCTTTAGAGTTTTTTATGTACAACATCATGTCATCTGAAAACAGTGACAGTTTAACTTCTTCCTTACCCATCTGGATGCTTTTTATTTCTTTGTGTTCTCTGATTGCCGTGGCTAGGACCTCCAGACCTATGTTGAATAAAAGTGGGGGAGTGGGCATCCTTGTCTTGTTCCTGATCTTAAAGGAAAAGCTTCAGCTTTTCACTGTTAAGTATAATGTTGGCTGTGGGGTTTTTCATTGATGGCCTTTATTATGTTGAAGTACTTGCCCTCTATACACATTTTATTGAGAGTTTTTATCACGAATGGATTTTGAATTTTGTCAAATGCTTTTTCAGCATCTACTGAGATGATCATGTGATTTTCATCCTTCTTTTTATTATTGTGGTGTATGATGTTGATGGATTTTCGAATATAGTATCATCCTTGCATCCCTGGAGTAAATCGCACTTGATCATGATGTATGACTTTTTTGGTGTATTTTTAAAATCAGTTTGCTGATATTTTGTTGAGTATCTTTGCATCTGTGTTCATCGGGGATATTGGTCTGTAATTTTCTTTTTTTGTGGTGTCTTTACCTGTTTTGGTATTAGAGTGATCCTGGCTTCATAGAATGAGGTTGGAAGTATTCCCCACTCTTCTAATTTTGGAAAATGTTATGGAGGATAGGTATTAGGTCTTCACTAAATGTTTGGTAAAATTTAGTGGTGAAACCATCTGGTCCAGGCATTTTGTTCTTAAGTAGGTTTTTGATTACCAATACAATTTTGTTGTTGGTAATTGGTCTGTTCAGATTTTCTGTTCCTTCCTCGGTCAGTCTTGGAAGGTTGTATTTTTCTAAAAAGTCCATTTCTTATAGGTTATCCAATTACTTAGCATATAACTTTTCATAGTATTATCTAATAATTCTTTATATTTCTGTATTGTCCATAGTGATTTTTCCTTTCTCATTTCTGATTCTGTTTATGTTTCTAGGCTCTTTTTTTTCTTTAAAAGTGTCTGTAGGGGTTTATCTATTTTGTCATTTTTCTCCAAGAACCAGCTCCTGCTTTCATTGATTCTTTTGTTTTATTCTTCTCGATTTTATTTACTTCTTCTCTAATCTTTATTATGTCTGTCCTTCTACTGACTTTGGGCCTCATTTGTTCTTTTTTTGTAGTTTCATTAATTGTGACTTCAGACTGTTCATTTGGGATTGTTCTTCTTTCCTGAGGTAGGTCTGTATTGCAGTATACTTCCCTCTTAGCACAGCCTTCACTGCATCCCACAGATTTTGCGGTGTTGAGTTATTGTCTCCATATATTGCTTGATCTCTGTTTTTATTTGGTCATTGATCCATTGATTATTTAGCAGCATGTTAAGCCTTCTTGTGTTTATGGGCTTTTTTGTTTTTACACAATTTATTTTGAGTTTCATATCTTTGTGGTCTGAGGAGTTGGTTGGTACAATTTCAATCTTTTTGAATTTACTGAGTATCTTTTTGTGGCCTAGTATGTGATCTATTCCGGAAAATGTTCCATATGCACTTAAGAAGAATGTGTATCCTGCTGCTTTTGGGTGGAGTGTTCTGTAGGTGTCTGTTAGGTCCATCTTTTCTAATGTGTTGTTCAGTACCTCTGTCTCCTTACTTATTTTCTGTCTGGTTGATCTGTCTTTTGGAGTGAGTGGTGTGTTGAAGTCTCCTAAAATGAATGCACTGCGTTCAATTTCCCCCTTTATTTTTGTTAGTATTTGTTTCACAAATTTGGGTGATCCTATGTTGGGTGCATAGATATTTTTAATGGTTTTATCCTCTTGTTGGACTGATCCCTTTATCATTATGTAATGTCCTTCTTTGTCTCTTGTTACTTTCTTTGTTTTGAAGTCTTTTTTTGTCTGATACAAGTTTTATCCCTATTAGTTGTGTGAAATATCTTTTCTATCCCTTCACTTTTAGTCTGTGTATGTGTTTGGGTTTGAAGTAGTCTCTTGTAGGCAGCATATAGATGGGTCTTGTTTCTTTATCCATTCAGTGACTCTGTGTATTTTTATTGGTGCATTCAGACCATTTACATTTAGGGTGATTATCCATAGGTATGTACTTATTACCTTTCT
Source organism: Phataginus tricuspis (assembly GCA_029783875.1). Classification (NCBI taxonomy): domain Eukaryota; kingdom Metazoa; phylum Chordata; class Mammalia; order Pholidota; family Manidae; genus Phataginus; species Phataginus tricuspis. Next base: position 14,713,282 of record JAQQAC010011331.1, read on the forward strand.
TTAGATTTGTGGTTACCAAAGGTTCAGTGGTAACTTCTTTACTATCTAACAGTCTAACGTAACTTAGTTAATATGCTATTCAAGTACAATCTAAAGGTTCTTTTTTTTCTCCTCCTTTTTCTTCCTCTTCCATTCTTTATATATTAGGTATCATATTCTGTAGTCTTTGTGTATCCCTTCACTGACTTTAGAGGTAGTTGATTTAATTTTTAATTTGCATAGTAATTAACTGGTCTAGTACCTGTACTGTGGTTTTATTTTCTCTGGTGACACAGTTATTTAACCTTAGGAGCACTTCCATCTATAGCAGTCCCTCCAAAATACACTGTAGAGACAGGTTGTGGGAGGTTAATTCTCTCAACTTTTGCCTGTCTGGAAATTATTTAGTCTCTGCTTCAGATTCAAATGACAGTCTTGCTTTGTAGAGTATTCTTGGTTCGAGGCCCTTCGGCTTCATTGCATTAAATACATCATGCCACTCCCTCTGGCCTGTAAGGTTTCTGCTGAGAAGTCTGATGATGGCTTGATGGGTTTTCCTTTGTATGTGATCTTTTTTCTCTCTCTGGGTGCTTTTAATAGTCGGTCCTTATCCTTGATCTTTGCCATTTTAATTATAATATGTCTTGGTGTTGTCCTCCTTGGGTCCCTTGTGTTGGGAGGTCTGTGCTCCTCCATGGCTTGAGAGACTATCTCCTTTCCCAGATTGGGGAAGTTTTCAGCAATTACCTCCTCAAAGACACTTTCTATACCTTTTTCTCTCTCTCCTTCTTCTTTTACCCCTATATTGTGAATATTATTCCATTCGGATTGGTCACACAGTTCTCTTAATATTCTTTCATTCCTAGAGATCCTTTTTCTCCTGTGCCTCAGCTTCTTTGTATTCCTCTTCTCTAATTTCTATTCCATTTACTGTCTCTTCTACTACATCTAATCTGCTTTTGAATTCCTCCATTGTATGTTTCATTTTGGATACTGTATTTTTCAAAGTTTCTGTCTCTTAAAGGCCTCCCTGAGGTCTTGAAAATTTTTCTGTAGCTCCGTGAGCATGTTTATGATTTTTATTTTGAAATCTTTTTCAGGAAGATGGGTGAATTCAGTTTCACTTGGTCCTTTTTCTGGTTTTTGTGGGATTTTGATTTGTACCAGGTTCTTTTGCCATTTCATATTTGTAATAATAACTTTGTGTAGGTGTTGCCCTCAAGTGCCCAGAAACTCAATTCTGTGGAGCTGTCTAGGCCCTGGAGTGATGGCAGGGGTCACAGGCGATCAGGACTGATGACTGCCAGAAGGAAAGAGTTCTTTCCTGCTTTCCAGCTGCAATGTCTGCCTTCATTGCCAGAGCCAGCGGGCCAAGCACATAGGGTTGCTATAGTCGGGGCCACCCTCTGGCTCGCCTGGCGCAATGGAGGGGCAGCTGGTTTGCGAGCCTGTACCAGCTGGGAGGAAGGAGCTGCTTATCGCATTCTGAGGACAGCATTACCCTGATACCAAAACCAAACACACCACAAATAAAGAAAATTACAGACCAAAATCCCTGATGAATATAGATGCAAAAATCCTCGACAAAATACAAAAGGAGGGCCTTGTAGCTGCGTTCCCAGCCAGGGTGATAGAGCACCTGAAGCTCCTGAAAGTTCCCACCTGTCCTTTCTCCTGAGTGGCAAGCTCTTTGTAATCCTTTCCCCTTAGCAGCCCTCTCAGTGTTAGGAAGTTTCTAAGAGTGCATGCCTTTCTTTTGTCCCAGAGCAGCCAGAATGCCCTTCTCTCCTAGTATTCTGTCTGTCTTAGCTTTCCAACCCCACTAATCTCCAGAGCGCCATGTAATGTAGGTTCGTGCTCCCAGAGCAGATCCCCAGGGTTGGTGTTCAGCTTTCCTAGGCCTCCACCCCATCCCCGCTCCCTTTCTCTTCCTCCCGCTGGGTGAGCTGGGGTGGGGGAAGAGCTTGGGTTCCTCTGGATCACAGCTTTGTTACTTTACCCTTTTCCCTGAGGTCTGCTCTTTTCTCCAGATGTAGAATGTCACAGCCTTCTTTCCTGTTGCTCTTTCCGGATTAGTTTTATTTGCTATATTTTCATATTATATGTGGGTTTGGGAGGAGGTTTCTGTCTCACCTCTCACACCACCATCTATAAGCCAGTCTCTCCTTTTCTTTAAATACCCAGGAATAGAATTATAGGATTATATGGTATTTGTATTTTTAAGTTTCTGAGGAACTTCCATACTATTTTTCATAGTGGTTGTACCAGTTTACATTCCTACCAACAATGCACAAGGGTTCCCTTTACTCTACATACACAACCAACACTTGTTTTTTCTTGTTTTTTGATACTAGCCATTAAAAGTATGAATTGATATCTCATTATGGTTTTGATTTGCATTTCCCTCATGATTAGTGATAGTGAGCATCTTTTCAGATGTCTATTGGCCACCTGTATGTATATATTGGAAAAATGTCTATTCAGGTCCTCTACCCATTATTTAATTGAATTATTTGGGTTTTTTTTTAAGTTGTATGAGTTGTTACGTATTTTGAATGTTAACCCTTACCAGATATATCATTTGCAAGTATCTTCTCTTCTCCCATTCAGTTGCCTTTTCATTTTGTTAAGGATTTACTTACTGTGCAGAAGCATTTTAGTTTGGTATAGTCCCACTTGTTTATCTTTCCTTTTATGTGTCTTGTGTAGGGAGACATATTTAGAAAAAATTTGCTAAGGCCAATTTCCAAGAATTTATTTCCCATGTTTCCTATTGGAGGAATTTTAGGTTCTGATTATTTTGGGCCCTATATTTAGGTCTTTCATTCATTTTCAGTTTATTTTTGCATAAGGTGTAAGACAATGATCCAGTTTCATTCTTTTGAATGTAGCTGTCCAGTTTTCCCAACACCATTTATTGAAGAGGCAGTCTTTTCCCCATTGTGTATTCTTGTCTCCTTTGTCATAGATTAATTGACCATGTATTTATGGGTTTATTTATGGACTCTGATCTATATGTGTATCAGTACCATATTCTTTTGATTACTGTAACTTTGTAGTATAGTTTGAAATCAGGGCACATGATACCTCCAGCTTTGGTCTTCTTTCTCAAGATTGCATTCAGGGTCTTTTGTGTTTCTATACAAATTTTAGGATTATTTATTCTAGTTATGTTAAAAATACCTTTGGTATTTTAATGGGGGTTGCACTGAATCTGTATATTGCTTTGAGTAGTATGGACATTTTAACAATTCCAATCCATAAGCACTGTGTATTCCATATATTTTGTGTTCCATCAGTTTCTGTCATCAGTGTTTTGTAGTTTTTGGGGTACAGGTCTTCCATCTCCTTGGTTAAATTTATTCCTTGGTATTTTATCCTTTTTGATGCAATTGTAAATAGGATTATTTTCTTAATTTCTCTTTCTGATAGTTTGTTATTAGTGTATATCAATGCAATAGATTTTTGAATATTGACTTTGTATCCTGCAGCTTTACTGGATACTTTTATTAGTTCTAACAGCTTCCTGGTAGAGTCTTTGGGGTTTTCTACATATCTATTATGTGATTTACACATCTTCACACTTTTATGTCTTCCTTACCAATGTGAGTGCATTTTATTTCATTTTCTTGTGTGATTGCTGTGGCTAGGACTTCCAGTACTACACTGAATAAAAGTGGTGAGAATGGATATCCTTATTTTGTTCCTGATCTTAGAGGAAAAGGTTTCAGCTTTTTGCCATTGAGTATGATGTTATCTCTGTGTTGTATATGTCTTTTGTTATGTTGAGGTATGTTGCCTCTCTATACCCACTTAGTTGAGAGTTTATTATGAATGAATGTTGAGTTTTATCAGATGCTTTTTCTGCATTTGTTGACATGATCATGGTTTTTATCCTTTTGCTAATGTGGTGTATCACATTGTTTGAATTGTGGTTATTGAACCATCCTTGCATCCCTGGATTATCCCCTTTGGTTATGGTGAAAGATCCTTTTAATGTGTTTTTGGATTCAGTTTGTATTTTGTCGAGGATTTTTGCATCTATATTCATCAGGGATTTTGGTCTGTAATTTTCTTTATTTGTGGTGTGTTTGGTTTTGGTATCAGGGTAATGCTGTCCTCAGAATGAATTTGTCAGCATTAGTTTCTATTCTCTTGTTTGGAATAGTATGAGAAGGAGAAGTATTAACTCTTTACATCTGGTTCTAGACTTTTGTTTGATGGGAGTTTTTGATAACCTATTCAATTTTATTACTAGAAATCATTGTGTTCAGATTCTCTGATACTTCCTGATTCAGACTTGGAAGAATGAATGTTCCTAGGAACTTATTCATTTCTTCTAGGTTGTCCAATTTGTTGACATACAACTTTTCATAGTAATCAGAATCCTTTATATTTCAGTAATGTTGGTTATAACTTTTTCATTTCTAATTTTGAGTCTTCTTCCTTTCTTGATGAGTCTAGGTTAACAGTTTATCAGTTTTGTTTACCTTTTCAAAGAATTGGCCCGTATCTTTTCTATTTTGTTTTTGTCTTTATTTCATTTATTTCTCCTAGTCTTTATTATTTCCTTCCTTCAACTGACTTTTGGCTTTGTTCTTTTTCTATTTCCTTAGGTGTAAGGTTAGATTGAGATTTTCTTGTTTCTTGAGGTAGGCCTGTATCACTATAAACTTTTCTCTTAGAACTGCTTTGCTGCATCCCAAAGATTTTTAACTGTTGTGTTTTCATTTTCATTTGTCTGCAGATTTTTTTTCCTCTGATTTCTTCATTGATCCATTGGTTGTTTAGTAGCATGATGTTGAGCTTCCACATGTTTGTCTTTTTCCCAGTTTTTTTCTTGTAATCAATTTCTAATTTCATACCACTGTGGTCAGAAAACATGCTTGATATGATTTCAGCCTTCTTAAATTTATTGAGACTTGTTTTTTGGCCTAACATGTGATCTGTCCAGGAGAATGCTCTGTGCACTTGAAAAGAATGTGTGTTCTGCTATTTTGGGATATAATGTCCTGTATATAACTGTTAAATCCATATGATCTGATGTGTCATTCAGAGCCACTATTTCCTTATTGATTTCCTGTCTGGATAATCTATTCATTGATGTAAGTGATTTGTTAAAGTCCCCTACTATTGTGTTACTGCCAGTTTCTCCCTTTATGTGTATTAATATGTGCTTTCTGTAGTTAGGTGCTTCTCTGTTGCATGCATAGATGTTTGCAATTGTTACGTCCCATTGTTCTCTTGATCCCATTTTCATCATGTAATTCCCGCTTTGTCCCTTATTGCAGTCTGTTTTGAAGTTTGTTTTTGTCTGATGTGAGTATTGCTACCCCAGCTTTCTTTTTCACTTCTATTTGCATGGAATATCATTTTCCATCCCTTCACTTGCAGTGTATATGTATCTTTTAGGTCTGAAGTGAGTCTCCTATAGTCAGCTTATAGGTGGGTCTTCTTTTTTTATCCAGTTACCCTATCTCTTTTTATTAGAACATTTAGTACATTTACATTTAAAGTAATTATTAATAGATATGTACTTACTGCCATTTTGTTGATTGTTTTCTGGCTGTTTTTGTAGTACTCTGTTCCTTTCTTCTCTTGCTTTCTTCCATTGTGATTTGATGGGTTTAGTATTATGCTTGCGTTCCTTTCTCTTTTTCTTGTGTACTTATTATAGGTTTTGGTTTGTGGTCACCATGAAGTTCATATATAATATTCTATGAATATAGCCATCTGCACTAAGTTGATAGTCACTAAAGTTTGAAAGCCCTACATTTCCCTCCTCCACATATTTATGTATGTCATATTTTACATCTTTTTGTGTAACCCTTGACTAGTTTTTGTACATATAACTGATTTTACTATTTTGTCTTTTAATCTTCATACTATCTGTATAAGTGATTGATCTACTACTACTTTACTGTATGTTTGTTTTTACCAGTGAAATTTTCTCCTTTCATAATTTTCATACTTTTAATTATGGCCTTTTCTGCTTAAAGAAGTCCCTTTAATGTTTCTTATAAGGCTAGTTAAGTCGTAATGAAATCCTTTAACTTGTTGGTCAGGAAAACTCTCTGTCTCCTTCAATTCTGAATGACAACCTTGCTCGGTAAGGTATTCTTTATAGGTTTTTTTTCTTTCAGTACTTTGACTATATCATGCCACTCCCTCTGGCCTCGAGTTTCTGCTGAAAAATCAGCTAATAACTTTATGGGGTTTTCCTGGTGCATAACTGTTCGTTTTTCTATTTCTGCCTTTAAAATTCTCTCCTCTGTCTTTAATTTTTGCCGTGTTAATTATTATGTGTCTTGGTGTACACCTTCTTGGGTTCATCTTGTTTTGGGTTCTCTGCTTCCTGGACCTGATGTCCATTTCTTTCCCTAGGTTAGGCAAGTTTTCAGGTGGTGTTTCTTCAAATAAATTTTCCACCTCTTTTCTCCCTTCTCCTTCTGGGACCCCTGTGATGCAAATGTTGTTACACTTGAAATTGTCAGAGATCCCTTAACCTCTCCTCATTTAAAAATTTTTTTGCTTTGCTATTCACTTTGTTTGCTTTTGACTACCCTGTCTTCCAGATTGCTGATCCATTCTCCATCCTCTGATCTGCTGTCGATCCCCTCTAGTGTATTTTTCTTTTCAGTTATTGTGTTTTTCAGCTCTGACTGGTTCTTTTTTATACTTTCTCTTTGATGAAGTTCTGAGTTCATACACTTTTCTCTCCAGTCTGGTAAGTATCTTTATGACCATTACTTGAACTCTTTATCAGGTAGATTGCTGACCTGTTTTATTCAACTCTTTTTTCTGACATTCTGGCTTATTCTTTCCTTGGGACATATTCCTCTGCCTGCTCATTTTGTCTGACTCTTTGTTTTCTTTTATGTATTAGGTAGGAGCTAATATCTCACTTACATAGATAGTATGACAGTTCAAAGACAAAATAGTAAAATCAGTTATATCTACAAAAGTAAGTCAAGGGTTACACAAAATAAAAAGATGTAATATATGACATACATAAAAATGAAGAGGGAAATGTAGGATTTTAGAATGTGTTCAAACTTAAGCGACCATCAACTTAATGCAGACTGCTACATTCACAAGATGTATTAGCTACATCTCTTGTCCTTGGAAGTAGTGGCCTTCTTTAGAAACTGTCCTGTGGTGCCCAGTAGTCCAGTCCCCCCTGGTCACCTGAGTGGGTACTCCAGGGGCATTCCCTTTGTGGGCTGTGGGCGCCCTCCTTTTGTGGCTGTGCTGTGACCGCTGGCTGCATGCCTGCTGGTAAACAAGGCCGGCCCTCAGCCTGGCTGTGAGCAATAACCTACCACAACTACTGTTGGTGCACTGGTGGGCAGGGTTTGCTCCCAGCACAGTTGGCAGAGTTGCCCAGCTGCCGCTGCTAAGGGTGAGCCATGTGCATAATGTCAGTCCTCAGCATGTCTGTGTGCAGCCCACTGACGGGCGGGGCCTGCCCCAGCACACCTGCCTGGGAGGCCAAGCGGGATCTTCTTCGAGCGTGGTGATGGCTGGGCTGGCTTCTCTCCTCCCTAGCAGAGAAGTTGCTCTGGGGGGATGCAGTCCAGACCAAGGCTGCCTGCCAGGTGTTTAACACGAGTCATTTTGGAGAAGCATCTGCCAGGGTGGGTGGGTTGGGTGAGGTGAGTCCACAAGGGAATGCCAGGGCAGGGCAAGCAGTGCTATCACTGCAGACAGAGAGTGTCAGAAGTAGCTCCTGCAAGCCTCTGGCCGCTAGGCTGAAGGAGGGCAGGAAAAATGGTGCCTGTCAGCCTTTCTGTTTGCTGAGAAATCTGGAAATCCCTTTCCCTCTTACACATGTCCTAAATTAGTCAGTAAAGCTCCTTTATGTATAATCCAGGCACTTTTCACACTGCTGTTGCTATGCTGGGTCTCAAGCCGATTAATGTAGCCTCCTGGTCCTTTAGGAGTGGACAGTAGGTTTCTCATAGCCCGCTGGTTCTCCCAGAGTGAAACCCTGCTGATTTTCAAAGCCCCCAGAGATGCTGTGCTGGCTTTCAAAGCCACATGTTACGGGGTCTCATCTACCCATTACAGGCCCCTGGGGCCGGGGGTGCCCCGTGTGGGGCTTGGTCCCCTTGCTCCTCCACACCTGCAGCATCCTTCCCGCTCGTGGGCTGTGTACCCCAGGGGGATGGGAGGTTGTTTCTCACCTCTTCTCTGGCCCTTTTGCCCTTCTCGATGTGGCCTTCTATTTCCTGTCTTTAGCCATGGAAGATCCTTTCTGCCAATATTCAGGTCCTATCAGAGTGAGTTGCATTTGCCTAGTTCTTGCCTCCGTGTGTCCATGGGAAGAGGTGAGTTCTGGATCCTCCTCGTCCCCCATCTTCCTACACTCCTTCTGAATCCCTGTTCTTAAATGTCCACTAAAGTTTTCAGAAATGTGTACATCATTTGTAAAATACAAGTTTTGTAATCTAGCACAATATTTGCTTTGTTTTTGAAGTTTTTTATGTGTTTTATATTAATATAGGAAATTAGTCTTAGAAATATAACTATTATAAGTAACAGTTGAGTATTTTTATCAACTACCAAGTTTTGAATTTTTTATCAGTTACAAAATATTTTAAATTAATGAGTAATAGTAAAATTGTCTTAAGTATTTTAATATATAATTTCCTTATCCTGCCATTCCCTTACTAAAACACTGAGATTTTTTTTTAACTTTGTCACATACTCCCATATCTCCAAAATATTTAAGCTGTGAATCACTTGGCTGTGAAATAAGGGAGAGGCAGAGATTCCCTTGGAATTTGCTCTTTTAAAAAAGCCAGACAGTTAGTTCTTCAGTCTTAGTTTTCCACTTGTGCTCATCAAGCTTTTTTCAAATGTATATTTGATCATATCTTTTGTTCTTTTTCCTGCTTTTTAGTACTGAGAATGTATAAACAATAAGTGACATAGAAAATATGAGCAAAGATTTTTTTTCAAAAAAAAAAAACTCAACTTTTGGCAGGGATGTGATGAATCTGGCCCTCCTATGCCTCTATGGTGAATGTATAATTTATGTACATAATTTTTGAAAACATTTAATTCATTAAATATCTGAATACATATGTGTGCCACACAGTCAAAGGTAGGTTTCCACTGTTACTCATAATACTCTTTTCTCACATATCACAGTATTTGTTTATTTGACCTAGTGTCTGTCTGCTTGAATAGACTACAGGCTGTGCTAGGGTAGCGGCATATTTGATGTGTTCACTCTCATGTAACAAATGCCTAATATAGTTGTCTGTCATATAGTTCTAGTAAATGTAAGTTAGATGCATAAAGAAATGAATTTCTAGGTATCAAATATTTTTTTTCTCAGGAGCTTACTGGCTTCTGTGATCAGTGTTCTGATAAAGTAACATAAGAAAGTCATAACCTGGAACTAATAAGGAAAGTTTTCTGAGATAAAGCTTGAGCTGAGTCTTTTAAAAATGAGTAAGAGTGTTAAGAATGAAATATTTTCCACATGGAAATAAAGCAGCAAAGGTGAGAGAGGCTGGATTGTAGGCTATGAACGTGGGAGCTGAGAGAAAAAGCTATATAGGACATGGACAGATGTGCCATACTATAACATTTGAATTTGTTCCATGCAATGTGGGAACTAGTGAATTTTAATAAAAATAAACAACACAATCAGATTTATTTTTGAAAAAGTTCTTGTTGGCATTAGTCTAGAGAATGCAATGGAGCTGGGATAGACTGTAGGAAAGGAGAAAAGTTGGAAAGCTGTGTTATAGTAGTTGAAAAAATGGTAAAGGCCCTGAATTAAAGCAATGAGTAGAGATGGGCTCATGTAATAGAAGAAAAAAAATGTTAACTTGGTTATGTGGTCAGGCAGACTCAAATATGGCTTCCAAGTTTCTCATCTGGGATACTCGTTACATGATGTATTACTCATGGAGAAAGGAGGAGAAAGGAGGAGACAGAGTGTGGTTCAAGTGGGAAGAGAGTTTAATTAAAATATTAACTTCCTTTCACCATTTCTATTCCCTGGTTTCTGGGTTTGAATGCAATATTGATTTTGCATTACTGCATAATTAATTACCCCAGAACTTAGCTAGTTAAAAAACAAGTGAAGATTTATTATCTCAGAGTTTCTGTGGGTAAAGGAGTCCGGATGTACCTTAGCTGGGTGCCTCTGTCCCAAGATCTCTCATAAAGCCACGGTCAAGTTATTGGCTGGGGCTGCAGCCATCTGAAGGCTTGACTGGGGCTGGAGGATCTGCTTCCAAGAAGGCTCACTCACAACACAAGAAGGTCATGCTGCAAGTGCTCAGTCTCTCACTGCTTATTGGCAGGAAGCTTTATCCTCACCACATGTACCTCCCCATAGGTCTGCTTGAGGGCTCTCATGACGTAGCAGCTGGCTTACCCAAGTGTGAACAATCCTTGCTTGTCCTGTGTTGAATTGATAATGCATTTTTGAGCATCTACTGGGTGTAATACTTTATACCAATTCTTGGGATTTAAAGATAAGTATGATTGGTTTCTGCCTCAAGGGTATTTCCTTATCTAGTTGGGGAGATATGCACAACTAGCTACAACACAGAACAGAATATTCAAGTGGCACAACAGTGCATAGGAGTAAGAAAAAGGAATGCATGGAAGTAAGAGGAGCTCATGGTAGAACTGACCTTTAAGCTGTGTTTCAAAGGTAAGTGAAATATTAATATGAACAAAAAGGAAGCAGAGCATTATAGTATGAGGGAAAATCATATGAAAAGTGCTGGTTTTAGGAAATAACAAATAGGCTTATCTAAAAAGCACTGGGGTAAAAGAAGGTAAATGGGATATGAGGTTGAAGAGTTAAGGTAGAGCTTGATAGTGAAAGGTATTGACTGTTATTCCCAGATAGTTTGATTTGATGCTAAAAGCAATGAGGAGACACTGAAGACTTTGAGTAAAATGACATGATCAATTTTAGGTAAGTTACAATATAAGGGATTATTTATAAAGGAGAAAGACTATAGCAAGGTGAATTGACTATACAAATAGTAGGCAGATGGAAAAGGTGTAGATTGGAAAGCCATTTAGTTAGCAGCTATCAGATTTGACCCTGTCCCCAAAAATGAATGTTTACCTCTTACAACATTGAGTCATAACTAGGTAATAGACACTAGGTTTGGGGAATACAAAGATAAATTAAAGATCATGGCATATTAAATAGCTTGTGTACATGGAATTTTGAAGTGAGAGGTTTCAAAAATGAAGTTTTTAGCCTGGGTTCTGCCACTGACTTAAATGAAAATATTAGAGAAAGAATATGGATGGGGCAAAAAGACAGCTAGTTATGATTTCAGCCAAATGACAGAAGTACCATTAAGGCAGTGTCCTATGGAACCTATAGACTGAAGATGGGGGTCTGCAACTTCAGGGAGAGAAATAGGAAGATTGGGGGCCCATCTTTGGGCTGAAAAGCCAGGAAGTTGGAGCTGGCATGTCTGGGATCAAGCAGTCATTTCCTTTTTTCCCCTTCCTCCATATATCCTGGACTTGGGTCAGAGGGCTGGGAGCTTGGTTCCATACCAACTTAATTGAGAAAATAAATACATTGAGAATAATGGGAAAGGGGAAAGCAAGAATAAACATTGTGGTATTGGGTTGGAATTGGAAGTATCAGAGTGAACTCGTTCTGATAGGGTCTAGAGGCAATGACACTGTACTAGCTCTGAGCAACCCCCAGTCTTGGAATTAGTAGTATCTCCAAAGAGCCATGATTTCTCTTAATGAAGAGTGGGATTTAGAAACCAAGATCTGGGGGCAGGGAAAATATAAGATGAACCTGGGATATTATCTTGCACCAGAAAGTAAAACAGTGCTCAAAGAATGATGGGTGCATGTCAAAAGAACATGGGAGCTAGCTTAAATGAGTTATCAGGTTTGGGGAAATTTGAGCATGAAATAATGATAGTAACAGACTGCAATCCTTTGAGTAAAAAAATCCATAAACCCTAAATAGGAAAGAAGGAAATACTCTGTTTACAGTAGAACTCCAACCAATAATTCTAGAAGGAATGATGGAATTAGAAAAATCACCCATGTGCAACCATTATAGTAGTTATTTTGCTAAGAATCACCAAAGTATGCTAAATGAGGTGGATGGAAATTTGATGGCAAATAGGAATATTTACATAATCTTAATCTCTCTCAAAAAGTAGATATCATTATTAAGTATGACACACATTAGTTAACGCTGACAAAAATTGGCAGAAACTATCTTAACCAAGCATTGAAGATTAGTATAATCAGTAATGAAACAAATCAACAATGTGTGTTTCTTGGTATGCACAAGAGCACATCAACTTTATGGTATATTCCTGCCAGTGATGCATAATCGTGAGGAAATATCAGAAAAGTCCAAACTGAGGCATTAGTCCATACAGCAATTGGTCAGCAATCTTGAGAAATGTCAGGGTCATGAAAGACAGGGTAACCTTATAGGACTGTTTCACTTAAAGACTAACAATGTGATTCATCCTGGTTTGAATCCTAAACCAGTAAGAACATTATTAGAACAACTGGCAAAGCTGAATGGAGTTTGTGGATTACACAGTAACAATGTATTGATATCAACTTCCTAATTTTGATGTGGTTGTGTCAGAATGTGCCCTGTACTTAGGGAATAAACACTGAAGTATAAATAATGGGGCATCATGTCTGCAACTTATTCTCAAATTGGAAGATTTGTTAACAGGGAGTCTTGAAAGGAGCTACTATCTGTACTATTTCTGAAACTTTTACATAAATTTGAGATTATTTCAGAATAAAAACTTTGTAAGAAGGATATAATTCATAGTGTCAGGTACTATCGGAAGGTCAAGGAGGATGAAGACTAGGAAAAAAAGGCAACTGGTTCAACAATCAGGCATAAAGATCAAAGTGTTGAAATGAAATAGGGGGGAAATCAGGGATTCCTGTTTTTAGGGTGCAGGGTATGAAACTTCCCTTACAACCCAAACCCCTTAGAGACTTCTCTAAATACCTATTGTACTTACTATAATACTACAAATTCTGAATCTCAGATGTTGTCCTACTTTCAAGGTATTATCCTCTTTCAACTATTTGTTTGGTTTACATCCCTAAATAAATTGTAAGCTCCTACAGGCAATGATTGTCTTTATGCACAAGACAAAGACCCAAGCACTGGATTTTGTAGACTTCAAATGCTCCATGTACATAGACAAAATTATGCTGATATCTGAGAGCTCTCCATACGCCAGCACGTAGCTAGGTTGTCTCCACCTCTATCACAGACCTCCCTATTGGCAAGGGCAAGTCTATTGCATACTAGCCAGGGACAAGGTAAGAAATGAAAAAAACTTGTGTTCATTAAATGCTACACCAGTCACCCCTCAAGAAAGAATAAATCTCCATGTTTTACAATACTAACTCATTTAATGTTACTCTCTCTTATTTAAGAGCAACAAGTACAGATACAGATTTAATAATTTTGAAGATACCATATGTCAAAATATCAGAAAAACATTCTATCTGGCAGCCAAAACTTGTCTGGACAAATCTGTGATTCTTCCTGGGGCAGCCAAAAAAAAAAAACAAGCTTAGCAAAAGGAGAGACCTATGTTCAATCATTGGCATAATGAGAAGAGGCCTGTTCTACACAACTTTTGAGGCCACACCATCTACAGGTAATGTAAACACAAGTCAACCACAGTTTTGCAAGTTGATCTTTCAAACCACTGCCCAATTTAGGCTCTTGAATTATAAACTGTAAGATCTTTTGGTTTTAAATTAGTTAAATGGGACTCCAAGTAAATAAGATACTGTGTCCAGGAACAGTCTTACTCATCATATAATCCTCCATTAGACAATATTTAAATTTGCTCCTGTAGTTTTCAACTGAAAATGAGAAATGAGTCCAGAATAAATGATCAAGTGATTACAATTTCTGTTTAGCTGAATGAAAAAGTTTACATTGGTATACAACCAAGAAATATGCATTTTACAGTTTTATTTAGTCATGGGTCCCAACAATAAACAAGCAGCAGTTTTACTGATGTGAAAAATAAATAATTGAATACATTTTGCAAGTATAATGTCTGCCTTCTGCCCCACCAAAAGTAATGCAAGTTACAGTTTCCCAAGTGCCACAATGGACAGCTGGCAATAGTCTCTGCCCAGTTCCAGTGTGCAGTTTCATAGAATTGCACAATGAGTTGGAGTTCAGGAAAAGGGTGAGGGAAACTGAAATCACAGTGTGTTAGGCTTGGATGTCTCTGCATGCGTGTGCATGTTGGGAGGCTAATAAAGTGGTAGGTCAGTCCCTAATTCAGTTTGGCTGTTTTTAATGCTACACTCTAGTACCTAAAAACTTTTAAGGAGCAAGGACCATGTAACTTAGTAAGTGCCTAAGGCCAAAATGTCATTTTGCATATAAGAGAAGGCTTAGTTTGCTATCAGCAAAGGCTTCTGCTTCCTGGAGCCTGTGCTAGAGTTAATTCACATCCAGCAGTTGGGGAAGTCTTCAGAATGTTAAGACTGTTAGCTGCAGCTTGGAGAGGAGCAGCATGAGAGGCTGAGTCTTCGAAGGAGCCAGCCTGGAGCTGTGGTTTGTTGGAAGAGGCATGGAGAGTGGGAGACAGTGGGGAGCAGTGAGTTAGAGTCTCAGCTCTGCTGTTTACGGAGGCCATATCTCTCCCCTATTTGGGCTTTGGTGTTTTCATTTGTAAAAATGAGATATTTATGCCTTCCCAGCAAATTCTACAGTCTCTAGTGGCCTTCCAATAAATAATGGATATAAAAATTCTTTTTAAAAAGCAAATCACTGTATAAATGTGAAGTACTGTCCAATCAAATCAATGAGAGATGTCATTTGAGCTAAAACTTGAAAGGAGTTTGCCAGACTGGAAAGGAAATTTCAAGCTGAGGGACAAAGTATAGTAGATGTTGCGGAGGTACAAAGGCGCATAGCATGTTGGAATGGCAAGTCATCCATTTGGCTAAAATCTGGCTACAGAGCCTGTGGTGAAGGGAGCAGAAGGAACCTAAGACAATGTGCTGGGGGGAACTGGTCAATAAAATGCCCTGGGCACGGTATTGTACACTGTGGGTGTTGCATTGAGATGGGGAGTAATGAAAAGCTTTTAAATGTGGGTGGCAGTAGAGGCAGGCAACACTTCTATAATGGAAAGTATGGCTGTGATATATGTAGGATAGATTTGCAGAATGGCAGCTAGGGAAGTCTGAGGTCCGGGGAAGTTATTTTTCAATCTAAACCAAATGCTCTAGCAGTCAACCTTGGCAATCTGTCACCTTTGTTTCTGCAGTACCATGCCTACCGTGTTTGTGAGAACGTGGACACCCCATTGAGATAGAAGTAGCAGATCTTAAATCTAATGGAGTTGGACAAGTCAGAAACGGGGCGATAAGTACTGCAGACCCTTACACAAGCTGGGTCAGATGCCTCCCCTTCGATGGCGCAAAGCTAAATGGGGTAAGAGTTCCTTTGCAAAAATTCTTCTTTTGGAGAATTGAACTCTATTACATAATTTGGAAGTGCATGCTGAATCTGGGGAAAATATAAAACTGGGGAAGATGTTGATATTCTCCCAAGATGGTAATTTTAAAAAGACGGTTAACTCCTTAGATGCTCCTTTACCTAGTCTTTTCTAACCTTTTAAAACTTGGAGTCAGGGGTATAGAAAAGAAAAATAAAGTGAGCTAAGCAGCTGAGCCCAGATGCCCAGACGGAAACCTAAGCTGCCCTTGCTTGAGGGGCTCAACGGTTGGGGTAGGTCATGCCATGAGCTCATCCCCAGAATGTTTCAATGTTTGTGTGATATTCATGTCAATATTTAAATGCTCAAAATGGATACTACAGCCTTGAAAGAGAAAATTGGTCTTAACCAGTGAAAACCAAACAGTAATATGGAGACCAGCACTGACAGCCCTTGTGGGTCTCAGGCCATATCCCCTGCCCCTGTTACTTTTCAGTCTGATATCAAGGATTTGAAGACTTGAATTTTTTAAAACAATACAAGGCAGATAGTGTTATTATGT
The DNA here is from genome assembly GCA_029783875.1 of Phataginus tricuspis. Taxonomy (NCBI): domain Eukaryota; kingdom Metazoa; phylum Chordata; class Mammalia; order Pholidota; family Manidae; genus Phataginus; species Phataginus tricuspis. The sequence goes on from JAQQAC010011331.1 coordinate 14,729,305, forward strand.
ATGTAACTTATTAACAGATTAATTTGTTAAAAGACCGACAGAAGCAGTGTTAACAATCCTGAGATGATTTCTGTTTATGAAGAAAAAATAACCACAGCTCTAGCAGAGGGCCCAGTCTTCATGAGGACCACCAACGGGTCTCTGCCTGCAGTAACTCTCTACCTTCCCCTTTTCCTCTTCGGCTGTCTGGGGCCACGTCTAAGTTTCTTCCAGTTATCCAGAATGCCCACAGAAATGTCACTGGCTCTAGAAGAGGAAAGGGACTGATGGCATTAACTGAATGCATCTCTATCAAGACCAACTTGAGGCTGATGTCATCTATCAGAAACTGCGACAAACTTGGCTATTCCCGTGCCCTTGGGAGTTTTATTTTAGAGACTCCTTTTTGTGCAGAAGTTCCTCATTTATAGATTTGTCACTGTTGAAGATTTCATTTCAGTCCACTATATTTTTAGACGTTTTACAAAAAAAATTACTTTTGAAATAGTATTACATGACTTTGAATATTGAGTATTTTAGGAACTCTGAAAGCTTTACTGGGCTGACAGTTATGCACTTCAGACCTCATATCAGCATTATCAAGTGTTCTTAAAACTAGAAACTAAGTGCTGAGTCCATTGAGCAACGTAATCAACTGAGGGCCCAGCCTGATGGTGGCTTCATGTATTTTTAACCTCAGTTGTTAATATCCTCTCCTCCTACTCTCCTTTGCCCTCTTAGTCACCAGCCTTGGCTCAGAATGACCTGTAGCTGTTTCTCAAAACTCTCAAGTGACCAGGATTTGCCCTAGGTTCTGAGGGTTATACTTAAGGAGTTCCAAAAATATTTTCACATTGGTGGCATTAATCAAAAAACATATACCTTCTCCAGTGACTAATCCTCTTTACTATTTTTATACTGGAATGGTTTGTTAAAAAAAATTAACAGTCACACATCTCTACATTAACACTTCCCGTGGACATAGAATGCATTGGTATATGTTACATTTCCTCTTTTATGGTCGCAAAATGACTTCAAATAGCAATGAGTAACTGAATGCACTGGCCAAGATGGAATGTCTTACTTCGTTTCTCTTACCTGCCCCTGACAGAATTAGCCATTCTCTTACTGGGCTCCCCTAGCACTTTGGTTTCATTTCTGATGCACTTGTCAAGTAATGACTTACTTACCTCCACTGGAACTTGAGGTTGGAGTTACCATGTTTTTTCCTATTATGCATCTGCTATACAGTCCTGGCCTAGTGCCTGGCATATAGTGGATAGTCAATATTTGTTAAATTGAGTGATTTTGTCTTGAGAGTTCCTTGATTTTTATAGTCTGATAGATATTGGAAGCTTTTTAAGGGACATGGGTGATCAAAACCAACGAGGCTTCTATTTGTACTAGATTAAGCATTTTACCATTTTCATAAAAAAATGTGTAAAGCATTTGATAAACAAAATGTTCATGTGATTGGTAATTACAGAGTAAAGATGGGGGGCATTGGATGTAGGGAGACCTCCTGGGAAAGATTTCTGAGTTAGGAGTATTGTGAGTTACATTTTTTTTCATTCTTTTACAATCAACAGTTTTTCCTAGATTCCTTCCTTCCCTTTGAGCTGCTACATAACCTGAATATTAGAGTTGGTTGTTTTGCCCCACCCTAGTTGCTGTAGCTGGTGAGTCATAGAAACCAGAGAAAGGAAAGGCCAGTGAAATCATCTGGTTTGTCTCCAAATCAGGGAGTGGGTCACACTGGGACTTGGGGAAGACTTAACCTCTCATTTGAAAAGAGGAAAGAAAAAAATTACAACGAAAGCAGATTAGAGCAGCTCGTCCATCTGTTTGCCTTTTGCTTTGAACCGCCATCCTGAGATCTACCCTGTGAGAACGCAATCAGGAATTTTTATTAAGGGCCCCAGGAACACTAGTTGCCAGGTGTTAAGGAGTTGACTAAAATTCTACAGCCTGAATAAGAAAGTTGGATTATGAATCTTTCAATGATTGTTTTACAGAATGTACAGTCTTACAGAATCTGAAACTGTTTTAGCAAGGCCTTACAAATTAAAGAGCTTGGAAAGACCTTACAGATGATCTGGGCTAACATGTCCAGTGGCCAGGTGCAGAAACTAAGACAGAGATATGAGGAGACAATAAGGGTGCCCAGGTCAGGAGGACCGAGCTCTCAGTCTCTCTGTTTTACGGTTGCCCAGTGTCCTCCCTCACAATGTTTTACTCCACTATCTTCTTCCTTTCTCCCCCTTGATCTTCTCCTCTGTGTTGTTTGAAGAAATAGCAGAGATGATTAGCATCCGTGTCTGCTCTTCCGAGACAACCAAGCTGGCCCCGCAGTCTCACCTGTCCCTGGGTTATAGAGGCAAGAGGATACCAGCTCAGCCCCACCTGCAGCCTGTTGACGAGGCTTTTTGCTTCCCTCCTACTTACTGTGTTCTTCCAGCTGTAGAACCTTGGCTTCGTCTCCTGCTCAGACTCTGCTCTTGTCCTTTGGACTTAATATATTGTAGTGTCCTTGGTATCTAGCTTAGCTCTACCCCAACTTCTGATGCCCCCTCCCCATAGCATTCCGCACCAACTCTGGCTTCTTAGGTTAAAACAACGGCTCCATACTGTTTGCTCTTTGTTAATGTCTCCTCACAAAGTGGGGAGAAATAGCTGTACCATATCAATTATGATATAATCTGCATATATGTGTCCCCCATGTAAATCCTGGTACTTAATTACCTGAGTATGGTATTACAGGTTCACATTACTAGAGTCTAACTTCCTTTGCAACAGTAGAGATATTCAACAGTTGCCTGTTATTTTTATTTTGGTAATATTCTACACAGCCTCATTTTACTTTAAAGTGATATTTCTCAATCACAGCTAAACATTTGAATAACCTAGGGACTAAAACCATGCTGGGGTCCCATGATCCGGAGTCTGAATTAAAGCAAACACTTTATATGGATATATTCAACTACACAAGGGATACTTTTCCCAATTTGGACAAAAAAAAAAAAAAATGAAATGGAGAGAAAGAAGACCAATGACATTTTACAAAAAATATCTTTTGGTCTACTTGTAAAGAGATAATTTTGTTATTCAAAGTACTTCCATTTAGAAATCCTATTGAGCCTTTTTTAGTGAATAGATAATGTCTGTTTAGTAACATCTGTGTGTGTGTGTATATATGATTAATGTGCCTAGATCTATTACATTTGCATATTAAGGATTGAGTCTTAGAGCTTCTTGTCAAAGCCCCTTATTTTCCTTCAGTTTGGGCAGTCCCAGTGGGGAAGGCATGTCTTTGTTCCATGCAGCTTCAGCTCAGTATGACTGCTGAGGCTACATCATGAATGCAACTCTCACAGCTGGCAAGTGGGTACTAGGTGTCAGCTGAGGACCTTGGTTCCTCTCGCCATGAACCTCTCCACAGCCTGCTGCTCCAGCTTCCTCATAGCATGGTGACTGGATTCCAAGGCACTTGCCTCAAGTAAACAAAGTACAAATGCATTCATGATCTATCCTCAGAAGTCACACAGCACGAGTTCAGTATTGTTGGTCAAATAGTTCACAACAGGTCATGAGGTTCAAGAGGAATGTGCATACACTCCTTTTCTTGATGGGTGAATGATGGTCCCCAAAACCTGTGTATGCATCCTAAGCCTTAGAATCTGAATATGGAAAAGGGGTCTTTGCAGATGTAACTAAGTTACAGATCTCAAGATGATATCATCCTTGATTATCCAGGCTGGTCCTAAATCCAATGACAAGTATTCTTATGAGACAGAAGAGAAGACCTGGAAACAGAGCAAGGCCATGTGGAGATGGAGGCAGAGATTGGACTGATGCAGCCCCAAGAAATGTTGACAGCCACCAGAATCTGGAATACTCAAGAAAGGATTCTCTTTTGGAGCCTCCAGATGGAGTGTGGCTCTGATGATATCTTGATTTCAGACTTCTGGCCTCCAGAACGGTAAGAGAATATATTTATGTTGTTTTAAGCCATCAGGTTTGTGGTAATTTGTTATAGCATTCCTGGGAAACTAACACAGGGTGCAGAAAATGTTTATTATGCATAGATCCTTGATTTATAGCTTGGCTGGGTATGGAATTCTAGTTGCAAAATAATGATTTTAATATTCATCTTTCCTGATATATTCGTAAGTTGATATTTCTCTGCAAATAAGAGCTTTCCCTATCCCATCTTTCTGTATACTTTTTTAACTCTCAGTTTGATATAATCAATTCCTCTCATTTTATTCAGTATGATGCTATTAATAGCCCCTTCAAATTGGTTTTTGTGTCTTTTTGATATGTTCCTATCAGTTCTTTAGCACAAAGGTCACCATGTATTTCCTGTACCCCTTTTCTGAAAGCAGCTGTTTTTCCAATGAGAACTGGTTCATTTATTGAAGACTAGTACTTAGAAGCTAAGATCTGAGTATTAAGAATAATGCCATTCTTACTTCTCACCCTTCATATCTGACCTTTTAATTTTTTTTAATCTCTCTAGAATCTTTCTTTTTTTTGCTATTATTAATATACAAATACATGAGCAACATTATGGTTACTAGACTCCCCCTATTATCAAGCCCCCACCACATACCCCATTGCAGTCACTGTCCATCAGCATAGTAGGATGTTATAGAATCACTACTTGTCTTCTCTATGTTATACTGCCTTCCATGTATGCCCCCAGCCCCACCCCTGCTACATTATATATGCTAATCATAATGCCCCTTTTTCCCCCTTATCCCTCCCTTCCCACCCATCCTCCCCAATCCCTTTCCCTTTGGTAACTGTTAGTCCATTCTTGGCTTCTGTGAGTCTGCTGCTGTTTTGTTCCTTCAGTTTTTTCTTTGTTCTTATATTCCACAGATGAATGAAATCAAATGATACTTGTCTTTGTCCGCCTGGGTTACTTTACTGAGCATAATACCCTCTAGCTCCATCCATGTTGTTGCAAATGGTAGGATTTGTTTTCTTCTTATGGCTGAATAATATTCCATTGTGTATATGTACCACCTCTTCTTTATCCATTCATCTACTGATGGACACTTAGGTTGCTTCCATTTCTTGGCTATTGTAAATAGTGCTGCGATAAACATAGGGGTGCATATGTCTTTTTCAAACTGGGCTGCTGCATTCTTAGGGAAAATTCCTAGAAGTGGAATTCCTGGGTCAAATGATATTTCTATTTTGAGTTTTTTGAGGAACCTCCATACTGCTTTCCACAATGGTTTAACTAATTTACATTCCCACCAGCAGTGTAGGAGGGTTCCCCTTTCTCCACATCCTCACCAACATTTGTTATTGTTTGTCTTTTGGATGTTGGCCATCCTAACTGGTGTGAGGTGGTTTTAATTTGCATATCCCTGATGATTAGTGATGTGGAGCATCTTTTCATGTGCCTGTTGGCCATCTGAATTTCTTCCTTGGAGAAGTGTCTATTCATGTCCTCTGCCCATTTTTTAATTGGCTTATTTGCTTTTTGTTTGTTGAGGTGCATGAGCACTTTATATATTTTGGATGTCAACCCTTTATTGGATATGTCATTTATGAATATATTCTCCCATACTGTAGGATGCCTTTTTGTTCTATTGGTGGTGACCTTTACTGTACAGAAGCTTTTTAGTTTGATATAGTCCCACTTGTTCATTTTTGCTTTTGTTTCCCTTGCCTGGGGAGATAAGTTCATGAAGAAGTGGCTCATGTTTATGTCCAAGAGATTTTGCCTATGTTTTTTTCTAAAAGTTTTATGATTTCATGACTTACATTCAGGTCTTTGATCCATTTTGAGTTTACTTTTGTGTAAGGAGTTAGACAACAATCCAGTTTTGTTCTCTTACATGTAGCTGTCCAGTTTTGCCAACACCAGCTGTTGAAGAGGCTGTCATTTCCCCATTGTATGTCCATGGCTCCTTTATCATATATTAATTGACCATATATGCTTGGGTTTATACCTGGGCTGCTAATCTGTTCGATTGGTCTATGGGTCTGTTTTTGTGCCAGTACCAAATTGTCTTGATTACTGTGGCTTTGTAGTAGAGCTTGAAGTTGGGGAGCATAATTCCCCCTGCTTTATTCTTCCTTCTCAGGATTGTTTTGATGATTCGGGGTCTTTTGTGGTTCTATATGAATTTTAGAACTATTTGCTCTAGTTCATTGGAGAATGCTGTAGGTAGTTTGATAGGAATTGCATTGAACCTATAGATTGCTTTAGGCAGGATGGGCTTTTGACAATATTAATTCTTCCTATCCATGAGCACGGGATGTGTTTCCATTTATTGGTATCTTCTTTAATTTCTCTCATGAGTGTCTTGTAGTTATAAGAGTATATAGGTCTTTCACTTCCTTGGTTAGGTTTATTCCTAGGTATTTTATTCTTTTTGATGCAATTGTGAATGGAATTGTTTTCCTGATTTCTCTTTCTGCTAGTTCATCATTAGTGTATAGGAATACAACAGATTTCTGTGTTAGATTTTGTATCCCACAACTTTGCTGAATTCAGATATTAGATCTAGTAGTTTTGGAGTGGATTATTTAGGATTTTTTATGTACAATATCACGTCATCTGCAAACAAGGACAGATTGAGTTCTTCCTTACCAATCTGGATGCCTTTTATTTCTTTGTGTTGTCTGATTGCCATGGCTAGGACCTCCAGACCTATGTTGAATAAAAGTGGGAGAGTTGGGCATCCTTGTCTTGTTCCCGATCTTAAAGGAAAAGCTTTCATCTTCTCACTATTAAATATAATGTTGGCTGTGGGTTTGTCATATATGGCCTTTATTATGTTGAGGAACTTGCCCTCTATACCCATTTTGTTGTGAGTTTTTATCATGAATGAATGTTGAATTTTGTCAAATGCTTTTTCAGCATCTATGGAGATGATCATGTGGTTTTTGTCCTTTTTGTTGATGTAGTGAATGATGTTGATGGATTTTCGAATGTTGTACCATCCTTGCATCCCTGTGATGAATCCCACTTGATCATGATGGATGATCTTTTTGATGTATCTTTGAATTCGGTTTGCTAATGTTTTGTTGAGTATTTTTGCATCTGTGTTCATCAGGGATATTCGTGTGTAATTTTCTTTTTTTGTGGTGTCTTAGCCTGATTTTGGTGTTAGAGTGATATTGGCCTTGTAAAAAGAGTTTGGGAGTATTCCCTCCTCTTCTACTTTTTGGAAAACTTTAATGAGCATGGGGTATTAGGTCTTCACTAAATGTTTGATAAAATTCAGTGGTGAAACCATCAGGTACAGGTGTTTTGTTTTTAGGTAGTTTTTTGCTAACCGATTCCATTTCTTTGCTGGTAATTTATCTATTCATATTTTCTGTTTCTTCCTGGGTCAGCCTTGGAAGGTTGTATTTTTCTAGAAAGTTGTCCATTTCTTCTAGGTTATACAGTTTGTTAGCATATAATTTTTCATAGAATTCTCTCATAATTCTTTGTATTTCTGTGGTGTCCATAGTGATTTTTCCTTTCTCATTTCTGATTCTGTTTATGTGTGTAGACTCTCTTTTTTTCTTAATAAGTCTGGCTAGAGTTTATTTTCTTTATTTTCTTGAAGAGCCAGCTCCTGCTTTCATTGATTCTTTCTATTGTTTTATTCTTCTCAATTTTATTTATTTCTGCTTTAATCTTTATAATGTCCCTCCTTTTTCTGACTTTGGGCCTCATTTATTGTTCCTTTTCTAGTTTTATTAATTGTGAGTTTAGACTGTTCATTTGGGATTGTTCTTCTTTCCCGAGGTAGGCCTGTATCCAATATATTTTCCTCCAGCACGGCCTTCACCGCGTCCCACAGATTTTGCAGTGTTGAATTATTGTTGTCATTTGTCTCCATATATTGCTTGATCTCTTGTTTTTATTTGATCACTGATCCACTGATTGTTTAGGAGCATGTTACTAAGCCTCCATGTGTTTGTGGGCTTTTTCATTTTCTTTGGGTAATTTATTTCTAGTTTCATACCTTTCTGATATGAGAAACTGGTTGGTACAATTTCAATATTTTTGAATTTACTGAGGTTCTTTTTGTGGCCTAATATATGATCTATTCTTGAAAATGTTCCATGTGCACTTGAGAAGAATGTGTATCCTGTTGCTTCTGGATGTAGCGTTCTGTAGATGTCCGTTAGGTCCATCTCTTCTAATATGTTGTTTAGTGCCTCTGTCTCTTTACTTATTTTCTGTCTGGTTGATCTGTCCTTTGGAGTGAGTGGTGTGTTGAAGTCTCCTAAAATGAATGCATTGCATTCTATTTCCCCCTTTAATTCTGTTAGTATTTGTTTCACATATGTAGGTGATCCTGTGTTCAGTGCATAGATATTTATAGTAATTATATCCTCTTGTTGGATTGACCCTTTTATCATTATGTAGTGTCCTTCTTTGTCTCTTGTGACTTTCTTTGTTTTGAAGTCTATTTTGTCTGATACAAGTACTGCAACTCCTGCTTTTTTCTCACTATTAGTTGCATGAAATATCTTTTTCCATCCCTTTACTTTCATTCTGTGTATGTATTTGGGTTTGAAGTGAGTCTCTTGTAGGCAGCATATAGATGGGTCTTGTTTTTTTATCCTTTCAGTAACTGTATGTCTTTTCATTGGTGCATTCAAACTATTTACATTTAGGGTGATTATCCATAGGTATGTACTTATTGCCATTGCAGGTTTTATATTCGTGGTTACCAATCGTTGAAGGGCAATTCCCTTACTATTTAATAGTCTAATTTAACTTATTTCGTACACTATTACAAACACAACCTAAAGATTTTTTTTTCCCTCCTTTTTCTTCCTCCTCCATTCTTTGTATGTTATGAATCATATTATGTACTCTTTTTCTTCCCTTGGGTGACATCTGTTTAGCCTTAGGAATACTTCTGTCTATAGGAATGCACTGTAGAGGTGGTTTGTGGGAGGTAAATTCTCTCAGCTTTTGCTTATCTTAAATTGTTTAATCCCTCCTTTAAATTTAAATGATAACCTTGCCGGGTAGAGTATACTTGGTTCAAGGCCCTTCTGCTTCATTGCTTTAAACATATCATGCCACTCCCTTCTGGCCTGTAAATTTTCTGTTGAGAAGTCTGATGATAGCCTGATGGATTTTCCTTTGTATGTGATCTTTTTTCTCTCTCTAGGTGCTTGTAAAAGTCTGTCTTTATCCTTAATCTTTGCCATTTTAATTAGTATATGTCTTGATATTGTCTTCCTTCGGTCACTTGTGTTGGGAGATCTGTGCACCTTCATGGCCTGAGAGACTATCTCCTTCCCCAGATTGGGGATGTTTTCAGCAATAACCTCCTCAGTGACACTTTCTGTCCTCTTTTCTCTATCTTCTTCTTCTGGTACCCCTAAAATGTGAATATTTTTCCGTTTGGATTGGTCACACAGTTCTCTCAATATTCTTTCATTCTTAGAGATCCTTTTTTCTTTCTGTGCCTCAGCTTCTTTGTATTCGTCTTCTCTAATTTCTATTCCATTTACCATCTGTTCTACTACATCTAATCTGCTTTTAAATTCCTCCATTTTATGTCTCATTTCAGATATGGAATTTCTTAATGATTGAATCTCTGACTTAAATTCATTCCTGAGTTCTTGAATATTTTTCTGTACCTCCCTAAGCATGTTTAAGATTTTTATTTTGAACTCTGTTTCAGGAAGATTGGTGAGTTTGGTTTCATTTGGTCCTCTTTCTGGGGTTTGTGAGATTTTGGTCTGAACCATGTTCTTTCAACGTTTCATATTTCTATGTGGTGCCCTCTATTGCCCAGAAGCCCCAGTCTCTGGAGCTGCTCAGCCCCTAGAGTGAGGTTGAAGGTTGTAGGGGAGCAGAGGTGGTGCCCTGTTTCATGTCGTCTGCTCTTTTCATGAGGTGTGTTTGCAGTCTGGTTCAGCCTTATTTCTTGTTGGTGTTTTAAGGTTAGTCGTATTAATTACCTATATTTTTGTACTGTTTGTGGTTTTGGGAGGAGCTATCCGCTCACCTCTCACGACGCCATCTTCAAATTCCTCGAGAGGTCTGTTTGTAGATGAATAATGAATGTGAATTTTGGAGCATAAAGTTAAACCTCATTAAGATTTACAGAAAACCCATAGCATTTTTGAGAAAATGATCTTGGATATGAATTTTGGAGCACAGAATGAACCTCAATAAGATTTATAGAAAATGTGAAGTTTTAAAGATAAGTGTATTAAATGGAAACACTGCCAGCTTAGACACAGAAACAGTTCAAAATGAAAAGAAGCCCTGCACCTTGAGTTTCTTCTGGCATGAAGCAGGTTGAGAGACCTGCTCAACTGCAAAGATCGGCCATTCTCAAGGAAAAGGAGAGACATCTCAGAGAGTACAGTGAAGAGGCCAGAAGGCAGTGAAAAACTGATCAATGGATTAAAGCAAGTATCAGCAGACTATAGACCACAAGGCTAATCTAGCCTGTCTACTGTTTTTATGTAGCCTACCAGCTAATAGCACTGGCAGCTTCAGCTGTTGCTTCTTGAGAACCTGCTGCCATTACTACCCTTGTGTAGAGAGGACTGAAGGATGGATGAGAGACTAAGGGACAGAGACCCAGCCTGCTCTCTGCCATCATAGCAACCCCAGCTGAGACACCAGACAAACGTGTGAAACCTCCTAAGTTGAGTGATTCCCCCCAGCACCGTGTGGAGCAGAGGCAAGCTGTCCCCACAGTCCTGTGCAAACCGCCAAATCATAAGCAAATAAATGGTTATTTATGTTATAACTGGTAAGTTTTGGTGGTAATTTGTTGCACTGTGATATAAGTAACCTGAATCCATTATTTAATCTCTGGACTAGGCATGAGGTTTTGAACTCCATTTTCTTCATTTATACAAGTCAAGGATTGGACACATTAGTCTGCCCTAATATTCTGGGTGAATGTCTCCACTGGGTGTATAATTCTATTACTCTGTAATTTTTAGTGAGTGCCTATCACTACTAGCTAGGCACTGTTAGCAGGGCTGAGGGGCAGCAGATAAAGTGTGAATAAAATTAAATTGAGACTCTAGAGGACAGCATGCATGACAGCAGACATAACCTGAGATCTCTTGTAGCAAACATCCTCCCCTGCCATGGGGGGAAAAAGAAAGGAAAATTGAGAATCTTCTTTGCATTGAGGGGTTCAAAATTTCTTTTATACTGGCAGAATTGGCTACATATTCCTCAGAAATAGCAAATCATGACTTCTAATAGAAACCTAATATTTTATGATAGCCAAATATATTTTATGATAATTCAGTGTAAATTTCTGTAGCATGAAGCAAACTCTATTGCACACATCAGTGTTTGGATTTGCTGGATGCCCAAGATGAGCAAAAACATCCTTTCGGACACTTGGTGGTGGTTAGATATTCTACATGACTTGAATTAAATCTGCAGAGGGCCTATCACAGCACCATTAAGAGTAAATGGAATAGGCTGGTGCAATCTGCCCTGAGAGGAAATGAAGTGGACTCTTGCCCATGATTATAGTCCGCCTGTGTTGCCTTTCTATTCCAAAATGTCCAGGGTCATGGGCAGGTAAAACACGGTTTCTGACTGTAAGGAAGGCTTTCAGCCTAAATTACAGAGCAAGAAATGTAAATCTGAAATTGAACCAGAGGATTGCTTTATTTTTTATTTGTTCTTCTGCTAAGGCCTCTTTGCATCATGCGGAGTTCTAGAATTGGGTAACACCGAGCTTTTGGGCTGACGGTTCAGAGACCCATTTGTGGCCCAGACTGCAGCCAGCTGGCTAGGTGACCATGAGCATGGCAACGAATGCCTTTGGCGTTGCTCTCATTTTCTGATTCCCAGGAGTGAAATGATGCCCAATTGTAAAGTAACAATGGACGTTAGGACAGACAGATAGGGCAGCTACAAACACAGAAGCATCAACACGGGGCTAAAGAGGTGCACGAAGTGCGTGAACGGAAGGAATTCAAAGGCAGAGGGAGCCGTCTTTGGGGTTCTCAGCAAAACATTCCTGCTAGTGTAAGGTTTGAATACAGTATGTCAGCAGTCACACACAAAAACATGTTTGCTTACATCTTGCCTCCGTGGCTCGTAGAAGCAGAGCAGAAGAAAAGTGAGAAACAGCAAAACCCAGGGGTAGGCGGGCTGGCTAGGAAGCTGCGAAAAAACGGCAGTTATGAAAGAAGGAAGGGAGGAAACTTCTTTGTTGGAACTCGAGGCTCAAAGCCACCGGCCCCACCCAGCCCCGGACGGCCTGCCACGAGGACGCCTACGGCTGCCCGACACGCGGGTGCCGGGAGGCGAGTAGAGAAGTTGCGCAGAGCTCATTCCGGAAAAAGGGCGGGCGGGGGTGGGATCTCGGCTCCGGGCTCCGGCCTCCCAGCCCCCCACCCCAGCCCTGCCTTAGGGCCTCCCGGCGCGTTTGGAGGCCTGGGCCTGTCCGTCCTTGCGGGGCAGGACCGGGCGGCTCGCCCTCCCTGCGCTCCTCCCAGGAACTGCCGGTCAGAGGTTAAGCTAATATGTTTGCAGACGGTAACGGGGACCTGGACGCCAACGGCCCCAGCTCGTGGGAATCACGATTTATGTTTCTTGGAACAGTTCTTCCACTGCATTGACGCCAAAAATAAAAAGTGATTTAACCAGCTCGGCGTCTACTGTAAAGTCTTGCTAATGCAATTCACCTGTACCGGGGCTGAGACCTCGACGTGGCGCTCACCAAGTAAAAGGAGGACGGGAGGAAGAAACAGGCGGACATTAGGCCTCGAGGAAGCCTCGGCGGCGCTACACTGGAGGGCAGGGCCGTGGGCTCGGGGGCTGCCCCCGCGCGGCGGGGCTCTGGGAACGTTTCTGGGCGCGGCCGCCCCTGCGGGCGGGCCGGGGAGGTGACTCACCCGCACTGGTGTGGGAGCGGGCGGGGTCGGGGGAGGCGGGCCGGGCGGGCCCCGCCCGCACCGAGGGGACGTGGCGGCTATAAAAGCCCCACCCAGGCCCTTGCTCCGCTCCGCTTGTGGGGACGCTCGCAGCTCTGCGCTCCCAGCCCAGGTAAGCGGGGCGCGCCCTGACCGCCCGCTATGGCCCCGGGGCCGCCGCGCTGGCGGGGCTTAGAGAAGGAAGAAGGAGGGAGACGGCCTTGCAAAGAGAGGCTCGGGCGACCGGGACCCGGGAGGCCGTGCGGGGAGGGGGCTGGAGGGACGGTCAGCGCAACGGGTTCTGCAGAGAAGGGGCGCAGCGGCAAGTGGCCCGGGCCGGAGTGAGAGGGGCGGGTTGCGCCCCGGCCTTGGCGGCGCAGGGCAGAGGGACGCGGTCGGGCATCCCCTCAAAGTGCGCTCAGGAAGCCCGGCGAGGCGGCGCAGGGGAGCGGAGCCGGGGGAGGCCCGCATTCCAGCCGCGCCGGGCGCGGGCAGGGGCAGGGTGTGGCCTTCCTGGTAGCCAAGGGTCCCAGACGGAGCAGGCGGGGCGCATGCCCCTCCACGTTTAACGAAAGCTTTCCGGCCATCTAGAAAGTGATCGCTCTCTGTACTTCAAGTTCGATTCCTTGAAACGTTTGCGGAACTCGTACCTACCAGCAGGAGGGAAGCAGCGGCGTGCGGGAGGAGGATGAGGGGTGGGAATTTGCAGTAGCAATCTCCCTTCTCAATAAATCAAAACGAAAAACTCAGCTCATTCCCTTTTGTCCAACCTATCCTGTAGGAGAGCAACTTATGATTTCAGGAGAGTTTCCCACTTTGTTGATCACTTATGCATCAGGGAGGGTGACCCCCGTGTCTCTGGGGGAAGATTGTCATTGACTGTTACTATAGATAATGCAACAGGGAGGCAGGGACAGAGGTTACAGAAAAGGGCGTGGTCCCCGGGCCGCGCGGTGCAGCTCAGAGGCGGGTCCCAGCGCCTGGTATGGAGGGCTGGATTCCGTCAGCTGGCTGTTGAGAAGGTGGGAGGCAAACATCGATTTCCTCATCTATGAAAGGGGTTTGTGATACCCATTCTTACCTCCATCTACACAGGTTTATTATTAAAGAGTTCAAAAGACATGTCCATTCAAAAATAAATGTGTAAAGCACACTGAAGACAGGAAGTGCCATACAAATGCAAAGTGTCCGAGTGTGACACGGTGTCGTAGAAGATGCTTAGGTTCCCAGGTCAGCCCAGAAGCCCTACCAAGGTGCCCTGTGTCTAAGTGTTGGTGGATGTGCATGTCTAATTTTGGAGGTGAGGGTGATGGTAGGGAGGAAAGATGGGAGTGTTAGGGGAGGTGTGTGGGTAGGAAGAATAAAATCACTGAAATATTTTTCTAGAACTTGGTTTAGTTTTAAGGTTGGCCCTGATTAATTATTTTTACTTAGAAAACGGTCCCTTTGCACCCCTCTCCTTGTTATTTTCTCTGCCTTCCTCCGTCCTTAGCGACCCTCTTCCAGACGTGTTGCCGTCCTGCTTTATCCAGTTCTGCCTGCCTTTCTCCTTCCCACTTCAGTGTACTACACCCGGCTGAGGGTAGCAAATTGAATCAGTATTCTTTAAGTTAGGAATGGTTGGTGGTCCCAAAACCCTCAGCAACTCAAGAGGAGTTGTTATTTAAAAAACAAGAAAACCTTGTTGACCTAAACAGAACTGTTACTTATGGAATTCAAGGCTCTGGAATCAAGTAACCACATTGTACAGGTACCTCAGGCAATGCTATGGAAGCGTTTCAGAGGCCAGGTTCAGAGCAGCTAACTTGAAGAGGTGCCCACTGGGGCCAGTTACCTCAAGACATTTATGCTTAGCACTTTTCTCCCTTCGGCTAAGTCCACCTATTATCTAAAAGCTTCAAGAATTTCTCCAAAAGTCTCCATCATGGCTGCAGAGGGAAGTGCGATCAATGTGCATTTTTTTTAGTTGGGGGTTTAAGATTTGGAGACTGCCTGGATTTTGTAATTTCTGCAGTGCCAAGTGGCCCGCCTGTGGTAAGTGTCCAGGGAGTATTGCTGACTCACTGGCTTTGGTCAGGCTTGGTCTTGGATTGGCGCCTCAATATTTAACATCCTGTGTCTTGGAGCTATTAAAGTACTGTATTGATTGCCATCAGCAGTCATGGCCTTAGTTTCCTGACTTATTTCTGACGTAAGTAGTTTTCCTGGCAAGGTAGATATCCTTCTATAATTGCTATTGATTTTGACGGCTATAGGCTCTTCTGTGGCACTGGGTCTAAAACCTGGCACTTTGTTCTCACTCTTTGCTTGTGCGGGGCTGCAGGCCGCCTGAGGCACTTTTCGTTAATTGAGGGTGGGTGTGTCACAAAAAGGGTTCCAGGCTCTACTGAGCTGCTTTAAACATCTGTTCATACCACGATATTTATTAAACACCTACTATGTTCTACTCATAGGTATAGACATCGGGGATACAGCTATGAACAAAACACCAAAAAAATAATAATAGTCCCTGCTCTTTAGGCTTTAAATCTGGCCTAGAGAGAAAAATAGACAAAATAAGTGAATTGTATAGACAGTAATTGGATTTTGATCTTTATATTTTCCCAAAGTAATAGTTTCCAAACTTGGCTGGGGTTCACTTCACTTTTAATCCAGTTGTTCTGCAGACTTGAGCGTCATATGTAGTCTTCCTCGTGGAAATGTTATTTAAAGTTATCATAACTTAACCTGCCTTCTGGATCTGATTGAGAATTTAATAGAAGTGGAATGGTTCTCATTTTTTTTGCACATGGGAACCCGTTTTGCCTGGTGCCACACCCTAGGCAGTAGCTAGCCTACATGTACAACTGTAGGCTACATCAGAGGAAATTCCAGTTCTTTAAAAAAAAAATCATTTCCGCCCATTCACTGTCTGGTGTATTTTTCCTTCTTCTATTGCCAGAGGCAGTCCCCACCTAATTTATTGGGGAGCAAGTCAGGGGTCAGGAGATGCTCAGACTTTTCTGGTGGTTCCACTGAGACTACCCCTGAACCTCACTTCAAGGGTACACCCTGAATTTTTTAAACCATCTGAGCTCAGTCTTGTCAGAGAGAAGGCAATAGCATTCCAGTAGTCTGAGGTCTAATCCCAGGCTTGGTGTGGAAAGTTCTGACTCAGGGCAGTGCTGGGACATGGAATTCTTGCCCTTTGTCTCCCTGACACACCCAGTCCACACACTCACAGCTCCGGAAATCAGAGTCCCAAGGCCACATAGAAATCCTTCCTCCTTCCTTCTCCTTCCCTTCCTTGTGCCACAGGAGGTGCAGGTTTCAGTCCCACGTAGTCCAGTGTACTGAGCTAGGAGCCACGTGGCCCCACAGTGCAGAGGTGGGGTGCTGGGCTGGGGTGGAAACGGGCTGCAATGCAGGATGAGAAGGAGGCTGCCCCTGAAGTGATCTGCCAGGCTTTGCAAAGACTGGCACAGAAGCTGGGAATTGAAGCCTCCACCTCTGAATGTTGGAACTGGAGCTGCATTTGACATACTCGGTCTGAGGCAGAAAAAGAAAATTGAGGAGGGAGAGTGCACTGGAAAAAAGAAAAAGCAGACATAATTTGGCAAAACCCTGTGTGTGGAAACCATCCAAAAATATGATTGAATGCCTACTGTGTGCTGGGCCCTGTGCTCAGACCTATGAGGAAACAGGAATGAATAAGACAGAAACCCTGTGCACAGGTAGAATGGAAGACTGACTGCCTTTACATACTCATCTCTGTGATTTCACAGACACACCAAGAGAGACAGGAACACAGAACAGGAGATCCAGGGGGAAAAGTTTCATTATTTTTGGTATCAAGTCTCATGAAGATGTCAGTTGAGCGAGGTTTTGCAAGATTGAGCATTACTAGTGGAGGGAACTTGAGAGCCCGGCCTACAGGTAGTAGAACTGTGTGGAGTGTGCTTGGAGAATTACTAGTCCAAGCTGACTTTGGTGTTGGGTCTGTGTGTGCGTGCACATGCTTACAGGAAAGCTAGATAGAAGTCCCGAGTGTGGAAGATCTTGAAACCTGAGTTCAGACTTTTTTCTGTGCACAGCAGGTCCCTTTTGGAAATGCAGTATGTGGGCCATAAAACACTGAAATTGAGTCGTAGATGTGAAGGCCTTGATTTCCCAACGTGGAAAATGCTTCGTGCCAACTGATTTCATTCTTCCTGCTGGTCTCTTTCAGTCCACTCCAACCCGTGTCAGGAGACTACCAGAGAGCCTCTGAGAGTGAGAGGCTGCAACCTGTCTGTAGGTAGCAAACAAATATTGATTCAGATCCGACAGCAAAAGGGACAAGCCAGAGCAAGTGCTTTTGTCTCTGCCCTGCTCAGTTAGATCAAGGCCACCGGGCAGAATTCCAGGGTTTCTGGGGAATGACTTGGCCCTGTGACTCAGGCATTAATCAAGACCACAAAACCAAGGAGAGAAGTGTGTTCAGGAAGGTTCTGTTAAATAAACATGCTGGTATTGGGAGGTGGGGAGGGAAGGTGGAGTACAATGGGAACTCCCCCCCCCGCCCCACCTTTTGGTTTCATGTTCCAGTGTGGGCCTTGTACACCCAGCACTGTGCATAGTAAGGGCTTTGGTGGGGAAATCCAGCCCTCCACACCACCCCCCCGTTTTTGCTTTAAAACTCCTCATTTGTGTCATCCAGTCCCTGATTGATTCATCATGGTTGCTAGGGATGTGTTTTGTGGTAACTCATAAACACCACTTTGAAGCTGTAAAGTGGGTGTTTCCGAGGAACTGCTGGATTATACTCAGATTCTGCTGTGCAGACCAGCCAAGTGTTGCAACATGTTTTTGTTTGTTTGTTTGTTTGTGCAAATTACTATTTGGGCTTTCTGGAGCTGGTTCTTCTTAATTCATTTTAGTAGAAACGCTTTTTACTACTTAAAGTGTTCATTTGGGGGTTTACTTTTTTCATTTCTTTCAACTTTTTTGCAAACTTTTACTTTTTGGGGGCATGTTAAGCCTTTTTCACCTGTACTATTTTGTTTGTAACTGTGTGTTTGAAATGAAACAACATAACAAAAAATCTGTAGGTTATTAAAAAAAGAACAAACCCTTAATTTATGGTTGAGATAGTCCTTATGGTCCATGTAAATTACTTGTTTCTCAACAGCTGCACAGGTTTTTGTTAATTTTGCACTCTCAGAGCTTTTTGTTAGCTTTTTATTAGATATTTGTTAAACTTTGCACTCTAAGACCTTTTCTAGTCAGGCAAATAACAGACTTGATTGACCTACTAATATTTTCAAGGCCAAAGGAAACTGTTCTGTTCCCTTCAATAGAGTGGAGTCCAGTGAGTCTGTGTTCCTACCCCAGTGGTGAGTTATTTCAAACCAGTTTGAAGTGGGTGTGGCTTTTTCAGTGTCTCTGTACATCTCTAGTTATTTTCTTAAACAAAAAAACTTTTGTCTGGTAAAGGGCTGTTTTAATGATGTCTAGTTACCTAGCCCTTTCCTGGGAATGGAACGCACTGCTGTCTAGAGGTACTCATCAACAGATTGAATTTGCTGATTATTTTTTCCCTTATTCTGCAAGTTGAAACCAGCTGGAGATTTGGGTGAGGCTGAAGTGTTGGAAAGAGTGATGCAGACAGACAAGAGTGATACAGACAGACTGCCATTTTCAGGTTCTGTAGAGAAGTCGTCCAGAAAAGGAGTGGTTGTTAACACTCGTAATGCACTGGTGAATTTTACATTGATGAGTCGCTGGGGGTGGAACTCTCATGGCACATGGACTCAGTTTTATTCTCCATCAAAACAATAGGTACAGTAAGGAAAACGATTATTTGCAGTAAGAAAATTCAGCCTCCACAGCAAATGTTGTGAAAAGACACTGTGAGCCTGCAGAACAAATCACTTTGGCCTTCTGGCCCTCCAGTATTTCCATAGCCAACCTTAAATTTGCATCATTTGGAACTTACATTTTAGGCCCCCCACAGGGCATCACATTAGACTTGGCTTGTCTTAAGCCATTCCAGAGCCCACGGGCATTCTCCTCTATCCCAGCACCCCAGACTCCCCCATGTGTCTCTGGATGAAACCTTCCAGAATGATCACCCTTCTCAAACTAGTCAGTACCTCACCCATTAAGCTCTTAGTTGATCTCACTTTGTTGCATATCTTTCTGTGTCTTACTCTCTTAGAATTCAGGACTGTGGTAAAGTTGAAAGGGCAATGGCCTAAGAGCCAGAAGACCGGATTCTGGCCCTGCCTCGCTACTCATTAGCTGGGTGATGTGGGCTAGTCTCTCTGCTATCTTACTGGGGCAAGAGGGAAGACTGCTGGCAAGTCTTGAGTGGTGGAGTGTACATGTCATAGTTTTGTGTGTGTCTCTCACAGCCGTTAAAGCAGTGTAGGCCCAGTGTGTACTTGGTAGGAGTTCAGCTGATTGGTGGCTTCAATGTTACCAGTGTTTGTAACCTACAGTAGTACTACCAAGACTTTTTTTCTGTTTTCAAGGGTACAGCACACTGACACATTCTCATTAATCAAATGTGCTACATATTAAGCTAATGTTCTAACAAACATTACGAGTGGCAAAGCCAACTGTTTTCTTTTAGAGACTAATCAGTTGTCAGCAAAATGACTTTGCATTGCCAGGGGATTGGATGTAGTGAAGAAATGAGGGCCATGTTTTATTTCTAGTAAAATGTTTGCCATGAAGCTTGCATGAAATAGGAAGTATTTGAATGGATACAAAAGACACTTGAATGGAGTATTAGCAAGCTTTGTGGATATTGCTTTGTGGTTATTGTGATATTTTTGCTTTTCCTGCAGAATGATTATAAATAATACAAATATAAATGTTAATTATGCAAAATAGCAGTTCATTTCTAAAAGTTTATTTAGCACCTGGAGTCTGCAGAGGCACTCTTCAGGCTGGGAAGCGGGGACTCTGTCGGGAAGGTGAGGTAAAGCATACTCCCTGCTGCACTGAACTGGACTTAGGCATTTGCCGTTTGAATACTGGGTGCACCGCAGGAACACAGTACACCTTGCTGAGTGAGTAAGTCTAGTGGCATCAGAAAGTATTTCTGGCATCGAAAGGTGGGAGAGAACACTGAGAATGGGGGCTGCAGCCAGCAGATGCTAAGATAGTGGTGACTTGAGGAACGGGCAGGGTCTCTGTAGCTGGAAGAAGAGGTGAGGGTAAGGAGATTGGGGAGGAAACAAATCAGGTGTTTTGGATTAAAGGAGTGAGGTGTGTTTGAGGAGAAGCTGAAGTCCACTTTTGCTAGGGAATAGGCAGAGGGTGTAGAGGCTGGTCTCCATGCCAATCTTTGAGGGCTGGACTGAGCTAGAGTAAGAGACCTACCCTGAAGGATGGATTTTGAACTCTCTTGACAAGATCATATGTAGGCATACCTCAGATATATTGTGGGTTTGGTTCCCGACCACCGCAATAAAGAGAATATCAGAATAAAGTAAGTCAAATGCATTTCTTAGTTTACCAATGCATATAAAAGTTACCTTTACACTACAGTATAGTCTATTACTCGTGCAATAGCATTATGTCTTAAAAAACAAAGTGTATGTCTTAATTAAAAGATACTTAATTGATAAAAAATGCTACCCATCATCTGAGCTTTCAGCGAGCCCTGATCTCTTTTCTGGTGCAGGTCTTGCCTTGATGTTGAGGCTGCTGAAGGGTGGGGTGGCTGTGTGATTTCTAAAAATGAGACAACAGTGAGTTTGCTGCATTGATCAACTCTTCCTTTCATGTACTCTTTCTCTGTAGCATGTGATGCTGTTTGATAGCATTTCACCCACAGTAGAACTTCTTTGAAAATTGACAGTCCTCTCAAACCCTGCTGCTGCTGTGTTGACTAAGTTTTTGTAAGATTCTGAATCTTCTGGTGCCGTTTCAGCAGTCTTCACAGCATCTTCATCAGGAGTAGATTCCATCTCAAGAAACCACCCTTCTCCCTCATCCCTAAGAAGCGCTCCTCATCTGTTCAGGTTTTATCATGAGGTTGTAGCAGTTCAGTCACATCTGGGGCTCTACTTCTGATTCTAGTTTTCTTGCTGTTTCTATTCACATCTGCAGTTATTTCTTTCACTGGTCTTGGACACCCTCAAAGTCATCACGAGGGCTGGAATCGACTTTGTTCAAACTCCTATTAATATTGGTATTTTTGCCTCTTCCCATGAATCACGAATGTTCTTAATGGCGTCTGTAATGGTGAATCCTTTCTGAAAGGTTTTCAGTTTAGCTTGCCCAGATCCATCTGAGGAATCACCATGTATGGCAGCCAGAGCCTTATGAAATGTGCTTCTTAAATAATAAGACTTGAAAGTCAGAATTACTCCTTGATCCCTGGGCTACAGAATGGATATTTGGTTAGCAGGCATGGAAACAACATTAATCTCATTGTCCATCTCCGTCCGAGCTCTTGGGTGACCAAGTGCATTGTCAGGGATGACTGATGTTTTGAAAGGAGCCTTTCTTCTGAGCAGTGGGTTTCAACAGTGGGCTTAAAATATTTCAGTAAACCATGTTGTAAACAAATGTGCTGTCATCCAGGCTTTGTTGTTCCATTCATAGCTGTCAGGCAGAGTAGATTTAGCATAATTCTTAAGGGCCTCAGGGTTTTCAGAATGGTCAGTGAGCATTGGCTTCAATTTAAAGTTTTATTAGCCCTTAAAAAGAGATTGAGCCTGTCCTTTGAAACTTTGACGCCAGGCCTTGACTTCTCCTCTCTAGCTATGAACGTCCTAGGTGGTATCTTTTTCCGATAGAAGGCTGTTTTGTCTACACTGCAAATCTGTTGTTAATGATCTTAGCCAAATCTTCTCAAAAGCTTTGTTGCAGCTTCTACATCAGCTCTGGCTGTTTCACCTTGCACTTCTATATTGTAGAGACCACTTCTTCCATTAAACCTCATGAATCAACCTCTGCTAGCTTCAGATTTTTCTTCTGCAGCTTCCTCACCTCTCTCAGCCTTCACAGAACTGAAGAGAGTTGTTAGGACCTTGCTCTGGGTAGACTTCAGCTTAAGGGAATGTTGTGGCTTGTTTAACCTTTTCCATCCAGACCACTAGAACTTTCTCCATATCAGCAATAGGCTGTTTCTCTTTATAATCCTTTGTTTGCTCACTGGAATAGTACTTTTAATTTCCTTCAAGAACTTTTTCTTAGCATTTGCAACTTGGTTAACTGTGCAGAGGGCTTAGCTTTGTCCTGTCTAGGCTCTCAAAGTGCCTTCCTCATTAAGCGTGATCATTTCCAGCTTTGGGTTTAAAGTAGGCGTCGCTTCCTTTCACTTGAACACTTAGTGGCCATTGTAGGATTATTAATTGGCCTGATTTTAATATTGTTGTGTCTCAGGGACTAGGAAGGCCTGAGGAGCTGGGGAGAGACTGGGAGCGTCTGGTTGGTGGGACAGAACACATAGAACATCTATCGATTAAATTCGCCATCCATCTTATTTGGCCACTGTTCATGGCCCCCCAAAATTACAATTCTACCATCAAAGATCAGTGATCCCAGATCACCATAATAAATAACATAATAATGGAAAAGTTTGAAATATTGCAAGGATGACCAGTATGTGAAACTGAGACACAGTGAACAAATGCTGTTGGAAACATGGCGCCAATGAACTTGCTCCATGCATGGATGCCGCAAACCTTCAATCTGTAAAAAATGGAATGTCTGCAAAGTGCATAAGTGAACCTCCATAAAAAGCGGTGTGCCTGTAGAGGAATTTAATTCATAGTGGCGTGTGGGACCGATATGAGGAAAGAGCAGGACAGCTGTGGGTGATAAAATAGAAAGGAAGATTTACAGATTCCTATTTTTGTCTTCCCTCAATTTGTTGTGTCTCTGTGAGAAGAATGAGCTTGAACGGAGAGTGTATGTGAGATTGTCTTTGACCTCAGCACCGGGAGTCCCATGTGGGACACAGGCAGCTGTCTGCAAGAGCCGGGGCTCAAAGCTGAGAAGGCCATTTGAAAGAAATACACAGTAAAACCTTACTGTGCCTTGGTGGTTGAGAGTTCCTGAACATTGGAACCACTGTGAAGTACCTGATTTAATAAATAAGTGAAACATAATCCACACTTCCTTGTAAAAGGAAACAACTGTTTGCACATCTGACTTACTGGTCCTCTGCTTCGGGTTTTCTGGTTTTGTTTTTATATTTTTACTTCTTAGCTCTTTGCAGTGGGACTACAAATCCGCAAGACAGATGACAACAGTTTACCCCTCACTGCAGACTCAGGGCAGTTTCCGACCAAGTCCCGAGGGTGAAAGTCCAGGCCAGGACCAGGGAATTCATCTCTACTTTGGTGATTCTTGGGCTAAAGGATACTGATGAGGACCTTTGGAATGTTTCTTGGCCCAAGTTGAAGTTGGCGATATCTCGCTCTATCAAGGCAAACTCAAACTTTGTCTTAGCAAGAAATCTCAAACTTGGTCTTCAGCTGACCTGCCCACTGCAACGGGTGTTGGACTAGGGTTGGGCAAGGGCACTGCGGCATCCAGGAGACCGGCGCTGCCCAACAGAAACAGAACGCGGCTGCGTATGCAATTGCAGATTTTCTAGTAGCCACATTTTTAAAAAGTAAAAGAAACAGCTGAAATTAAATTTAATAATGTATCTTATTTAACCCAATATACCTAACATTCTATGTACAGTATATAATCAATATAAAAATTAATTGAGAGGTTTTACATTCTTGTTCTCATACTTAGTCTTCAAAATCCAGTGTGTACTTTACCCTTATAGCACATCTCAGTTTGGACTGGGCGCTTGAAAAGTGCCCAGTAGACACATGTGGCTGGTGGCTACTGTATATATAGTAGCTATAGAGCAATACTTTTTAGAAAAATAGACTACTTTTTAAAGTTAGTTTTAGGTTCAAGAAAAATTGAGTGGAAAGTACAGAGTTCCCATATATTCCCTGTCCCACACAGGCAAACATCCCCCACCAGAATGGTACATTTTGTTAAGAATCAGTGAACCTACATTGGTGCATAACTATCTCACAAAGTCTGTAGTTGATGTTAGAGTTCACTCTTGGTGTTATACATTCTATAGGTCTTGACAAATGTATAATAATATATTCACCATTACAGTGTCATATAGAATAGTTTGACAGCTCCCAAAATTCTCTGTGATTCATCCCTCCCTCCTTCCGCTCTGATCCCTGGTGACCACTGATCCTCTTGCCGTCTCCATAGTTTTCCCTTTCCAGAATGTTGGAAAATTTTCCAGTTGGAATCAGACTTTTCAAACTGGCTTCTTTCACTTAGTAATATGTATTTAAGTTTCCTCCATGTCTGTTCATGACTTGATAGCTCATATCTTTTTAGCACTGAATAATATTCCATTGTCAGGATGTACCACAGTTTATAGAGGAAGACTTTTTACAACCAGGATTACACCCTAGTAGTGGGACTTCTGGTGGTGGTGGTAGGGGTGGGTGGTCTGGGAGTTGGGGGAGTTGGGGGAATTGGGAAAGCTCTCTTTTTGCTGTGCTGAAAAAGTTTCTGTGAGCATCACGAGGAGAAGAAGAATGGTGTAGGCAACAGACTCACAGACTCCCAAGAAGGGACTAGTGGTTACTAAAGGGGAGGGGTGGGGGAAGGCGGGTGGGGAGGGAGGGAGAAGGGGTTGAGGGGTATTATGATTGGCACACATGGTGGGGGGGATCACAGGGAAAACAGTGTGGCACAGAGAAGGCAAACAGTGACTCTGTGGCATCTTACACTGAAGGACAGTGACTGCAGTGGGGTTTGGGGGGGACACGATAGCAGGGGTGAATGTAGTAACCACACTGTTTTCCATGTGAAGCCTTCATAAGAGTGTATATCAATAATACCTTAATAAAAGAAAGAAAGAAAGAAAGAAAGAAAGAAAGGAATGGTGTAGGATAGCAGTGGGGATGAAAAGCTTGAAGAAATATGTCCATAACCACAAATAAAGGCAAATCCTCTTCTCGTATATTCCCCCTCTCTCCACCTCACACAGAGCTTGGAATCTGCTTAGTCCAAAGCCTTCTGATAATTTAGCAAATTTCTGAATCAAATACTCCTTCCAAGCCAGTGTTATGAACATATTTAGACTAAACAAATTGTAGGATTTGCATGGGCATGATTTCCTTGATCAAAGAATATTGAGGAAAATGAGACCAGAGAAGGAGATGCTGTAATTCAAATGTTGTTCCTACCGTTTGGAGATGCAGCTCTACTCTATTTTCTTTATTTTTGGGGTGCTGCTGCTGAAAGACCTCTTTTCCCTGTTACGATGAATTTTCTGCCAACTGAGCTCTCATCGTTGGCAAGCGTTGGTGTATCAATTCCGAGAACTGTGATCACAAGGCTGAAAAGACAAATCATGAGGCTGTAGTGTCACAGCCAGATTAATTGTATTAACTGGAGGATGATGTCATTTCAGCCATTCTGAATCTTAAATACAGTGATCAGTCTTTTAGGGAATGAGTGAATGTCAGAAAATCTGTCCATCTTTCTCATTAAGAGCTTAATGTCTTCTAGGCATGGGTGAGCAGAAAAAATAATTATGGATAGTAAAAACAGGGTCCATTTGGGAATGGGCCAGCGTGAAAATGCTGTTGATTTCAGTTCACACCCATGTTTTTCAGGCCCTCTTCAATATGTTAAATTACTGGTGAGAAACACAGAAGTAGTGGCTGGTTTGACAAGGTTCTCTCTTTATGAGAGGTGGAAGACTCAGTTCTAGTCTGTTTGAACAAGTCACAGTAGCCTTGGGCAGCATTTTGTTTTCATATTCACAAGTCAAACTCACCCGATTCTACTTAATCAAGAGAAAGACTGGCTAGTTCTGCAGTCCACCCCAAACCTAAGGCAAACCATCTCCTAGCTTTAATTTTCCTAATCATCAGATAGGAATTGTATCTAATTGCAAAAATTACTCTAATATCTTCAGATGAAATGGTCCAAGAAGTATAGAGATTAGTATAATGAATCACTGTGCTTCAGGGGAAAGGAAAACTTCTTCATAAAGACTCTTTGTTGTACTTTTTTTTTTTTCCAGCTCCTTTCAAAATGTCTACTGTTCATGAAATTCTGTGCAAGCTCAGCTTGGAGGGTGATGTAAGTATATCATTTTCACTTGGTGTATTTTTGCAAATCGGACCCCTAGATAACTCTGCTGCCCCCTTTCCTTGTACATCTAAGGAAAATAATTAATCCTGTTGGTTCCTTTCTTCCCCAGTGCTGTAGGTGTTCACAGTAGTTCAGTTTGAAAGGAATGGTAAATGTTATGATGATCCCTGACTTTTTAATGTCGTGCCCTGGGACTTTATTAATGGTTGTCATAAGCTACAGCCACATCAAAAATGATCCTGTGTGTTTTGAACTTCTTACAATGTCCAGGAAGTTACTCCAGATGCTTAGACTTTTTAAAAAAATTTAACACCTGGGAAAGCTTTTCTCCAAAAGAGCTGGGATTTCTTTTTTAACTAAATAATGAGAGTATTATAATTCATCATGCTTCTTTTTTTGCTTTTGCTATCAGGGAGCTCAGAATTATATCTGTCTTTTAGAGGAAATATGTGAACCTGGCAATTCTGATGCATTTGTGTCTTTGTTTTACGGTTAAAAAAATTAAACTATGTGTGAAATTATAAGTCGTTGCAACTACTTTTTGAATCAAATAGAATATAAATTGTGAATGTGTGAAATATATAATAATACCATACATCTTTCAGGTCATCTTGGCAGAAATGGGTTTTACAAAAACTTCAGTGACACCGGTTTATAGGGATATCTTGGAGATATTTTAGAATAAAGAAGCACTCAAAAGTAGGCTGACAGCAACTTAGGTCATGTGGTACAGAACTCTGTCGTCTCCGGTGCTTGCTATCAAAACGTTCAGAAGAATGTTGTGTGTGCGAGCACAGGCAGCGTGGAGTAGTAAGCCTGCGTGTGGTTTTAATCTTTCTTCCTGTGTCTTGTACGTGCTGAGGTCCAGACAAGTCCCAAGAGCTAAATAATATTTTTCTTTAATGGGTCTGATCCTTAGATTGTTTCTACGATCAGGTTTTATGAGAGAGCTTTTATGCAGCCTTTGAAGTTACTCTAGTATGATGGAGAGATGGTACTAGAATTACCTGTCATGTATTCCCCGTATTTTGAGGGAAGGAAAAAAAATCACGTTGCCTCAAAAATTTGATTTTCAGACAAGTAGATTTCATAGGTAAAAAGTTCAATTATCCATTTAATTTTGTTTCCAGAGTACTGTGAAATTCTGCAAAATTTTCCCCTACTTGTTATTTTTGGAATAAGATGACGTAGCACCTGGCAAAGGAAGCCATGTGTCATATGGCTCAGTGACCAGACTGCCTACCTTTGTAAATAATTGATGGCATTTTTAATAAATAGGAAAATCTTTTTCCTTAGATTTCCATCCACGTTTTGTAGCTGCCATAGTAAATACAGTATTTCAAAACAGCACATTGTTTTTATCTTTTCCTGAATGTGTGCTCCTTTCCCATTGAGTTCATCTTACTTGACAGGTTAAGTAATAAAATTATATGGAAAATACCTTGATAATCCAACGTGTTTCAGAGTTACTAACTGAATTTACTCTTTCGCCAAGACAGTCCCAAGTACATTTTGAAACACATTGCCCAGGGACTTACATTTCTGTTCTGTCCTGGGAGACATTTGAGAGGGTGGCATCTAAGGTACTTACCTATACAGCCTCACTGCTGATAAAGCCAAAAGGTGTGGGTGCCGGAGTGCCTCCCAGCATGATGCCTGTGGGTGGGGAGGTAGTCACGGCACTGTGGTCCCTGACTTCCCAGAGACTGGGCCAAAGCAAAGTCATCCTGTAATGATGGGCATTATGTCCTTGGGGTTAGGCCGTGGGGATGGGGAGCCTTGACGTTGGAGGTGGGGCAGCTGTGGGCGGCCATCCTGGCCATCAGCGGACATAAACCACATTGTCCATCCTCTTTTGTCTGTCCTTTGTTTTGGGGCTGGAAGGAAAGCTGCAAGAGCATTTCAAAGAGGGAGGGAGGTTAGCACTTCGGAGAGGAAAACTGGTGTAGAAGCAGTGTTGTCCTTACCTCAGTCTGGGGCGGGGTGTGGAGGGGTGGGTCCCCAAGATCAGGAAGCCGAATAGGCTTTGAAAAGCTTTGGAGAGGGAACAGGGTATGGTTAAAAGGTAATAGAAATGTACTTGGAAGAGTGGTAGGCAGGGGATACAGTTAAAGACAGCAGAGGGGAGGCTACAGACAGGAGAGGAGAGAGAGAAGCAGGAACTTGGCCGATGCGAAGGGGAAGCGGGCCACGTGGCCTGATCACCTTGGTGCTACTGGGGTGGCCAAAGTAGATGGTGAGGAGGAAGGCCCCCTTCGCTTACCTGATAGAGCAGGCAAACATTTTACATTTGCTTTTTTTTTATATAACTGATTTTGATATCATTAATCTACAATTACATGTGCAATATTATGGTTATTAAACTACCCCCTTCATCAGGTCCCCCCCGCCAACCCCATTACAGTCACTGTCCATCAGCGTAGTGAGATGCTATAGAATCATTATTTATCTTCTCGGATTTGTACAGCCCTCCCCGTGCCCCCCAACATTATGTCTGCTAATTGCAATGCCCCTTTTCCCCCCTTATCCCTCCCTTCCCACCCATCCTCCCCAGTCCCTTTCCCTTTGGTAACTGTTAGTCCATTTTTGGGTTCTGTGAGTCTGCTGCTGTTTTGTTCCTTCAGTTTTTCCTTTGTTCTTATACTCCACAGATGAGTGAAATCATTTGATACTTGTCTTTCTCCACCTGGCTTATTTCACTGAGCATAATACCCTCTAGCTCCACCCATGTTGTTGCAAATGGTAGGATTTGTTTTCTTCTTATGGCTGAATAATATTCCATTGTGTATATGTACCACTTCTTCTTTATCCATTCCTCTACTGATGGACACTTAGGTTGCTTCCAGTTCTTGGCTATTGTATACATTTGCTTTTTAAAGAATTGTGAGCACAGAGGTACAGGCTTTTCCACGTTTTCAGCTTGTTTCAAATTGCCCCCAGCTCAGTCTAATGCTCTTAAAATCCTTCTCAAATAAACCAGTGGTTTTAAGTGCCCAGCTTGGTCTTGTCTGCCTTTGAGCTTGCACTAATATAAGTGGAAATACAGAGAGCATATTCTACAGTAGCTGAGCTTTGAAGAATACTCATCAGAAACAGTGAAATCTATTATCCTAAGTGTGATGGCCCATTAATACTTATCCAAATACCTAGTCCAAGAATGATTTGAATTGTTAAAATCTAAAAACAAAATGAAACAAAGTGAACAAAACAGCAGTAGACTCATAGGCACTAAGAAGTGACCAGGGGTTACCCTGAGGGGGGAAAAGGTAGCGGGACAAGGAGGCCCAAGAGTCTCAACCGTAAGTGGATCACGGGGCTGGGGGTGCAGCCTGGAGAATGTAGTCAGCGGTGCCGGCACTGTGTTGACAGATAGGCCCTGCGGTGGTTGGGGTAGGGATTTAATAAGGGGAGAACTGTTGGGTCATTGTGTTATATATTTGAAGCCGATGTAATATTACATATCGACTATATTTCAATTTAAAAAATACAGTTAAGAATAAATAAACAAAGAAGAAACAATGGGGAAAAATCTACTTTAGGAATTGATATTTCACAAGAGGATTTTAAATGTGTGTGATTTGTGTTTTACCTTAGCACTCTACACCCCCAAGCGCGTATGGGTCAGTCAAAGCGTACACCAACTTTGACGCCGAGCGGGATGCTTTGAACATTGAAACAGCCATCAAGACCAAAGGTAGGCGTCGCGTCTGTCCTCTTTTCAGGCTCTGAGTGAGGCATGTTTAATTGTCTCCGTCGCCCATCAAATCTCTATACACTGGTCACCAGAAATTGTCATCGAGTTTCAAGAAGTGGATCTAAACCTGCCCCACACCTGCCTCCCTCCTTTCTTTGGAGAGGAGAAGATTTAAAGCAAAGTGTTTTTACCAGACAACGCAATAAGGCCCAGGCTGAGAGCCAGAAGGCCTGACCCTCTGGGCATGTGCTTTGGGCTCAGCTCTTCATTTTAAGGCCTCTTCTCTAAGGAAGAGGTTGGTCATGATGACCCCTAAAGGCCTTTTTTGTCCAGAATCCCCTTGAATTCCATTAGCTTTGTTGGAAAAATGCTGGGAAAATTTTACTGTTTTCTTCTTAGATAGATCTAATCAGAAAATTCAGACTCAAAAAAACCCACAAGGAGTCCGCAAGTTAAACCAATCCTTAGGCTTGGAGCTCAAATTAGAAGAGCTGATTACCTTGAGTACCAGGACCTGGAGCACAGAAACCTCCCTTTAGAAATAAAGCATAAAGCATTTCATTGGGTAGAGTTGTGCAAGAACTGGTTTGGTTCATCATGCAGTTTATAATTGCCAAAGTAATTGTTCAGATTTTTTTTGGCTAACGTTAAAGAAGTATGTGTCTTTTTGTTTGCCCCATTCCCTGAAGTCCTGGAAACACTAAAGTTATTGTGGGGGTGCTTGTGAGTTACCACCCTCTCTTCCGCTTTTGGACAAACAGAGCACGTCCCTTTACCGGGAGGCGTGGTTGAGATGCAGATGTGACCCAGCAACCGAGCAGCTGCTGTTTCGTACCTCTCTCTGTTGCAGAGCCATGGGACATTTTTCTCTTTTAAGTAGAGTGTTTTAACTTGCTGACACACTTGTATAATTCACATGTATGTCACTGACAGACTGGGAAGCTCCACCAGGATGACGGGGAACCTAAGGGAGGGTCCTGGATTATGCCCTAATATCTACTGATTGTGCCCCCTTTCACGCTCAGATTTTCTTATTTTGCAGGATAAATTACATGGTTACCTTTTCTAAACACTTGGAGAAAATAATGACTTTGTTTCCAGAGATAGGAAGGGAAATAGACCTGTCGCGTCCTGTGGCTCTAACAGGACAAAAGTGTTTGCATCATCTACTTAAGTTCCGTAAGGATGCTGTGGGCACTTCCCAGAATAACTGCCTGGACAATCAAAGGGAAAATAATGAAGTGTCCAACTTAGGCCTTTACGAAGTCTTCTTTTTTGGGGCTTTTAAATGACCATACTTGTTAAAGGCCAGGTTGGGAGGTCTAGAAGTCACTCATCAGAGAATGAAACAAACATCTTCAGGGCTTATTTGATGACAGTTCTACTCGATGGAGCTGGAGACTAGAGGGATGAGAGCACATGCAATCACGGCTTCACATCTTGGCTCTGCCACTAATTTACTGTCTGACTCTGGAAAAATACTTAACTTCCTTAAGCCTCAGTTTTCTTACTATAACATTGGCCTCATCAAAGTTCCCACCACACAGTGTTGTTACAAAGTATGGAGTAGTGCCTATGTAGTAGAAAGACAGTGCTCAAAATATGTGACCTACACACACACACACACACACACACACTCGTGTCTCACTATTTGGACATGCCTACATTCCTGGGGTTTCCCAACATGCCATTGTAGAAACACAGTTAACTCACTTAACAGTTAACTCGTTTAACAAAGATGGCGACTTTTACAAACTTGAGACAAAGGCTGCTTTTATCCTTGCACGAGAAAGCTTTTAGCACATTGGAATGTAAAGATTGCGCAAATGAACCGTGGTAACAGCTGAAACTCCCAAGGCAGTAAAAATACCTTCAGGCTCTTTCTGAGTTAGTAGAAGAATACAGTAGTTTCTAAGCAGAAACGTCTGGAGGACTAAGATTTGGATTCCTGCATTCCTGCTTGGTGAAAGGCAGCTGACATCACCATATCATGGCTGCAGCTGTTTATTGAGGGCTCATTAGGGACAGGCATTGCCCCAAGCCCTTTCCGAGCATTCCTCTTTGGTGAACTTCAAATCAATCCTCTGATGTAGAGTTCTACAATCTCCCACTTTAGGGATGATACAGGTTAGGGTTAACATGCTCCGGGTCTCTTAGCCTTGGTTCATACTGGGGTTTAAACAGCCCCAGGCCTGTGTTCTTAAGCACCTGACGTTGTGTCATCTACCTGCCAGGATGGAACTTTTTTCTTTGCCATGAGTTATTTTCAGTCCTAAGAAACAATTTCTGCTGTGATGTTACTGATATCGGATACATGGAATATTTGTGGGTCATCTGTAGGTACCCTGTCGTCTTCTCTTCCAGACTTAATGCCCAGTGAGTTCCACTTGGGACCACTTTTTATTTTTCTACTTATTTTAGGTGTCTGGTGATTCAGAGAGTATCTAAATTATCTTGAGTCAAAGACTTAACTTTAAAATAAGTTCATCCTTTAAAATAATTTCTAGTTTAGAAGTATGTTTAGAACCTATAATCCTTCTAGGAAACTATTGAACAGAAAGTGATATACATACAGAGCTCAATATGCCAAAGATGTTAATGTCAGCATTGATTGTGATAGTAAGAAACCCAGATGAATCTTCTAGTTGGGGAGGGACTAAGTAGATTATGATGACTCTCTCTATAGTACATAGAATGGATATCTAGCATGTCACAGAGACATGAAAAATAAAGTTTATGAACAATTTTTTAACATTTCAGTTGTGATGTAATTCACATACCATACAATTCAACTATATAAAATACATAATTCAGTGTTTTTTAGTGTATTCACTAACTTGTGCAACCAACACCAAAATTTTAGAACACTCATTTTAACATACATTCCCCTTAAACGTGTCAGTTGTATAGGAAAATGGATATAAAATAGTATACACAGTATGATCACCCACAATTTTTTTTATTATGTCAAAAAGAAAAAAAGCATTATTAACTGACACATAGAATTAAAGATAGTTGATTCTTTTCCTTTCTTGTGCTTTCAGCATATTTTGTATTTTCCAAATTTTCTATGATGACACATACTACCTTCATAACGGAAGGCAATAAATTTAATTACAAACAAAAATGAAATCATTAGTTGGGAAAGTAACATCCCTTTGTTCTTTTGTTTTTCCCCTTGGTGTTTGTAGATAACTAACAGCACTTTGAAAAATGAGCTAATTAATGTTTTACTTCCCTCTTTGCCTTTTACTTGAGTGTGATTCTGAAGCTTGCGCCCCACCTTAACCCAGCCCCACCTCTAACCCTTTTTTGGGAAAACAGTGCTAAGTAATTGCCGCTTCCTTGACATCAAAGACAACCAAGGGGAAACCTCGAAAGAAGGTGACACTCTGGGCCTCCGGTCCCAGGAGGGGTAGCCCATGTGTGTGCACATGTGTGCATTTGCAGGTGTGGAGTGTGCTGGGCATTACCTGCTCACGTTGGTGTACCGTTGACTCTCTATTGTCCACGGCGCTTGGCAAAAAGAGCTGGGAGCAAGTCAGCTGGGGTGCAGGGTGAATCAGTTGCTGTTAAAGGCAAGGAACTGAAGCAGAGAATTAGCAGGAGGGGCAGAACTGGGCAAGCTTTATGGGCCGGTACTGCCTGCACTGGTCAGAAGGTCTATCCATCCCTTGCCTTTAGCCCTTACCATCGCTCACCTGGGCTCTTATGACATCTGCCTTTTAATGGGCGGCCGTACCTCATCCAGGGCTGATTCTCTTTCCGGCTTCATCTCCAGGCTATTTAGTGCCCCAAACCAAGCCTTTGCCGCTGGCAGGAGTGTGCAGCCCCCTTCCAGTGGGTGTGTTAGCCCACCTCCACCGTCCGGGCAGTTCCCGCTCACCTCTCGGCCTGAGCCCACACACAGCCTCCTCCCCAAGCTCCCCGAGGAGGCGGCAGAATCGTCATTCCTTGGTCTGTGTCTCATAGCACTTCGCACACTCACTTATAGCTCTTGTCACGTGATGTTGTCATTCATGTGTGGACTTGTCTCTCCCACCAGAATGTGAGCTCATTGAGGACAAAGACTTTATTTCATTAATCTTATTTATATAGCCCCTGGGACTGTGTGAGAAGGTAAACCTTTAACCCAAATAGTCAGAACATGCACAGATCCCAGGTCACACGGGTGAGTGCAGAGGGGGGACACATGGCTGGCAAGGTGAAGCAGTAGAGGGCAGTCCCTATCCAGAAAGGGGAGTAGTCCCCTAGGGAGCTTTGATCCTTTCTTTCACAAAATGAGTTTAGCTCACGCTTAAGTCTACTTTGTAGTTGGAAGGGTCTCAGTGTTTCCTGAGTGTGTTATCTCAGCCAAATCTATGATTGTTTTGTGTGTGCTCTGGTTTGAGGTAGACCACGCAATTACATACCTTAATTTATGTCTAGTTAGAAACTGAATAAAACTGTGCAAAAGTAGTAATACTGCTTAATTAACAAGAGGTTTCTGAAGCTTAAATCTGTAGGAGTCTCTTGGTCTAGATTGGCCTTTGGTTAAATATATACCGTGGTTGGTATACAACACAGCTGTGAATGGTTTGCCATATGGGTCCAAATAACTAGAAAGGAAAGTCAGCTAAATGAGAAAAGGATGAATCCAGACTACATAAAATAGATTGTAATTAGAAGCAGCACAGCCCCGAGTTAGCACAAGTGCCAACAGACTGGCACAGCTTTGCTCTCTCTCTGGCGGGGGAGGGTCATGAGTTGCCCCATTATTGCCGGTTTTGATTTTAGCAGTATTTGTGCTCTCCGGAAAGGATGCAAAAGCGAGGGTTTTTTTGGTTTTCTTTCCTCCCTCCTCATAAGCACAAGTATAGAAGCATAATGCAGCAAGTTTTTGCACTTCATTTTTTCTTCTACTTTTAAAATGGAACCGCCTAAGGCTGCCAGCATGGCCAAGAGACGAACACGTGGACTGGGGAAAAGCTAGTCAGGGTGTGCAGCTTTGGCTTCACCTGTGCACCTGGAGGTATATTCGTTGAGCTGAGATGGAAATTAGAAATATATTCTCTTGGAGACGCTGGCAGGTAGATTGGCTCCGAAAAGGAGCTGCTCTCCCAGAGGAGGGGGGTGGGAGGAAAGGCCCAAAGCAGCAAGAATCCCTAAGCTGGAGGGAGAAGGCCCTTGAGAGACGGGCCTTTGCGACTCACGGAGCTCAAGGCCTTCTCCCCCTTCTGGAGGGGGACTTCCCGTTGCTGAGGCCTTTCCCTTGGTGTTCAAGTTTACTTTAGACCGAGTTCTCGTCTGACAGCACTGCTGGGACGGGGAGGACCAGTGCAGGATGAGCACCTTTACCCTGAGCACACATTTTCTGACTTTCTAAAAGACGATCTTTGTGTGGGCGTGTAGATGCTAAACTCGAGCCAAGAATCCCTTCTAACATGGGTGAGGGAGTCCCTGACAGAAGCAACCAGACTCTTACCTGGTGTCGGCAACGCTGAGACAGTAAGTATCAGCGCCTTCACTCTCAGCTGAGTTGGGGGTGGGTGTGTCGGTTCCTCCTGCATCTGTTGAGGTTTTTTACTTTCCATCTCATGAGGCTGATAGAGGGGCAGCGCTTGCATTTTGTGTGTAGTCCTTCTTTCACAATTTGATTTGATTTGAATTTTGAGTGGTAGCCTATTTTATGTTTTCCTGGTGGTCTTGTAGAGTATTTCAGACATATAATTATGCATGGTAGGCCGACAGGGTTCTAGATTATTTAAGTATCCTGTGGGTTTACCAAATAGCTGGTACTCAAATCCCTTCTAAAGGACTGAGCTGAGGTGAGACCAGAGCAGAGTGAAAATAGAAGAAATTTGACTTCTGGACCAAACCTCCCTTCTGGCACTTTTGTCCTTTCCCTGAGTTGGGACCACGTCCCCTGGCTGTGCCGCACGGAAGAGGCACCAGGCCGCCAGCCTTCTCCCACCCTGCATTGTGCCTGTGTTCTGTCCCAGAGTCGATCATGAAACTGGACTAGTGAGCTGATGTGTGCCAATGGCAAAAGCGTTCCCTGTCTTCCATCTGCCCTGTACTTTCCTGGACCAAAACCAAAAGCAGCAAGAGGCAGACGGGCAGCAGAGAAGCTGAGTGGAGACCACAGTAGGTGTGAGCCCCGTCACTGACTCAGCCAGCCCTTCTGCATCCCCAGAAATTCAGTGTTCTCATGACCTCTGTTTTACAGCATGAGAAACTGAGGCATTGGGTGGTTACTAGTGTGCCTGCATCATACGGTTCTGAGTCCCAGGTACTTGCAGAGTACTACATCTGCTGATGCCACTTACCCATACGCGGTCCTTTGGCATCTGTCACTTCCCGGGATGTGTGCCTAGTCCGTCTGGAGACAGAGTACCCACTTCTGCTGAGGGAACCAGAGGGGTGACTCCAAGAGCAGGAACTCCAGGCCAGGCGGCAGGATGGTTAAGGGTGGGAAGGAACCTTCAGGGCAGGGGGGGTGTGCACGCACACATGTGTATACCTCTCTCAAATCACCGAGATGACTTGGGCGCACATTCGGCCTGTTGGGAGAGACTGCTTCTCTTCCACCAACTTATTAATGGTTTTCTCCAAAGGGAGTCTCTAGCTCTTTGTTGCTGAAGAAACCTCAGGTGGGTATCTCTGCAGAGACCATGCACTGTTACTGGGTAGCATGTACCTACAGATTATTAAATATGTGTGCATTTGTATGTACTAATACTAAGTTCAGTTCTATAGACATACACACACATTACTATCTCAAATCCTTCTTAGGAACTAGGTAGAGTGTGGCATCAAGTATCAGAGCATAATTTCAAAAAAGTACAAACATGACTCATACAAATATAGGATGGACATGTGCCAAACATTTATTTACCTCATGGAGATAAGGCTGGTTCAAAGGGAAATTCGAGAGATTGGGTGTTCTTAGGCACTGAGAAAGAGTGTTGGAATAATATTGCTGGGCTGGATGTCAGACCATTAATGTCGTGCAGAGCACCGAAGCCATAACCTTTGGGGTCATCCTTTCTACCAAACCAAATCTCAAGGGAACATGTAACTCCACAGAGTCTGTGCCCTAGTCAGTAGTAAGTAGCAAGTGGAGTGAGAGCACATTGGCTGAAGAAACTGGCCTGGCTGGGCCTGTTAGCCACACTGGAAGGACACGTTGTCTTCCTCTTGCCTTATTTTCAAGTTTTGGCCAATTGTCTGTAACAGGAGGCAGGGTGCCCAGTGGTGTGAGCCTGGGTCTTTAATCCTGCTCTGAATGCAGGTGTCCTGCCTATGAGCAGTGGTTTCCTCTTGGGTAAAACAGGGATGATAATAACGAGGAGGTGGTGAAAAGTATATGATACACTTGCGTGAAGCGCCTAGTAAAATGCCTGGCTCTTAGTAGGTGTGTATTATTATATGATGTGTGTACACGTCCACCTCCGTGGATCCGTGGCCCTCGCCTCTCTGTAGCCTGCTTCTGACCTTCTTGTACAGATATTTCCTCAGAGGTCTGATGCTGATCAAGATACCCAGTATTCTAAGCCCAGCCATGGTTTTTATCATAATTTAGATAAGGAGAGGACCTGGGCAGTTTGCCTTTATTTTCTGACCAGTCGACCCTGCTCTGAGGGCCTCCTGAGCCCTTCACCAAACAGAATGAAGTCCATTTTCTTTGTGCAGTCAGTGTGCCTTGGCAGATGTGAGTCAGCATCCTGTTCAGAATGGCCTCTTGGTCCCTTGCCATGGGCAATAAAGACACACATTTTCCGCGGAATGCCAGATGGGGAGCTGACTTGGGGTTTCCACCTGCAGAGAGGAGGGGGAAGCTCCAGGAGGCTGATTTTGTGGTTTTGAATTCAGCCATTATTTTAGCCTGCAAGTGTTCCTTATGTTTTAAAAATGTGGCGGATGACACCCAAGTTTTCTGCTTAGTCTCTGCTGTCAGCAGCACCTTCCTGTGACATCTTCTGGCTGGACCATGAGAGTCAACATCTTCAGGTTGACTGGCATTTAGAACAGTGACCGACCTTCCAGATGCCCCAGCCCCAGCTCAGAGTGTTGGAAACATTTCTGTTGTTTGCCCATGTGCTTATCTGAGCATTTTCATTCAAGGAATAAATGCTTGCAAACTTAACTGTACTGTTTCCCTTCAGGTGCCAGATAAATCTGTGTCTTAGTTCTTTTGTAAGTTTTGAAAGGAAAATTTAAAAAATCTGCTTGGGTCACAGTATTTCCTGTGCTCTCACCTACCTTCTGTAAGGACTTCCCACCCACATCCCTGTTTCCCAGTATGGGGCTTTGCTTAGATTACATTTAGACCTTCTACATCACAAACAAGAACAGGATGGGAAAAGACACATCATTCATATTTGTTGTTTTCATGTTTCTGCCCCACCCACATGGTTTCTTTTAGACCCTGGGCCCTGCTGCCCAGAACCACTTCCTTAGGCCCTGGGATGTGTGCGATCTGAAAGTGCAAAGTCAGGGAGGCAGAGCCTCATGTCCCAGGAGGCAGTGCCTATGTTGAATTGTTAAATTTAAAGCTTCTCTCGTGTGCTGGCCCTCGCTGTGCAGTGCTGACAATGACTCCTGACGTAGGTAGCTGAGTGTTCCTTCCTCGTCCATCAGCTGCTCTCTGGGCAGAAACGGTGAGTAACTGAATGACCCTTGAAGCTTCAACCTGCGCTGAACTATTTTCCACAGAAATAAACTGCCTCACCAATTGTGATAGCAGGTTGAGAGGAAGTAGCAGCGTCCTGTAGATAAGGTGGTTAAGTCCTCCCGGCAGATACATGTATTCTGGTGTCAGAACACAGGGCGTGCTGCACGTGGCTCTGGCTAGGCAGTTGATATGGGGCCCCATGATATTTTCCTCTTTCTAGTTCAATTTGAAACCTGCAGACAGTGGTAGGGGCAAGATAGGTGATGTTGGTGAGGCTCTCAGAAAAGGGAGGGGCTTCCACTTGCAGAAACAGCTTTCGTTTAATTTCTTTGCAGTCGCAGGCATGAGCATTTGCGTTGTGCTACAGCTCGTTCACTCGCAGGGGTCCCAGTGTATTGGGTGCTGCATCTCAGCAGGCTGTTTGCTTGGCAAATAATTTAGGTAAAAGACATTTAGATTCCTTCAGCTGATAGTGGTTGCTGCCCCCTGAGTGAGATTCAGGCGACCACCCAGGCTCTCTACGGGGATTTCCAATAATTGGATTGAATTCTGCCTCTGTTGGCTGGTGCTAGCTGTAGGAACCGAAAGGCAGAAGCTGTTGCCCTGACAGGGAGGGTGGGACTGACTGCAGTTTGTGCGGTGAACTCTTTCTCAGGTGTCATTTCTTACCTGGGTTATTTGAACAAAGGTAAGCAATTCTTCCCTTAAAGTTGTAGTCAACCTTACACCTCATAGAAGCTGTGGGTAGAAGTGACTTTTAAAAATCTTGGACATAGGCAGATTTCTGCCTCTTATCCATTTCTGTTGGTGATTCTTAGATAAAGAATTCTTGCATCCAAAGTTCCAGAGAGTCTTTAATCGGTAGACCTCAGGTGGGGCCCAGAGGATTGTGTTTTGAATAAGTGCTTTATGTGATTCTAATTCAGGGGAGTTTAGGACCATAAACTTTCCGTCTGTTTCTGAGAGAACAGTTCTTTATGGGTCAGTGTTCCGGTATGCATTCAGGTCAGCAAACCCAAAATTGATTTCAGGAACTATTAGAATTGAGGTGAGAGGACGTGATTGTATCTGGAGCATTTTCAGATTTGGCTAAGAAAATAAGTATAAAGCAAAAACACATTTATAAACAAGTGGTTTTCCTAATACAAAGTTAGAGCCATAGAAAATTTAGAGAGAGAGAGAATGCATGTGTGTGTATAGGCGAGTATGTGCCCAGACACACGACGTAAACCCACTGAAGTAGCCTTATAACCTTAATAATGAGTCTTTGAATAAATCCATCCTGCCCATACCCAGGTGAAATTAAATATGAATTAAAGCTTGGCTATATGTCAGTGTTTTGTGGAAGAAGAACTGGAGGTCACTGTGCAAACGCCTTTCTTCAGCAGACATAGAAATTGAGACCCACGGAGGGTAGATGTTTACACAGGTAACAGTTGCAGAACTGAGCGTCAGTCAATCTGCGCATCCGTTTCTCCACCTATATAAACTAGGAAGAGAAATAACTATCCCCACAGGGTTATTGTGAGGACTGAGAAATCAGTTAGTTTGTGTTAGGATGTTTTGAGAACTGAAGAGAATTTTATAGAAACAGTTTCAAACTATTATGCACGTTGTATTTTATTTTAATTAAACTACTTAGAGCCTCGAGGTGAAGTCAGTAGTTGATTCTGGATTGATGATTGCTTGTTGTCCACAACGTATTTTAAAAGCCCCCTTTATGGCGTTATGGTGAACTTTAAAATTCTAGGCGATCAAAAGAAAGAAATCTTTATCCATAATGCTACCACTCAGATGATCACTGTTGAGATTTTGGTGTAAAGACGTCTAGATATTTTCTTTTACATGCGTATATATTTTACAAAAATCAGGTTATACTGGGTATACTGCTTTGCATCCTGTTTGTTTATTTAGTACCATTTTGTGAACATTTTTCCATGTCAATACTTCATACCATTTTTTCAAAAGACCATATAGTATCCCATTTCATGGACAAAAGAACATTTCTCTTATTGAACACAGGTTTTTTTCCCTTGATTTTTTGATATTACATGCAATGCTGAAATAAGCATTTTTGAAACTGAATCTCATATACAGCAATTGGGTTTCTGTGCTGACATTGAATAGTCTAAAAACTGGAGCTAAAGTTATAGATGAGATAACTGACATATTGGTATAGATTCACTCTGAAATGAATATATAAATACAAAAATAAATATTATTTATTTTTATACCCAGAAAACCTAACTTCATGCTTTTTTATTTCTTTAACATGCTTGAGAGTTGGTGACACCTTCTCTGTCACTGTGCTCATTGCTTCTGTCTCAAAGCTTTACAGTTCGGATCTTTGGTAGCTTTGATTTCATTTCCTGTAGGCCAGGCTGTTTGTGTTTGCGTGTGACCTTGCTGGCTTAGCTGCTCTCTCTCTCACACCCAAGAATTACCTGTCCAGTTAATGGCAAAGACTCTTTATATTAAACAAACTTCCTAATCGGTCAGGAGAGAGACCACTCTCTGAATTCTTATAATCATGCTTTAAGTTTAAATGACACGTTGCAAGCATTTCTGATATAAAATTGGAAATTTTCAGATACCAGAAGGCATTGCTTATCTTTGTAAATAAACATGTTCCAATTAAAATAGGTACTAAAATATTTTGGTGGCACTTCAAGATTCCCAACTTAGATTTAATTTAGATTAAAACACTTATTCTTTTTAATAAAGCTATAAAATTGATTATTAAAATGGCCTATTGAAGATTAAAAGCAGTGGGACATTTATTTTCCTTACAGAACAATTTAGTCTTCAATAAGTATGATTGTATTAATCAGTTATGCTATTAAAATACAACTGCTGTATTAAATCTGACTCATTTGTCATGACAGTTTCTATAATTATAGAAATGATACCTACCTGCTTATATAGCCATAATCCTGCAATAAATATAAATAATTGTCTCTATTAATTCAGTTCAGTTACTGTCTATTAAATCTCCAGTTAAATGGCAATTTGGGACCTTCATTTAAAATCCTCCTAAAGCTTTGTTGTTCCATCTGACTGCCAAAGCCCCACAAATGCACCTCTTAATGGTTTATTCCAGAAACCAATTTATGAGTAAAATAGTTCTAAAAAAAATACAAATATTTAAAAGGTCTATTTAGGCTTGAGGTTTGAGGCTGTCAGGAAAAAAAGATAAGAGGGCATGGTATGTACGTTGGGTAGATGGTGCTGGCAAAAAGAACAGATCTTGATGTCCTGGCATTTCGGTTTGGAAAACAGTATATAAATTTCAGTGTGACAAACTCTGTTTAAAACCTTCTGTGTGAGCCCAAAGGACTAGACCATATGGTTGATAACCATTCACAACTTGCATTTTCATAGGTGTGGACGAGGTCACCATCGTCAACATTGTGACCAACCGCAGCAATGAGCAGAGACAGGATATTGCCTTCGCCTACCAGAGGAGGACCAAAAAGGTACAGGAAATATCAGGGATGGAGAGCATTCCTTGCTGAATTTCATTGCCTTTTCTTTTCATGAATTCTGGCTTGTACCACAATTCTGGAACCCTTGCGTATCCAAGGTTTTCCTATTATAACCATATAAGCGTCAGCACCCACACTCTTGGCAGCCCCTGAAGTGCTTGGCGCTCATACATAAAGACCAAGGCCCCCTCCAACCCAGGACGTGTAGAGGGAGCAGTTCTGGGGATAGAAATCTAGAAAGGAATAGGGTGTAAGGACAACACCAACAGGGCTCATTTGTTGAATGCTTACTTTGTAGGCAGGCAGGTAGTTCTCTACATGTAGCAACTCATTTCATCTTTATGACTTCTGCTACCTCTAATTCAATCTCAGGACACTGGCCTTTCACTTAGTATCACATGCACCCCTCATTCTTCACAAACACACTTAACATCTTAAGGGCTTTGGAGCGAATGGACTTAGTTAGTAGTTCATTTGTCCACCAGCCTATCTCCAGCGTGCCATGCGCCCACTACTTACAGGGTCTGTGTGCTTTTTTCCTTGCTTGTGCACTAGTGGTTAAGAAACAACCCAGTGCTTGTTCACCTTTATTTTGTCGCAACACGAGGAGATTTTATTATTAAATATGGGTAGCTTTTACTTTTAACTTCTTGCTATTAAAAGCTTTTGATTTATTCTTGGACAGTGTAGTGAGGGCGGCTTCCTGCATCTCCCATTTGACTTACATCTTCCCCTTGTAGCCCAGTGGAGGTGAGCTGGAAGGATTTTGGAAAAGACGTTTTTGCTCTTGAGGTTAACATGACCACCAGGGTTCTGGGAGTTGTAGATCAAGACCTGCTACAGCTCCTTCCCCCACCTCCCCAAACAGTTGGAAAGGACATAAATAGAAAAGCATCTGGCTTCTTTTATCTCATGTGCATTAAAATTCTTTTTCCAGCTAGATTTTTATTAATCTTCTGTAGTGAAGCACAGAAGGTAGTGTTTTATTTCTCCAGTTTCCCAAAGGGATGTGTGATCTGGTAGAGCTGAATTCCAGTTGGAGCAGAAGGCCCCCTCTCTGGATAATATGCCTATATTTGCTCCTTCAGCTGTCACTTGCAGAACGGTGTCTTTGAACACATAAGTGTACACAGAAGCCGGATCTTGATTTCAAATTAGATAGATGGGGAACAAAGCTCTCACATACCTGTTGGAGGGAAGATATTGCCAGAATCATGAGAGACCTCACAGACTTTGTTGTATGCTGGGGACAGCTCACCGTCCTACTGATTCTTGAAGTATCTCAGCCTTG
Source organism: Phataginus tricuspis (assembly GCA_029783875.1). Taxonomy (NCBI): domain Eukaryota; kingdom Metazoa; phylum Chordata; class Mammalia; order Pholidota; family Manidae; genus Phataginus; species Phataginus tricuspis. The sequence goes on from JAQQAC010011331.1 coordinate 14,772,423, forward strand.
GGCTGGGGAGAATTGTCATCTTTTATAGAAAGATACATAAACGAGTTGAGATTTATCTTAGAGGCAGAACCTTATTGATTTGAATGATTTTTTGTGTAATAGAGGAGAAAGCCCCATATTGCCGAGTACATCAGGGCTGTGGGCTGTGGCTTCCTAGGCGATGCGCTTGAACAGCAGGGGCAAAGCTAGTAGAGGTGGAGAGGAGCTGGGAGAGGATTGACTTTATGTTTCTTGCATGTCATGCAGATAACAGATGCCAGGTTTCCTCATATATAGGGAACGGTTATATTTTATTTATCAAACATTTCTGGAGCTTTTGTTCAGTGCAAAGCCCTATGCTAGACATTATGAGAAGCAGGAAGTTTAACGCCCATAAAGAGTTTATAACAGAAGTAGGTGAAGTCAGTAGGTGCCCAGATGCTATTTGAGGTCTGAACAGAGACTGGGTAGAGGGGAGTGTCGCGGGTAGACAAAGCTGGGAATTACCTAACCTCAAAGTTCCAAGTTGGGAAATTGGTGCTATAAATGGAAGGTGTTGCTTTCAAAGTCCCTTGCTAAGTCTATGTGTTTCTAAGACCTTGGGAAGCAGGAGAAAGTAGGTGGTGACAGGGTTGGGCCAGATGGATTCTAAGATCCATCTCACTTGACAGCTATGAATAATTTGGGAAGATTCTCTTTGAAGTAGGGGAACATCACTCCCTAGTTTCTTCTAGGTGACAGGTACTTCTAGGGGCAAAGCCTGGTAAATGCCATGCTGGGAAGCAGGAGAAAAAAAGGAGGGAAAGTGCAAAGAATGAATGATCACGAAGGGAGCGTTCAGTCTGCCCAGAGCCCATGATGTGTAGGACGTTTACTCCTGGAGGAAGCAGCTGTAAAAGCAGTGGTGGATTAAAGATTCTATCTGCATACCTGGATGTGACTCAGACCTCTGACTTAAACTGTGTTAATGGGGACAATGGAACCCTTAAGAAATAAAATATAGCAAGAAGTCAAAGGGATGAATAAAGAGATGGGCTTCAGTCCCCCATCTCTGTCAGCAACGTCCAGTTTGGTGTGGACAAATAGATATTCTCTTAGTCTTAGATGACGTGTTTGGCATCAGAAAGCCCATAAACCCACTTCCAGCCATGTTGGGGCCTCTGGTTCCTTGTGGAGACCTTTGGGAGCCCCCCCAGGACAGCTGCACAAACATCTTCTATAGCAGGGTATCAGCAGGCCACGTCCTTAGCAGGGGCCTTGAGCCCGAGGTGTGTCCTGTCGTCCTCCATGGGCTGCTATCACTTGCAAGTGTATTGTGAAGCACCATCACACCGTGGCTTTCTGAGGCACTGCAGACTGCTCTGGTTTCCTTTTAATGGCTAGGGGAGAAGGCACGATCAGCTTGGATTTGAAGGCGTTTTGTGAGAGCCAAGTCTGATCTTTCCATTTCAAACAAATGGTTTTATCTTTGAAAGGAGTGTAGCTGAGGGATAGTTTGACCCAAGACCCCAGAGTGGTGAAAGGATTGCAGCCTGCTTTACAAATAAATACATCCCTCTTACTTTTGTTTGATTCACCAGTGATACAGGGAATATTGGTTACCAGTCAAGTTTTCCATGTTCTTGCCCATCTTTCTGAAGGAACTTGCATTAGCACTGAAGTCAGCCTTGTCCGGCCACCTGGAGACAGTGATTTTGGGCCTATTGAAGACACCTGCCCAGTACGATGCTTCCGAGCTGAAAGCTTCCATGAAGGTAAACACGTGTGAGATGCAAGCTGTCAAATCTGCCATTAATATTTGTGAATTACAGCTTTCTGAGTGTAATTAGGTGATTGTCAGTTTTGTTGAATTCTCATTTAGAACTTTTTTTTTTTTGAATGAACTGAAGCTATACGTCTCAGGATTTGTACCAAAAATATTTCAATTACTTTTTTTTTAAGACTGTAAAGAAATTTCATGATGCAGAGAAGTCAGTTACCAGCTGCTACAGCTTGGCACCTGGGTAATTGGAATACCATTTGGAAAAACTACTTCCTTGATTACACTTCCTCCCTAAAGAGATTTGTTGTGATATTAAGGCGAAAAAGTAAAACTCGCAGCTTTTGTTAAGTGAAGCTTGCAATTCTACTCATGCTCTCTCTTGGGTATTTCTTCTTCTGACCTCTTATCAGTCCCATTGTTTGATTCAAATTTGGGCCAAATCAGAACATTTAAAATCACAGTGCATATAAGGGGTGGTTTCAGATCATAAATAGTACCTGTGTTTTGTCCAAAGTAGTCCATATGATCTTTCGTTTTTTGTTTTTTGGGTTTTTTTTGTAATGTGATTCTGCAATTTTAGCATAAGTTAGATAGTAGAAATTCCAGATTAGAAACCTCCTGAATTTTGTGCATACCTAAAACATCATGTATTGTATAAATGACTAAGATGCATCAACATAAATGCATGTTACAGCAAAGCATAGAACCCTTTTCCTAGTGTGCCTGCAATGCTTCGAATAATCTGATACTGCCCCCTGCTGATAAAACTGTGTAAAGCCTCGGGAATAAGGGGAAAGCGACAGTTGTAATTGGTATTCTGAGTCTGGGTGTGTTTCCTGTGATGCCACTGTTTCTGAATTATGAAGAGGCCAAGTTGGAGGCCTGTCACCAGAGCTAATGTCACAGTCCAATTGTCATCCCTTTCCCCAGAGAGCACCTTGAGAGTGAGGCAGCTTCACACACTAGGCATTTCCAGAGCCCAGAATTTGATAGCTCAGGGCTGCTGAAAGATTTGTTTTGAAATCTTTCTTCCTTCTGTTCTCCAGCTTGGCCCAAACTGTGCCCAGCTTATTTGAGCGGACTTGCTCTGAGTTTCCTAAACAGGACCTATTGCAGGGAAAGTATGATTAAGAATGATAAAGTGTCAGCAACTCTTAATGACCTGCTTGATACCAAGAACACTCTTGAAAACTGAGTCTTGGGATCTTTGGGCCATAAATGAGTTGACCTCTCCTAAGTTTCTTCTGACCATCATCACTTCGAATCAGTTTATCTTATTTTCATCAAGAATCCATTTAGTTGTGATCATGCAGTTTTACTAGTATCAGGTACTAGGTATGAGTGACTTGAAATAGACCTGTTTGAGCTGTCCAGTCACCAGTGTAATTGGGCCCAATCAAAGGTGCTTTGACTGCTAAGTCTTTGACCTCGTGCCAGCTCATCCATTAGCTATCACAGCGGAGTACCCTTCTGAAATCCGTAAAGCTAGAAGTGAAATTCACTGAACTATGTTTAAAAAAAAAATCTGTTCTGACTTCTGGCAATACCAGTGGCAGTATCTGCCAGATGTTACAGTACAAGTTGCCCTTGTGATAGGAATTGTGGACCATCTGTGGAAAGCGTGGCCAAGTTTTGGAAATTGTCAAGGTCACCTTTGAATATAGAGAGAAAAGCACTATTAGAATTCTCAGATATTAACCCTGGTATAATACCAGTGATGGAAGAAAACAAATCTTACATTGGTATTATATTTACACTTCAACAGTGTTAGAATAGTTTCTTCCAATGTGTAAGTTATTTTTAGATATATTTTTGTCATCCTTGAGATTGAAAAACTGTCCCCTAATATATGTGAAGACGTTCCATATTCATTCTATAACATTTGTATGGAATGTCATATAGACAGACCTATAGCCAAGAAGGGAAGAAATATTGGCTTTGCCAGAACCTCTACAAATGATGATTTAAAATTCTGGAAGAAGAGGCATTGGCTCATAGATTAGATTAAGAATAAAATTCAGCAGCAGCCCAGTTTGAAAAAGACAGATGCACCCCTATGTTTATCGCAGCACTATTTACAATAGCCAAGAAATGGAAGAAACCTAAGTGCCCATCAGTAGATGAATGGATTAAGAAGATGTGGTACATATACACAATGGAATATTATTCAGCCATAAGAAGAAAACAAATCCTCCCATTCACAACAACATGGATGGAGCCATAGGGTATTATGCTCAGTGAAATAAGCCAAGTGGAAAAAGACAAGTATCAAATGATTTCACTCATATGTGGAGTATAAGAACAAAGAACAAAACAGCAGCAGACTCACAGAACCCAAGAACAGACTAACAGTTACCAAAGGGAAAGGGACTGGGGAAAATGGGTGGGAAGGGAGGGATAAGGGGGAAAAGGGGCATTACGAGTAGCAGACATAATGTTGTGGGGGGGCATGGGGAGGACTGTACAACTCAGAGAAGACAAGTAGTGATTCTATAGCATCTTACTGCGCTCATGGACAGTGACTGTAATGGGGTAGGTGGGTAGGGGGGGTAGTTTAATCACCATAATATTGCACATGTAATTGTAGATTAATAATACCAAAAAACAAAACAAAACAAAACACTTTAAATGTAAAAAAAAAAAAGAAGAATAAAATTCAGAGCTAACCATGAACCTGAGGCTTAGCTTATATTACACAACACACTTTTCAGGGGAATATAAACTAATACGTTTAATTAATAGCCGACACACTCTTCATGCGGATGAGTAAGTTTCTTATTGTATTAACACCTTATAATTGATTTACGTTTTAAACAGTTATAATTATACTTAGTTCAAAGTAATATTTCCATATTCGGAAACACAAGTATTAGGGAATCCTGATCATTAAATCTTGACTTTGATCATGAAGCCCGCTTTGAAATACATGTTTCATTGAGTCCTTCCAAGCTGTCTGGCATGCTTAAAAGTGTGTATATTAAATTTGAATACATCACACATCAAATTCTTATTCCTTAATAAAGAGTTGGTGTCTGGGTTTATTTGGCACTTCATCATTTCCTTCTGCTTCCCTAAAGTGCCTGAAGAGCACATAGTAATCAAGCAAAAATGCAAGTACAAGAATGAAATTTTTAACATTAACCCAATTTTACATTTCAAAGAGGTGAAGCTAAAAGTTTTATCTATACCTTTTTCTGGTAAAAAGACTTACTCCAATCTCTTGATGCTGGCTGCAAATGACAACATAAAATCTCTATATTCCTTTTTTTTTTAATTACTGAGCAGAATTATTTAACAAAGAAAATTATTTCCCATCTATTAAAATAGTGGGTGGTTATTACAGAATTTGAAAGATATGGGAAAATGGAAGAACTGGAAGGTTCGTTTTGTAAACCTAAACCAAAACAACCCCTTTGAACATTTTGGTATATTCCATTGCTTGTCTCTTCCCCTTAAAAAATGTGTGTGTGTGTGTAAAATAAAATATAGTTGAGCTCAAACATGCACCCTATTATATTCTGGTGAAGCCATTTTTTTAAAGAACAGAAGATAACATTACCTTATGCTGAGGAATACAGTACAGATCCCCTCAGTAGGACTGCAGAAAGGAGCATACTAACCGACCCAGTCCATGTTTGCAATTTACGAGATGGAGATAAGAGAAGTAGGCTAATGACTAGGAGGACTTCCCCGGCTCATGTCCATGGTGCCTGGTTCACAGGGGCTGGGGACCGATGAGGACTCCCTCATTGAGATCATCTGCTCGAGGACCAACCAGGAGCTACAGGAAATTAACAGAGTCTACAAGGAAAGTGAGTAGCCTTCGTTCTGTCATGAACCTCTCAGCCCAATCGCTGGACCCCGTTGTGACTGTCTGGGCTAGGGGTCACAGAATGCCCAGACTGTATAGGCAGAAATGCCTGCCACAGGAACCATCCAGGGGTTTGTCATGGCCCAGGTCCTTCTCCACTTCCTTATGGCCTGGGATTCGGCGGTCATATTTCACTAGAACCTCTGCAAAAGGATAGACAGGAGGGAAAGGAGAAAACAAATTAAAAAAAAAATCTGATGGGAAGATTAGAAAGTATTATATATGGATTTCATGTATTGGGTGCTGTCTAGTCTCGGCTTAAGACGTCCCCAACTCTGGACTGTGGATAACTGTTGCAAGAGGCACATGGATCTACGTGCCCCAAGCACCGGAAGGGGCTGTGGGTGGACTAAATGGCACAGTTTCCATGTGTATCTGTGCTATGTTTCAATACCAGTGCTATTTTGAATAATAAAACACAAATCCATTCATAAGTACTATTTACTTCTTACTAGTTTCTGCCATTGTGTATTTTTTCAATCAGTGGGTAAGAAATATGTGTATGTATATGTGTACATGTGAGTGATCCACCAAAGTTTTTGATAGTCAAAATGAGTATTCATAGTCTAGAAGGGTGAGAACCTGCATTTTACCTACAGAAGAGGTCGCTTACCAGAGGTGAGCTTGGGGACACCTCATTTGACCCGGCTCTCTCTGTCCCTTGTGACTGATAGTAACGCTGACTCTCATTTTGTGAGGGTCAAATCATTTTAGAGAATCTGCCTGCAGTTGGGCAGATACATCCATGCTGCCACAGCTGTTTCTGGTTTTTGAGGCTGAGCTGTTGGGGTGGGAGGGTGGCTGGCTGCACGCACAAGCAGGAAGAATTAAACCAGATGTGGTGTTTTCAAGTGTACAAGACCGATCTGGAGAAGGACATTGTTTCCGACACCTCCGGTGACTTCCGCAAGCTGATGGTTGCCCTCGCAAAGGTTGGTTTCTAGTTTATTTCTTTGTCCCTGCTTCCTTCCATGGCAAGTGGCATACCTCATTTTATATTGGGGAGCAAATTAACTCAATCCTCTGTGCCTGCATCAGAAATTCCAGCTGCATTCCCGACAGTGGGTTTGCACTGTCCCTGCAGAGTCGTCATTTTTGTATAATAGGATTTCTTGTCCTGCAAAACTGCACGGTCAAGTGGGCTTTCGGGCCAGAGGAAGAATAGGCAGCTCTCAAGTCCTGGCCTGGATTTTTGTGCCAGCCCTTACTGTGTGTCTTGAGGAAGGTCACTTTGTCCCTATCTGTGGCCACATAGGACCCAATAGAAAGTGACTCTCTTGTTCTTTCACCTGCTCTCATTTCTCATGAGACAACTTGCCCAGGTAGTCCTTTGCCTAGAGAGGAGGAGTCTGCTGACTTGCTAACATTAACACATTAACGTGGATGAAAGGCATTTCCCTTTTGAGTAGTCTGAGCTCCGACCAGTGTGCAGTTGAATGCCTACATGCCAGAGGAGGGGAGAGAAGGTGTTCTCTGCAGGAACCCCAATGACAGACGGTCGATTGGCAGGCCGCATCCCGCTCCCTCACATCTCCATGACTGCAACAATGCCATACTGCCCCCCCGGGCTCACCTCCGGCACTTACCCTGTGAACTGCCATCCACCCATCTTTCTGAAATTCGCTTTTACCATTTTACTCCCCTGATCAGAAACAATCTGTGCTGCATCAAATCAAACTCTCAAATGCCTTTAAAAGTTCTCTGTACCCTGGCCCTCCCTAACGTAAGATTCCTCCCCAGGATTCCCCCCTGTTCACCTGCTGCTGCAGCTGGGCGGGCACCTCACTCACCTGGCGTGGGCTCAGCCCCCCGTGCTGTTCCTCCTGTGCGAAATGGCTCCCCCCACCCCTTCTAGCCTCATCTTCGGGGTTCACCTCAGCTGTCGCCACTGTCCACAGACTTCGCAGGCTAGCTACCAGTGTCTGACAGATTTTGCCCTTATTCTGCATTTCACGTCTTTTTAGAGCCATGGATTGCTGCGTTGTTTTACCTTTTGATCCATGCTTATTTCTCCATTTGGATTGTAAACTCGTCGAGGGAAGGAACTAAATAATTATCATTAGCTTTTTTTTTTTTCTTTTGGAGGTAGGGGGATTCTGTAAGTGGTGTGGCCCAGCACTGCGCACCGGGGAGGGAGTGGGCGACGGCGAGGTTCACGGCCTCAGTTTGTGTACCAGGCAGTCCTTGGTCTTGTCCGGACCTCAGTGTGAAGATAAACTTTAAGGGGATGTTTCAGTAAATTAAATAGTGGGATACATGTATTGGGGGAAAATACAATTTTCAGTTTTAAAACCCATAAAGAAATATATTTCATGTTCCTAATTGCTTTCTTCTATAGGGTAGAAGAGCGGAGGATGGCTCTGTCATTGATTACGAACTGATCGACCAAGATGCCCGGGTGAGTGCCAAGCTTTTGGGTTGCATTTCAGTTTTCTAGTAAGTCTCTGGATAGTCTGGATAGTAATTATTGTCCTGTGTAACAAATTACCCCAAAATTAGTGGCTTAAAACAACAAACATTTATTATCTCTCAGATTCTGTGGGCCAGGAATTAGAACGTGGCTTAGCTGGGTGAGTTCCGGCCCAGAATCTCTCGTTTGAGGTCGGAGACGGAATGTTGGCGCGGGCTGCGTTAGGTGAGCACCGACAGTGTTAGGAGGGCCTCCTCCCGGACTGCCACGCACATGACTGGGCAGGAGGCACTCGCAGCTCGCCGCCTGGGCCGCTCTAAGGGGTTGCCGGAGCGTCCTCACAGCGTGGCAGCTGGCTTTTCCCAGGGCGAGTGATACAAGAGAGCAAGCCAAGAGGAAGCCATGTGCTAATAGCCAGGACCTAATCGCAGGAGTCACACGTTGTCTCTGCTGTCACACTCCGTCCATGAGCAGTGAGTCACTGGGTCTAGCCCGCAGGTAGTGGGAGTGGAAGGGAGGAAGGTCAGAGAATCTGTGGGCCTCATTTTCACTTTCTGGGAGCAATGGTTATTACAAGATACTCCCTTAAACAGGATCCGTGTCTGGCTCATGTAAGCTGGTTTAGGCTTTGCGTGCAATGGAAGCACAAGTTTCTCCAGAATGTGACACAGCTATGCACATTGTGTTCCACAAATGACCAGAAGTAGAGTCAACAACACAGAAAAGAGAAAGAAGATGGTGGAGGCACAGCCCCCCCACCTCCAGGGAAGGCTTACTGTCATGGGGGAGAAGGCAAGTGTGGCAGAGGCCTGTCTAGCTGGATAGAACTTTTGCTGGTTCTAGTCCTAGAATCATGAGAACTATTTGTTAAGCTGATTCAGGTTGCTATGAACGACATTCCTTTCCCAGAGGGCCAACGGCTATCTCAAAGCATTCCATAAGAGCTGCAGAACAAAGTTAATTTAAATTCTTTTTGATTTTAAAATTCAATATATTTCACACAGCACTTTTAGCAAGAGGTAGAGAAAGGTTTTAAATAAAGCAATAAAAATTGGGTTTTGTAACTCCCAGATAGTGGATGGTCACTGAATGAGAATCCTTGCATAAACCTTTCTTCCCCCCCTCGGCATTCTTAGCGTTACTTGTAGCCTCTAAATTTTCCAGAAACTGAAAGGGATTTTGAAGCAGATCCCTTTTCAGCTCTATCACTTCCTGAGTCTCTAAGAAGCTTGGATGTGGGTACCTGACCTGAGCTGCCTTCAGGAGATGACCAGCAGCTTATCTGCCTTTAAAAGTACCAAAGGCAAGATGTGCTAACAAACATCTGCCTGTCCTTCTGTATAATAAGTACATACTCGGTCTTTCCTACGGTGCTCAAGGAAGGAGCTCTGTATGGCGCCAGCCTCACGAACAGTCCAGTCTCATGCTCTATCTGTCCGTGCCTAAGGAATACTGCTCGTGGTTAACTTGGGACCTAAGTAGAACATTTTTGCCCATGTCTGCAGTGCTGTTTCCTTTCTCGTTTGACATCTTGAATGAATAGGTTTTGGGTTGTTTTTTTTTCATGACCTTCACTGGATGGAGTAATTAAGGTTCCTGATTGGTTGTGCTCGTAGGACCTCTATGATGCCGGAGTGAAGAGGAAAGGAACGGATGTCCCCAAGTGGATCAGCATCATGGCCGAGCGGAGCGTGTGCCACCTGCAGAAAGGTGGGGGCTGTGCCGAGGTCGCCTCGGGGCCTTGGGGCCAGGACTGGTCCCCTTGGGGCCGCTCAGGGTCTGGGTGGGCTTGGGGCCCCCTGAGCAAAGTTCACTCTCCACTTTGTACCCCATAACCCCACCCCTTTCCCTCACCAAGTCCATTCTCTCGGGGTCTGGGTGGGCTTGGGGCCCCCTGAGCAAAGTTCACTCTCCACTTTGTGCCCCGTAACCCCACCCCTTTCCCTCTCCAAGTCCGTTCTCTCCCACCTTGGACCCTCCTTTGCCCTTAAATACTTTCCATGTTTGGTGCTTTAGCTGCCCCTGCTTGCCTGGGACCATCTCATCTTGCCATGTTTGTTGAAATAATGGACTTTCCTGGGTGCTACGTACTGTTTCTTGTGGCTTCTAGATAGAATGGGTTCCACTCAGGGCCGAGACGCAGATGGTCAGAACACGTGGCCTGGGCAGTGCCATTCGGGACAGGTTCCTGGTACATCTGTCCCAGGGCGACCGGCGCAATGTCAGCTCTGGGCCACCCTGGCAGCCCCTAACCTCTGGGATGCTGTGATTATCCTCATTCCTTTAAAAAATTGTGATCAGTAATTGTGTGGGTGATCGTGGGCAGTTTTGACTAGTGGCTCTGTTAGAATAATTATTTGTTGCTTTTCCCTAGTATTTGACCGGTACAAGAGCTACAGCCCTTACGACATGCTGGAGAGCATCCGGAAGGAGGTCAAAGGAGACCTGGAAAATGCTTTCCTCAACCTGGGTGAGCGAGTGTGGTTCCCAGCCCTGGGGGACATCGGCTTTCCGTAAACTGTGCTGAAGCACAAGTAATGAACGACTGTCCTATTAATTCAAGTGTGTTTGGGGTGTGGTTTCTTTCCCTGATTTGGGTAGTTTTATAATCTTCACTGCGTGAATTTAAGATACGAAACTGAGGAAGGGTTTAAATTGGTAAAACTGAGAGTTGCCTAGGAGAAATAATAAGCGAAAGGGTTCTACTGGGGAAACTCACATATCCACGTGGGCTTCTGCAGCCCTCAGTCCCCTGATTTAAAGCCATAGTAGAGTGGAGTGTTTCAGAGGGTCCCTGGTTCTCCCTTCGCCTTTGTTCTTTTGCGGCCCATTCCTGTAACATCAGGCCATCTGGTTTGTACCCGGGGATCAGGGCCTCAGCCCCCACAGGTGGAGGAGAGGGGAGTAGTTCACCCCTTTTCTTCTCTCCACAGTCCAGTGTATCCAGAACAAGCCCCTCTATTTTGCTGACCGACTGTACGACTCCATGAAGGTATGGGCCCCTGGATGGGAGGTCTGGGTTTCCACAGTAGGCTTTTCTTTTATGCCCCTAACTCGGCCTCCTTGACTAGCAGATGGAGGCAGGTACTCCGCTGTTTGGGTGCAGGAGTGGACTAGGCAGCCGTAGTTGTGTTTGACAGGTGAGAAAAATACAGCTCCATCTTCTGTCTCTCCCAACCAGATGAACATGTACAGGTAGAAAATCAAGTGCCACAGTAGAGAGGAAATGCCAGATGGCGATTGTGTCTGATTCCTGCTCAGATTTCTCAGTAATTCCCTTCTGTCACCCCAGAATGAGCATAAGCAAGGAAGAGAGAGATTATTTAGCAGCCGCCATGCAGTAGACAACATGCTGTTTACTTTATTTCAAACCATTACCAAAACACCTATGAAGCTTGTGTTATTATTTTCTTTATAGAGGAGGAGACCGGAGCTCAGAAAGCTTCAGTCTGCTTGAGGTTGCATGGCCAGGTTTGAGCCTCGATCTCTCTGATCAAAGCCAGCCTTGTAATTCTCTGTTAAATGGACTGTCTCTTTTCACATTCCCATCCCGTGTTCCATGCCTCAACTATGCCTTTTGCTTTCTGGCTTCCGGTCCCTTGGCACACCTTCCCGGATCACCCCCCGTCCCCAGAAGGATCACCCTTCTGTCACAGGTCCCTTTTCAAGTATGACCCATTCCTCGGTGCCTCTGGTCTGAGGGTCTAGAAGTAAACGCAGGGGTCATCATTGCTTGTACCCCTCCGAATGGCCCAGGGCCACAACAGGTGCAGGGTGGCATGTTCTCCAAGCCCCTGGGTACCTGGATCTTCTTGTTATGTATGTAAACTTGCACAGTCCTGAGCTCTGCAGTACTTAGTACTCAGTCCGCATTTATTGAATGCACAGAGAAGGGGGTTTGTGCTGATTTCATCCTGGCATGTTTGGAATTCCGAGATGCATCTTCTTCTTAAGGGAGTGGTGTCGCTGTTATCTTTGCAGTCTCTTCGAGGGCAGCATTAAGAACCCATATGAGTTCCATGTGTAAGAAAACACACTGTTCTCTTTTAATGATTAATGTTGCCTGTGAATTGTGACTTGGAACATCAACTTAACTTTCAGGGCAAGGGGACTCGTGATAAGGTTCTGATTAGAATCATGGTCTCCCGCAGTGAAGTGGACATGTTGAAAATTAGGTCTGAATTCAAGAGGAAGTATGGCAAGTCCCTGTACTACTACATCCAGGTAAGCCAATGGGGTCGCGTTGGCCCTGCCTAGCCATCCAGAGGGCCCCGAAGTCCCCAGGGCAAGGGGCCCGTCAGAATGATGAGAGAATGGTGGTTTTCAGCTTTCGGATTCACTGGGGAAGATATGCTGGTCATCGAATATCAGGGATTTATTTTTAAAAAGTGCCATTATTTTTTTGTCCTGAATCAGTCAAATATTTTGTATTTCCCACATCCGCTATTCAACAGCGATAATTGCTGTTCATGACAATGATGCTGCAAGGCTTGTTGGCATCTTGGAGAAACTTCGATCAGTTAATTTTTATATTTTGTTATGTTTCCATTTAAGAATCCCATGTGGCAGGCCTGACAGCAGGTGCTTGCTCAGAATGCCCATCTCTCATCGGCGCAGGCTCCGCTTCCAAGCGATGGGCAGTCACATATGAGGGGTGACTGCATTCACAGCAGTCACACGGTGTATAGTTCAGACAGGCATCTCTCTAAAATAAGATCTGGAAGTTGTCAGTCATGTCCGTGTTTACCAAGGATGAACTGAGAGGCGGATTTGGTATACCCAGGTTTACTAAGGCACACTTTTAAAGTTTAGTCGCCCCCTCCCCTCACCAGCCTGTCCGCGTGATCTTGAGAATCCACAGAACAGCACAGGAAGGCAGGGAAGTGCCCGTCTTCTCTGGAAGGTGGAGGGCAGGGAGGGCCTCACTCAGTAAAAGCGGGCTTGTCGTCCCGGTTGCTCCCATGTCAACCACAGAACCTCACGTTCTCTCCACCCTCGTGGTACTGATGTGACTTGAGAGTCTGCGTGAGGCCCACTCCCGGAGGGTCTGCTGGCGGTGGTTTGGGTCTTTGGATCTGGGCGGGTCCTGTAGCGTCTTCTCTGTGAGTAGCAGGAGAGGCTGTGTGTGCTTTCGGGCGGCTTGTATGTTATTGCAGAATCTGGGTCTTTTTCCTGATGTTGAATTTCTTTCCTTCCCTTGGCCGCTCGCAGCAAGACACCAAGGGCGATTACCAGAAAGCGCTGCTGTACCTCTGCGGCGGAGACGACTGAGGCTCTCAGCGGCGGCGCCGTATCGGGAGGGGTGGTGCTCCGTGCTTCCCGCTAATGGTTGTAGGAAATAGCTTGTGACTAACAGCTCCCTGGGCCCATCCCTGTGAGGATGACATTAGCGTCGCCCCCACCCTGTCCTTATTCCAGCATCGCCCAAGCATTGCCGGCCTTTCCCGTCTAGTCGCTCCTTTCAGCCAAAGAAATGAGCATTCCAAAGAGTTGGAAGTGAAATTTATGATGTGAAACACGTTGCCTCTTGTGTACTGTGTCGTAAGCAGACGAATAAACTGAATTTTTACTTTAAAAACAAGTACTCTGTGGACCTCAGTTTCAATTCAATTGTTGAAAAATGAAACACGTGTCAGGGCTGCATAGTTCAGCTGGGAAGGCTGCGTCCTAGAGGAAGGAAGCTGCAGAACCGAGCTGTCTGATAGAGTGGCTGCTATGCACATGTGGCAATTTACCTTTTAAGTAATTTGAATGAAATAAATCAGTTTCTCAGTCTCACCATCCATATTCCAAATGCTCACTACCCACATGTGGTTAGCAGCTAGCATGGGACAGCTCAGGCGGAGAACATTTCATTATGATAGAAAGTTGCTGGGCAGCTCTGTGTGCTGAGGGCGTGACAGTCACCGGAGGGGAGGGTGAGGAGTCCCCGAATAGCACCTCCGCCTGCTTCTCTTATTACAGATAAATTGGGTAAAAACAATCATCAGTGGTGTGGCCTCAAAACTGGGAAGAGGGGTTTAGCAAATAAGACTCTGTTCAGCAAGTATTGCATATATTTCTGGAAACCATTAGACTTACAGAAATAAGTAACATTCTACCCCAAACTCAAGGGCTCAGCCGTCAGTGAGTTAGGCTGCAGCATTTCTGTAAAGGTGAACAAGGGACGGCGAGCGCCAAGAAGGGATTGATTGTGGCCGGGAGGATTGAGAAAGGCCCCAGGGGAGAGGGAAACACTGGAGGTGCTTCTGTGACCTGACCTGAGCACTAACGTGGGGTGTTAGGTCTGAGAGGAAGCTCGCCACACAGGCTCCTGTGGTTCTCTGGTAACGGACAGCGGGCGATCCACAACGGGGGGGGCATCGCCAAAGGTGCTGTTTATAGGCTACGAGCCCAGGACGCTGCAGACAGTGTTGTTATATAGGTACTTCCCCTGGAACAGGTAGGGCTGGGGCAGGAGGACCTGACTGTCCCCAGACCCTTACACTCTATTTCCCTTGTCAACAGCTGGCTCTTGACCCCTGGCTGATACAGGGCACTCGGTAGTCTGCAGGGACTAGGCAGGTCATGTAAATAAACGTGTGAAATGGGTCGGTTGGACAGATTCAGGGAGTCGAGAAATGGGAACATCTGCCCCATTTTAAGCATTCAAATTCAGTTAATACTGTGTTGACCAAACAAAATACATCTGTGGGCTGACTGATTTGCTATTTTGATCCTTTGGCAAACTAGCTCGAAACTCCGATGGAGCATAGCTCTTGAGTGGCCCATAAACTGCTTGTAAGTCCACTGAGAATTCTCTAAGGAGTAAGTTATGCAAAAACCGAATGTTGTATAAAATTATTCCCCTTGGACACTAGCACTGATGCCCAAATCCCAACATAGACAGACTTCCATGTGCACGGGGCAGAGTTCAAGGAACTGTATAAAAAGCACGACCTTTCTGTTTAACCCCAAATTATGGTGTTGAACTCAGAATTGACAGGACTGGGCAGAAGCCATCAGGAGCAACGCTTCAGATCAGGAACTCTCTTGGCTTTCTTCCCTCCCATCCGCGGAGTGTCTCAGGCCGCAAGACTGTGAAGCGGGAGTGTGGGCAGGCGTCTGCTCCTGCGGTGCTCCGGGAGGCCTGGCCAGCGCTCCGGTTGGTCTGGACCCTCTATCAGGAGCGAGGTTTTAAAAGTCCAAAAGGCAGACTGGCTCCAAAAGGCTCCCAGACCGTCCCAAACGCTGCCTGCGGTCTCCGCCCCATGTGGAGCAACCGTTGTTTGGCGTATTCCAAAACGGACGGAAAGGGCCCTTGGAATTTGGTCTCAGGGATTCCAGCCTGTCCTCAGTCAAGCTGTCCAAGCCATTTCTCGAAGTAAAGAGAACCATCTGGAGATGTGAATATTCTCCCAGTTTTACTTTGTTAAGAGAAGGAAAAGGACAACAGAAAGGCTTTAATGTTTGTCTGCTGATAATAAGAACTTTGATTTTATTCTTTGAGGAGTTAAAAGGCAATGTATGCACTGTAGTCAGGGAAACTTACTGAACTAGACCGTGAACAAGATGGTGATTTTTGCCCCCAACCTGCATGGTGGGGCTGTCACATTGCACAACTCCAGATGGCACCCTTCATTTTCGTGTCTGAATGGTATCTCCCCTGGAGTTGTGCAGTACACAACCCGAGCGGCCATACTTGGCAGCCCTGTGTGGTGACCCTCAGTGTATGTGAGATGCCCTTATTAGGCCTTTTGTCATAGAGTTGATATCCAGATTAAAGAGAAGAAATTGTATTTGGAAACAGATGGATAAACCTCTCAAGGCCTCGTCTTTTCCATGGATTCTCTGGACCTATTTTACTGGGCTATGCAGAGACAGCTGTGTATATGCATGTTCCCAGCATGTGAAGTTCGTATGGTGTAATTTATTAGTGAAGATAGCTAAAGCAGGGAAAACCTGCTCACAAAGTGTCTACATTTAGCAAGAAAAATGATTTAAAGACAGAAGTCTTTTAAATCAATTTTTAGCCTTTAAATCTCCCATCTCCAGGCCTTTCCCCACGTTTTGACAAACGGCTTTGGCTTCTTATCCACATCAGTTTATTTGACCTCCTTTTCCCATCAACTACCAAAATGAAAACTTCACTGCGAGAGAGAGAGAGAGAGAGAGAGAGAGAGAGAGAGAGAGGAGAGCAATTTTAAACATCCCTTAGCAATGAGGCAGAACATGCTATAGCCATCAAGTTCTAGTTGTTCATTCTATTTATTGAAAAAAGCCTGTAGCCTGATTTCTTTTATGCGAGTACATTTGAGCAAGCAAAGTTCATAGAGATGACTTATCTCATTACATTAGAAGAGTGATTTGCTATCTCAGCATCTATAAGCAATTTTAACAGACATTTCTGGATGAAGAAAAGCTTTTGTAAATATATGCGAAAGACACGATTTCATCAAGCATTAAACTGGAGGTGCCCTGGAAAAGTATTACATTTGTGCATTCAATTAGCTTGATTGTGACTGAATTTTGTCCACTGAAGGCAGCATTTCTGCAGAAAAACAGAAGCATTCCTTATGTCAGCAGGTTTCCTAAAACAGAAAAGCACACTTTCCCCTTTGCCAGTCCTCTTCTGTATTTGTGCTGTTCCCAGCTCTGTGTTCCTCCTAATCAGGCTGCTCGGTCTTGTTCTCCATAGTATCATGTAAGGGGAGAATGAACCAAGAGCCACTTTAGGTGAAATCCAAACCCAGTGATTCCAACTTTAAATAGCTTGCGTCAGCCTAAAAGCTAGGCAAACTCAGGGCAAAACTGGGACAGGTTAAGAATGGACTTAAGTTGACCACACTTCCCTTCCTGGTCTCTGCAGGGCCTCGCCTTTCAGGATCTGTGGGATGTCGTTTAACCTTGGTATGGTTGTTGGCCCGGGTCCCCTTTCTGGAGGTGAGTCTGTAGGGTTAGCCTTATCTTGGAATGAAAGCTTTGTTTCTCCTATTACAGGAATTAGAGGAGTTAGAAAATGGAGAGTGCTTCAGGTACAAGGGAGCTTTCTTGGACCCCTGAGATCACAGTGAAGAAATGGGCCAAGCATTTAGGAATGGTCGCCAGCTCTCCCCCCCCCTCCTCCTTGCTGGTCTGTAGTTGAACCATCAGCTTTGTATTAATAAGAAACCAGATGAGACATTATTACTTTGTCAGTGAAACCTGTCTGTGGAGGTGGCTGTTATTTTTAAACAGTAGGTGAGGACAAATTGGAACTTTCCCAGCTACAATCCATTATAGCCCAAGGCTTATCATACTTTCAAGTACATTTCTAAAGATTGATTAATTCAAGAATTAGCAAGGAGTTTGGTCAGAAAAGGAAAAATGTTTCCAACAAGTATAAGGTTTCTATATCAGAGAGTTTGCCAGATTTCAGATTTTACCCTGGATTCTTGAGCCTTGGGGAACCATCTTGGTCTTGATGTAATAGATATGAACTCATACATGATTAGGAATATTTTTAAAGTCTAGGTAATATAGGACCTCAGTCATTCACTTACTCATTCACTGACTTACTAATTTTTTCAACAGACATGCCTACTGTGTGACAGAACTAACCACTGGGAACCTGAAGAGCGAGTCATAGTGACCCTGGGAAATGATAAGGGCCGTGGCTGAGAAGGCAAGGTGCTGGGTGCTGGGGGTCCACAGCTGAGCTGATCCTCGCCCAGAATGAAGCACCTGGTAAGTTTCTGGGAGAGGCAGTTCTTAAAGCAGGATTTTTTTTTTTTGGTATTTTTTTTTCTGACATACGAGGGGAATACATAATCATTGTAGAAAGGTAGAAAATACAGAAAGTATAAAGAAGAAAACCTGAATCACCTGGAGCTCCTACCAGAACCAATAACCAGTCACTGTTAACATTTTGGCAGGCTGAGCTGTTTGAGAATTAGGTCTTATTTTCTTGGCAGTGAGCTCGCCAATCATGAATGAGAGACCGGTTTTCCTCCCCCTCCTTGAGAAGGAGGGCTGGGCTTTGGGCAGTGAAAGTCAGGCTCTCCTTGTCAGGGAAGAGTGAAGTGGCTTTTGATTTTTCTAAGTCTAGTTGGAGATGAAGTAGGCCTGGATCGTCGGGCTGAAAGGAAGAAGCAAGTACCCTCTCTCTGGGCCAGCCACGTTTCCAGGGCCCAGGTGAAGGGGGGGGGGGTGCCCACTGCGCCTGAGCGTCCTGACCTCTGATGGGGGAGCCTGGGTGTCTGCAGGGGGGCAAAACCTGCCCACAACAGTACTGACTACCTCTGAATGCCTTAGTGAATAAGAAATGGGAAACGGAGAATGAAGCCCTGCCCAATGCAAAAATCTATTTCTAATCCTGATCTCATGTTCTATCACTTCTTCCCCAGTTACCACAACAGCCCATGTCCTGTGGCAAATTGCTGGAAGGGAATTTTTTATGTTTACCTTCTGAATTCTTTTTCTTTTTGACATTTTATGATTTAGAATATCTACCCCAGATACATCATAAGTATTCCAGATACCCCAGAGCTCCAGAATTTAGATCTGACTTTGTGCTTTTAAGAGCCTAAGTTTGCTAAATTTTGGCTATTAGTAGAGAAAACAAGTTCCTACTGCAGTCATGAACCAGAGAAGGAAAATGAAGGACGTACTTCAGATATCATAGTCCAACTTGCAGGGACAAAAAACAAAAGAAAGTGATTTTTGAGCATAGATGAAACAAAGGAGAGGTAGGACGCTTCTCTGTTTTCCGTGGGCTGCCAGTTTCGCTTTAACACAAGATTTCCATGTAGTTAACGTCTGGCTTCAAACATTCACAGATGCAGAGTAGGATGAGGGTGTCAGTCTTGTGCCTCGCCTCTGTATCCTTTGTTTCTTCCATCGGCTGAGGCCTCCAAATCCCGAAATGGAAATTCAGGCCTGTCCTGCCCCTGGTTTCAGACCCACGGTGGCCTGAGTGGAATATTTAACCAGCTGTGTCTCCTGCAGTTCCTGGGACACGGGTGGCCTTCATACCACTCTGGGAAGCAGTGAGCTGTGCCTGGGGCTCCTGCTTTGCCCCCCGCACTAAGCTCTGCTCTGATGAGCCTGGTCCTGTGGGGTCTGAGATTGCTACGACTTGCCTTCTGCTCTGACAGTTCACCTCATCTCCCAGTTACCCTAATCCCTGTTGCATGGCCCTTTGCCCTGGAACCATTCCTGCCAATCCCTGTTGCACTTGACTCACTTCCTTCCTGAACGAGTGTCCACATAACAGGGGCAGCCAATCTTGAAGCATGAGCTCTGCTCAGCAACTGGAATATCCCACCACTTTATTTGAGCACCCCCACTATCTCTTTCCATGGTGGGGGGTACTATTTGCCTCTACTTAGAACATTTTCTGTGGTTCCATACTTGCTTCAGCCTAGTATAAGTAATCAGCCAGCACTGATGAATTCAGAGCTGATAAGAGAAGTTGTCCAGATAACAAATTTTCCCTCTCCCATCCACCTGCTGCTTTGCCAGGAACTCTTCCCTTGACAATATTTGCATTAAGACAACATCTCCCTGCACACATATTTGGAAAGGGTGATTCCAGTGAATCCTTTAGTATACTTGATTTATAGTCATTTACCATTTCTTCAACAGCGAATGTGGCTCTTAAAGAATAGGAGGTGGGATGGGGGTGTTTTCCTTTTACAATTTTTATTTTGCACAATAAACAACTACCATCACCAGTAATATACTGTTTTTCTTAGCATTTGTAGGGATTTTAGGACATTATTGTCTTTTCCCCTAGAGAAATAATCTGCAGAAAAGAAGTAGCACCATATTGCAAAACCTGCAAATCCCAGATGTCAACAGCTTGAAGACAACCCCAGGGGCAGGGAAGAAAACAAGTGTCCCAAGAGGTGAGACAAACATACCTAAGGACAGCAAGCTGGGGAACACAACTGTTTCAATGCCACTGACCCACAT
The DNA here is from genome assembly GCA_029783875.1 of Phataginus tricuspis. Classification (NCBI taxonomy): domain Eukaryota; kingdom Metazoa; phylum Chordata; class Mammalia; order Pholidota; family Manidae; genus Phataginus; species Phataginus tricuspis. The sequence continues at coordinate 14,792,379 of JAQQAC010011331.1, forward strand.
AGTAGGTACCCTTTTTCTCCCAGCATCCACTGCCACTAACTCTGAGGAGTCACCTTTTTGGTCTATGTTCAGAAGAACTCTTTTCAAATGACCCAAGAGCTGCCTTGATGAGAGGTGCAACTAGAAATGTTCAAGTATGAATAAGAAGCATGAGACAAAGTCAGGGAAGAACTAACAGTGAGAAGAAAATTCAGAAGAGTGAATATCTTGCTATTTCCAACTTTTTGGGCCCTTAGAGGGTGTCTCAAAAACATTTGAGGGTTCAAATCAGCATATACCCTGTGTCATACAAACCCTGCAGGATTACTTTCCTGACTAGATGGCCATCAGCTTATGCCCTGAAGCAACAGAGGCAGATATGGGGACAGCCAAAGTTAAAAAAAAAAAAAAAGGTGGAAATTGTGCTTCCTTCAAATGAACTGGCTTCATAACTGCCTCTTCTCTGAGTCTAGCAACTGCTTGCTCCTGCGTCGTTGCTTCCGCTTGAAATGGAAAGGGGAACTCTGAGGGGCGCGAAACGGGCAGTCCTGAGAGGGCAGGGTCAGCACAGGCTGTGCTCTCCCAAGGGCTGGCCTTCCTTGGATCCTAGAAACATCCCCAGCCTGTCCGCTGTTCATTTGCACGCCTAATGGCCACTCACTTTCTGGGCTGGTTCTCCTCCCATCCCAGTTTTAGCAGGATGTGGCTGTGGCCACGGAGCTCCTGGAGCCCTACCTCTGAGACGGCGGAACCCATGGAAACTGGCGCCAGCAGCAAGGTGGAGAATGTGCTGCCGGAACCCTGTGCATCGGGGCTCAGGGTCTGTAAATGTCCCGCGGTGGAGAGTTGGCTGCCTCTTGGCAGGAGGGAGCCTGGGCGGTGGGCATGGAGGGCAAGGTGTCAGCTTCATTCTGCACAAGCTGCTGGTCGGTGAAGCTAGAATTTGGCAAGAACACACTCCGCCTCTGCTTATGCAACTGGAGGCCTCCTTCAGGACGACTGGTTAGTCTTCATGAAATAGATGATGCAGGCGGTAGGTAGACGGGAGGTCCCAGCCTTTCCCGGACACAGTTTTGCGCCCTGAAAGTGGGGGCCAAGGTCAGCTGCGTGGCTGTCCTCCCCGGGGATCCGCTCACAGCGCGGCGGCTGGTGCAGGCCTGGAGGCCGCCCGCAGTTCGGCGGGGAGGCGCTGGGCTGCACGCCGGGCCCAGGCAGAGGGCCGGACGGAAGGCTTTCTCGCGGGCCGCCCGCGCCCGTGGCCGAGCTTGCACGCCGATTTCCCACACCGGCTGCGGGGGGCGCTCTCGGTGTCCATCTTCCCCGGTGAAATGGGTTTCACATCCGCGCAACGCTCAGGACGTTCCGAGGAGAAAGCGTGGGACGCGCCCGGAGCAGGTGCAGCCGCGGGCCGGCGGGCCGGGCGGCGAGCAGCGCGGGGAGGCGGCGGAGGCCAGGCGGGGCCCGACGCTCGGCCAGTGTCCGGACGCAGCTCTGCGCGCAAGGCGCTGGTGCGACGGCCGCGGGACAGTCGGGCGAGCGGCTCCCAGCCCAGGCCTGCGTCCCTCGGCCGCCCGGTGGGCCTGGGACGTCCCGCAGGCGGAACCGCCCCGGCGTGTCCCGCCGGCGATGGGGGGTGCGTGCGAGGGGCGCGTGAGACGATTCACCTGGTGCCCCCAGCGTCGTGCTTGGTGTGGCGGAAGCTATTCATAAATCAAAGGATACATAATATATAAATAATATGGCAACAATATTTATATAAATAGCAATACGGTAACTATTCCTGGCGTTGGCCCCCAGAGACCTCGGGAGGCCCTCCCCGCCGCGTGGTGTCCGCGCAGGGCAGCGCTCGGTGGTGTCGGGGGTCCCGGGTGGCCTCTCCTGCTGATCTGTGTCCGTTCCGAGTCCGGCGTCCGTGGCTCGCTCGGCTCTCTTGTCAATCAGCGGGCCCGGGATGCGCCTCCTGCCACGTTTCCTCCTGCCGCTCAGTGAACCGCAAGACCTGATTCTGTGACCCTGCCCGGGAAATGTACAGTGTCTGGGTCTTAGCGTGGGGTGTTCTTGAATGTGTTTTATAGCTAACATCATCTTCTCGGCAGTGAGATGGGATTTTTTTCTTCTTTTCCCTTTAAGTTTCCATCAACTTTGGGCCATATCAAGTTGGTGAATATATGTAGGCTGATGATGGTAGGAAATAATGTTTGGTGATGGCCAGTCCCTCCTGTTTCTGAAAATCGTTTAATTTGATGACCTAACACAGACCAGTTCTTTTAGGGAGAGGAGTTAAGGGCGCGCTTCCTGGAAGCACGTGACCTGACTGCAGTTAAATGACGGTAGTAAAAACTGTAGGAAATACCAATCCAACTAGATTCAGGGAGGTTTTGGTCCCACACAGTCAGAAAACATGGAAAAGGCAGGGAGCCCACAGGGCATGGTTTCCATTCCACATGGACATGTTACAGCAGCTTGGTGAGTCTTATGCTGGGCATTGTTTCTCATACTTGTCTCTGTGGCCAAGTCCCTTCGAGTTGCTTCTGGGGACATCACTGAATATAGATGCATTTACATGTGTTACATAAACCAGGACTAGTTTTATTGATGGAAAGTTTTGTAATCGTATGTGTACTGGTTCCATGCCTCAGAAATTTACACATAAAGTATTTCTAGGAAATGACACACACGGTGATGTCCTGACACCTTCCCTCACTTGCTCTCCTGGAGGTCGTGGGCCCATGCTGAGGCCAGGTAGGAGAGGGAGGCCTTCACTAGGAGACTCCTTTGTTGGCTTAACATATAATGAGTTTGCCAGGGGGGGTTGGTGTAGGGTTGATTGTCTCTTAGTCTTCTCCAATTGCTCCTCCATTCTCAGGACTTGAATGCGGACATAAATGAAGCAGAGACTGCCCTCTACATGCATATCAAAGGAGAAGCATGGAAGAATGGAAGAGTTTCAGGGAGGAGAGAGGGACAGTGAAGGAGCAAAAGAAAAGTGAGAGCCAAAGAAGGCACAAGGTCAGGGTGGAGACAAGGGAGAGGGGGCACCATTTTCAGGGCGCACCCACAGAGCCAGGGACTAAAGACCCACACATACGGGCTGAGCCCAGGACTCCGACTGAGTGGGTTAGAGAAGACACCCCCAAATCTCTCCCACCAGAAAGGCTTTCTGTTAGAATATATTGCTTGAATCTTCAGTAAAGAACTGAATTTTTTTCTGGAACTGATGGTGGTGCTGGATGGGTTAAGAGTAAGAATTTATGATTCTCTCATCCCCAATAAAGGACTTCAGGTAAAGATTTTAAATATTCTGAGTTTTTCTCTGTAAATCTATTTACTACCAGGACATTTGTCAATCAGTCCACACTAGCTAGCTAATAAGAGCAAAGATTTCTTGAATTGACTGTGCCAGGTGCCGTTTTAGGTGCTTGACATAGATTATGACATTTAATTCCTCTGGGTTGCCTACCAAGTAGGTATCACGAGCCCATTTGACTGAGAGAACTGAGGCTCAGAGAGATTAAGTGACTTCCCCAAAGTCACACAGCTAGTAAGAGGTGAAACACAAATCTCTTACTCCAACACCATTTTTGGTAATCAGTGGACTCTATTGGCTCTGCATCACATTTTAATAAAAATGGAAGAGAAATCTATCCATTAATGAAATGAGAAAGACTTAGCATCTTTACACTCAACTTTTAATTTTAAAAGTCTTAGATATGCAAAATTATTGTGAAGATAGCACAGAGAGTACCTGTATTCTCCATATCCAGTTTCCTCTTTTATTAACATCTTACATTAGTAAGGTTTTTGTCATAGTGAATGCATTATATTATATTATATTTTGTCACATCGATACATTATGATGAATGAAAGTCCATGGTTTATGCAGATTTCCTCAGTTTACCCCCTTGTGTCCCTTTTACTATTCCAGGATCCCATCCAGGGCATCACACTACCTGTAGCAGTTGTCTCCTCCTCAGGCTCTTTGCTGTGGCAGTTCCTCAGGCTGTCCTTGTTTTTAGTGACCTTGAGGTCACTGGTCAGATATTTTGGAGGATGTCCCTCAATTGGAACTTGTCTGATGGCTTCCTTATGATTAGGTTGGGATAATACATTTTTGGAGGAAGACTACGGAGGTAAAAGGCTATTTTCATCATCTTATATCAAGAGTCATCCTCTCAAAAAAGACTTATCTCTACTGATGTTAATGTTGGCCACCTGGCGGAGGTAGTGTTTGTCAGACTTTCCCCCTGAACAGTTAGTGACCCTCTCGCCGTTTCCATGCTGTCCTCTCTGGAAGGAAGTCACTGTGCACAGTTGACCCTCAAGGAGGGTGGGGTTAGGTGCCGTCTTTCTGAGGACAGAGTATGTACACAAGTTATTTGGAATTTGGCACAGTGGTTTTGTCTCCTCCCTATTTATTTATTCGGCCATTCATTTATGTCAGTATGGGTTCACGGATATTTATTCTTTGAGTTATAAACCGATAGTTCTTTATTTTATTGCTCAACTTGCTCAGTTTTGGCCACTGAGAGCTTTCAGTTGGCTCCTATGTTCTTTTAACACATCAACTTGGTGTTTCTTTTTTTTTTAGCACTTCCTTACTTTCTGGCACTACATGGTGCTCCATCCTCATCTAGCATATTTCCTGCCCCAATCCTTGAATATTTTTCCATTTTCCAAGCAGCCCTGGTTCCTTTCATTGGAGAGTGGTATTAGAAGCCAAGTTGTGGGTATTAGGTGTGCTCATTGCTATTGAGATGCCATTACTTCAAGGCCCATTCAGCTGAAAGAGCAATAAAATACATGTGCGTTAACTCACCAGTGTACATACACATATCTGTACATTTTCCTATACGTAAACTTCTGTGTCTGTATTAAGCAGAACATGAGTTCATTCTGGTATCTCCATTCTAACCCGTTACTACATGGGTCGTTCTTGCCACCTCCCCTTGTTGATCTGGACGTTTTCACTCCAGCAGTGAGGAACCTGGTTCCTGCCACCTGTCATCCATGTACTTAACTGTTCAATATCAGAGTACATGTATAGCAATATTGTGATTGTTGGCCCATATCCTCTAGGAAAACAGCTTTATTAACTAAAGCACAGTGCTATGTGCAGTTCTTTCTTCTTTGGTGTTATGGATTCTCATTTCCAAAGTTGTTTTCATCAGCACCATTTCCCTGACCTCCTTCAGTGATGTTCACATATTTCGAATACAGTTGGGTTGTTTGTCACATTTTGTATTCCATTCTGGGTTCCCCTGTCCCCCTAAATAATTTTTCTGATTTGCATCTAGCTTATAGTATCACCCAGAATAGTATCACCACCCCCCAAAAATCCACTGCTCTTTATCTACTCAACCTCACCCCACTAACTCCTGGCAACCCCTCATCTTTATCAATTTTAGAATTGGAATCATACAGTAGGTGACTTTTTCAGACCGGCTTCCTTCATTTAGCAGTATGCATTTCAGATTATCCATGTCTTTTAGTAACTTGCTTAATAGCTTGTTTCTTTTTATCCCTGGGTCATAGCCCCTTGTCTGGAAGTACCACAGTCTGTCTATTTATTTACCTATTACAGGATATGTTGGTCACTTGGAGTTTTTGGTGATTATGAATAAAGCTGTTGTAAATATCTGTGCAGATTTTTGTGGGGAGGTAAATTTCAGCTCATTTACATGAATACCTAGGAGTACAATTGCTAACTTATATGGTAAGACAAGGTTTCACTTTATAAGAAACTGCCGAGCTGTCTTTCAAAGTGGCTGTACCATTTTGCATCCCCGTCAGCAAAGAACCTGTGTCCCCGTTGCCAGCATTTGGTGGTGTCATGTTTTTTGGATGTTGTCATTCCAAGAGCTGTGTAATGGTATCTTATTGTTGCTTTTGCTTGTAATTCCCTATTGACAAATGATGTCGAGCACTTGTTCGTATGCTTATTCGCCATCTGCATATTTTCTTTGGTGAGGTGTCTGTTAAGATCTTTTGCTCCCTATTTATTTATTTTTGTTTGTTGACTTTTAAGAGTTCTTTCATAGTTTGGGTATAAGCCCTTTATCAGACATGTGTTCTGCAAATATTTTCTCCGAGCATTTGGCTCATCTTTTCACTCTCTTAACAGTGTCTTTTACAGAGCAGAGTTTTAATTTTAATGAAGTTCAACTTACCAATTCTTTCTTTCATAGACTGTGCTATTGTTGTTATTTTGAAAAACTCACCAGCAAACCTGAGGTCATGTAGATATTCTTCTGTTTTCTTCAAGAAGTTTTTATACTTTTCCATTTCACATGTAGGTCTATAATCCATTCTGAGTTAATTTTTGTGTAAGGTCTGTGCCTAGTTCATCTTTTTGCATGTAGACACTAAATTGTTGCAGCACCATGTGTTGAAAAGCCAACATTTATCTTTTTATTAGCAAAATATTTATTCCCAGTTTATGGAAAGAGAGTGTTGTGGCAGCAAGCTTGGAGAACTCCACCTTCAGTTACAAGGCGTCCGAGACCCACTGTTCTCATGTCACCTGTCTTCCTGCCGAATCAGAATCAGATGGTCCCTGCTGCCTGCCGAGGAAAACTGTCAAGTCAGACTGTGATTTCTGGTAGCACGGGAGAGGACCTGCTCTGGTGTGTGTGTGTGTGTGTGTGTGTGTGTGTGTGTGTGTGTGTGTGTGACAAGGACAGGAAAGCCCCTGCAGGAGGGGAATTTGTGGAAGAAGGGAGCCTCTACTTTAGCCTTGAAAATAGGAAACTTAGAAGATAGAAGACTCTCTACTTAAGACAATAGAGAATCTAATTAACATACTTTTGAGACGGAAATCACCTTTTAGCAAAAATATTGAATCACGCAGTACACACACACTCCCTCCCTCATCCCTTCTCCCCAGGCCTGGCACTCCCTAAGAGCCCCGTCGGCGCCCTCTCTAGGCCTACTGGGAGCCCCGCTGGAGCTCCCCACGGTCGCAGGTCTTGTGTTCAGGGAAGGGGAGGGCAGGTTTTCATAACTGTGATGCATGTTACAATATTAGACATGTTAGTATATGAGATCAGCTACATATTTCACAATCCTGTTTGAGACAAAAATCAGACATACACATTTTTTGGCTTATGATGGATTAGAAATAACGAATAGCGCCATCTTGTGGGCATCTCTATTACTACCAGAACCGCATCAGACCACGGGTGAAGTCCATCAACCCCTGAGAACCGGTCTGCCAATGTCCACATCTGTAGGTAATTTATCAGCTGAGGGCAACTGATTAAGGATCTCTCCAGTTCTTTTACCTACAGTGAATCATTCTGTGGCGTTTTATTTTTGTAAACGACTTAAAGGTACTTCCTAATAACCTATAAAGGCACTCATGGAGGGGTATTAACATTGGCATTTATATAAAAAAAGTCATATTATCAGTTCTCTGTACTAGAATTCCATTTTGTATAAGAAGTTTAGCTGCAAATCCTCACAGCTGATGAGCTCACACGGCATGGGAAGTCCAGAAATTTGTATTCAGGATTGTATTGAGTTTGGTTGTAGTTTTCAGTTGCTGCTAGTCTTGTCTTAAAGAATATGGTTGCCATTTACTTATCACTATGACCAAAGAGCCAGGACAGATCACTCAGTAGCAGGACAGCAATTTTAGTAGCAATTTTAGACAGCAAAAAGTAGCAACTTTTTTTTAGTAGCAGCTTATTTTAGTAGCAAACAAAAAAGTGGTCCCCTGAGCCAGGGACCACTGAGCCAGATTGTGGACTACAGGCTGTCTTGCCGATGGGTTTCACTCTGGGCAAGTTCACTATGGATTCAGTGAGACCGAGGAATGACAATGGAACATTCTTGGGGTGAAAGGATTTTTTACCCGACTTGTTCTCCAGGCGATAGATGGAGCACTAGAATTACATCCATCATCCTCCTTCTCTCTGCCTCTGCCTAGAGCATCGGGCAGAGCTCTTTATATAGTGACTCATTGCCTACAGGTGTGGAAGCAGTAGCCTGGCAACAGCCCAGTTACCTCATCAAGTGGCTTAGGTTCAGGTGAGGATCCTGGCCGTAGGACCCTTCACTTTATCCACACAAGCTAACACAGGAAATAGGACGCCAGAAAGCTCTTTGGCAAGGTGGAGCCCAAGGTGAGTGGGTCCTGCTGGTCAAAACTGAGAGACTCCCTCCCAGCCCCATGTTTACTGCTTTTTGCCATGAGCCTTTGGACAGATCCCTACACCTCACTGGGCTTTGGTTTTTTGTTTTTGTTTTTTTCTTTTAATCTGTAAAGTGACTAGTTTGAAATGTATAATCTCCAGGGTTCCTTCAAGACCTGAAATTCGATGCAACAAAGAGAAATCCTCTTTTCTCAGTCCTTCTTTACCCCATGTTTTCTGGTCAAAGGCAGGATTTATCACAAAGATCCTTATTTTTAAGGATCTTTAAGCTTGAGCTCCTAGGTACAGCATTCCGAAGCCATAGAAATGGTTTATATTTACATAGTTAACAAATTATGGAAATACTTGAATATAATTACTCCTTTCAATATTTTGATCCTGACTTTGAATTCCTACAGCCCTAGAGGAGGAGTTATCAGAGAAAAGTCATATTCGATTCAAGGATGGGGGCAGCTGGGCCCTTGTTCCACTGGGGATATGTATTCTGCTTGCAGATGGGTGCACTCAACATCACAGCATTTTAAGATATCTCAGGCGGTGATGGGAGACATTATCCACCCAGCCTGCAGCTGCTACGTCAGCTTCATGCGGTCGGTATCTGACAGCAGTGTTGATGATAGAGAAACCATTTCTTCCATGGCCAGCTGAAGGACATCTGGAGGTGGGCATCAATTCATGAAGACTTTCTCTGTTCCCAGATCACTAAGGAACATTGCGTTGCGTTCATGTGTGATTTGTGAGTGTGTACTTTAAGAGTTCTTACACATTTAAGAACTCTCATACGTTTCTGTTTGCTTGAGTGAATACACTTTAAGGTTTTCTGGGGGAAGAGCAGAGAATCAAAAATCCAACGTTACTAGAAAGTGCAACCCTGAATTGCAGTTCATCTTTGTCAGAATTATGCTACCCACGATTGTCCAATGTACCCTTTAAAAAAATGTGGAACAGTAACTGTGTTGATGGCATTTGACCACCAGAGGGCGCTCGAACAAAACACCTCACAGCTCAAAAATCTACAACTGTCTCTTCAAACATTTACATGTTACAATTTCTGGCTGGTCTTATGACATAAAGCTCAATGTCACAAATATTATTTAAAACTTTATGAAAGAGATTTCTTTTTCTTTTTAGAATGTTGAGAGCCTGGGAAATGAATCCTGAGCCCAAGTTAAACTACTTTGTTTACCTGGTTGTGCCTTACAATTCTGTGAATTACCAAAAAAGGTCAAAGTTTTAAAAACTTTTTCTTCTTTAACAACAGACCAAACAACACAAACTCAGAACACCCTAGGAACATTTCCAATTCCAAACTACTTTATGGATTATCCTGGTAAGAATTCAAAGTCTAAATATGTGATAAAAAAAAAAACAACCAAGCAAATCCATTCTTCAATCTAGATATAATTGTCAGAAAATGCTATATATTTTTAACCTCTTCCAGGATATAGATCCTTGAAAAAGAACGTGGGGGAAAGGCTGTGTGATAGTAGTCTCTGAAGTAAATTGAAGCACCCCGACTGCCTTTCCCTAGTAGACAGAATACTCGAGGGCATGACTGCTGTGGGTAAAAGTGTAATATTTCCAGACTATCTCACCTGGCTTTAGTACATCTGCATGTCAACAGGCGTTCAAGGGTGGAGAGAAGTACGGCTTTAGTTCATTTGCATCATTCCTCAGGGTGGAGAGGAGTTCATCTCCATATCAGTGGGTAATTACCTGGGCAACAGAGGGCTTATCTGTACCTGAGAGGTGAGGGAAGGGCTGGTTTTGGCTTTTGCTGGAGCCCGAGAGAAGGACCCGGACTGCAGTTTGTAAGCAATAAACGGATTTTAAACTTAATTTCTCCCTTTGACTGATCTCGGTTTTTAGAGATATTTTGCCGCGGGATTTCCTCTCCCCGGACTTACCATTGCCAACAGTGAATATCCTTTACATTTAAACAATCTTTATTGATAATAAATAATTAGAAAAATTGATGTCCATCTGTGCTGTTATTAATATGGCTTTGCTTAAAGGAGATTCAGCTGGTTATTCACAGATATCATGGGGCTCTCCCTCCCCTCCTTGTCAGATGACATGTTTATACTCAGGCAGCACTTCTACATTTTTAATAGAGGTGAAGAGATTCCATTTAATTAGGTAGAGTGACTTGTTTATGTGCAGGTTATACATTTACGAGTTCTAATGAAGAGCGGAAAATACCTATTGAGCAGCCTTTGAAGTTTCGCTTGTTAAGGGTAATTGTAAACCAGCTCAATAGAAACAGCATCTCAGTCAGTCCAGCGGTTGCAGAGTACAGCGTGGGGAGTTAAATCTAGGTAAAAAAAACTATGCAAATAGCATGTCGATCAGCGTTCAAAGGATTTTTTTTTTCCTGCCAAGTCAAAGCCCTTCCATCTTAAATTTGATTGGAATATTGAAACTGGGTCATAGCAATAAACGTGAAGGATGTAACAAGGTTTTATTTTCTTTCTTAAAAAATACCTCTACCATTTATATAAAACCTTCCTCTTTTTTTCTTTCAATTTTTCCTTCTTATGTTCTGTGTAGCCTATTTTATTAGTAGATTAGATAACACAACCACGCTACTGTCCAAAGCATTTTTCCACATCCATAAATCCTTTCTGAAAATAAGAAGTTAATTTTTTCTAAAAGTCTGACCTAAGGTAAAAATTCCAAATATTTGCGTGCCTGTGATGTACAGGAAAAAGGCCACCTAAGTTAATGAGGTTTCCTGAATTGGTGTACAGAAATGAATTATAAAGCTCAAGAAGTTGAAGAGATTTCTTTAAAGCAATGTTAATGATCATATGGAATGAGAAATTGAGCTTTGTGTTATTACTATAGGATTAATTTTTAGTTCCTGAAAGCTGGCCTATTTATGGGTATATAGGATGGCATTAAGCTCTGAAAAGGTTAATTTTTAAAAGTTCTCTAGAAGGTCTATTTCCTATTACCTTTTGTAAGTTTCCCTTTGAATTGTAGTTGCAGTCTGCATTTGGAGTGAGTCCAGGAAGCCTGAATAATAATGTAATCCCTGGTGGAGCCTCTTTTAGAGAAGGGAGTAGGATAAATGAAATGCTACATACAGGTCCTGACAATATATTCATCTTGATATTATCACAGCTGATGGATTATAGCAAGGCGACTCCCAGTTTGCCATCTCTAGTGTACATTATAATTTCAGTGTGAAAAGCAGAACTCCAGCATACAAAAGAAATAAAGTCACCCCTCATTGAAAAGTAGGACCTTAAAAATATTCATTGAAAGAAAAATATTTGTCTTGTTGCAGGGACAATGGAGGGTAGAAAATAGAAGATTAAAGGAAAAAGGAGGAGAAATCTCTGCCCTTTGCTTAGCTTGCTGACCACATTGAAAGCTCTCCAACATGTCAGCAGTTGTACGTCCATTTTCTCTCTGCTCTGTGTGCTTGTCTAATTTATCGTCGTAAGAAAACTCTGCTCTTCTTGTCCAGAACTAGCATTAGGTAGCTGAAATCTTAGATGGTATGGACTTCAGATAAAAAAGGACCTAATAAGGTGGGATTTGTTTTCTTATTGATCCTCTTATTGCTTGGGCCCCACTGACAAGCAGCAGAGTGATGGGGAGGAGTTAGGGCAGCAGCTCTTCAGAGAAATGGGTCCTGGCCAGGGCTGCACCTCAGAATGGGAGGGCAGAGGATTACAGACAGCTCAAAATGAGGGGCTCAGGCTTGCGGGTTGGAAGTGGGTTCAGCCTAAACATTCAACATGGAGGATGCTAGCCGATTTATTTTGGTTTATTGTATTTTAGGTTCGGCAGGTTGGCTGATATCCTTGATTAGAATTGATCAACATGCCTAATTCAGGCTCAGTTGAAGAAACAAAAGCCTCCCAACTTTATAGGAGACACTGGAGAAAAGGACAGGATGCTATCAATGGAAGGGAAAAGCGAAGGAGCTCAGTACTTTTTTAAAAAGTTCACTTAGGAGTTGTTTAAAGGAAATTAAAGTGAGCAAAAGAATTTTGTGAACAAATTAAAGTTCCTGCAGGTAAGTGGAGAAAATAGGAGAAAAAGGTGGTTTGGGGAGAGGAGTGTACTATTACTAAAAATAAGCCTTTCTGGCCCAGTCTTTCAGAGATAGAGAATTGAATTAAACCTTCATTCATGGTCTTATTTGATAACTTAATTGAAATGGGGAGCATTAGAATCTGTCTTCTAATAGGGTAGGTAACACATGTTTAATGTTCTTACTAGAACTGCAGCATTTTCATATTACTGGCAAATAAAATATGTTTGATAGATTCTACTTTATCTTACTTCATATTTCACGTTATACTTCCGTCAGTTCAGGCATTAAGGATCATGTTCTGCTTCTGCCTGCCTTTTAGTGTTTCAGAAAACCAAGAGGGAAAAACAGAACAGAAGGGAGTAGCCATTACACATGAAATACTGTCGAGGACACTGGAACTCCCCATTTTGAGAGCTGACTTTGGAGGCTGTTTGGCAAAGTATTTACAGATGCAGTATTTCTGTCAATCTCCTCCTTTACTCCATTCTTTGTTTGCTTAGTGGGCAAATTAGCCTTAGGTTCCTGTTAAATCTTCCTTCTGGGGAGAGAAAAGAATGTACATCATTATGACCAGGCACTACCAGGAGGAATGACAGGTGGAGTAGAGTGTCCCTTTTCAGGAGTGCTTGTTCCTGGCCTCACTTCTGAGTGCAGCAGCCCTATGGGGTAAAGGGAAGAAGACATTCAAAACTGTTCCACGGGAAGGAACGTAGGATGCACCCTGTCGTATTGGAGCAAAAGAGAACTTCTGCTATTGGAGAAGGGAAGCAAGTTAAAGGCCAACTATTCTAAGCTTTTTATTTCTCAGATGGGTAAACTAAGGCCCTCTGTAGCTTGGTGAATTCTCTAAGACAATGCAAGGAATTAGTGGTAGAATAGTTTCATTCCTGCAGGGCATCTTTGAGGAGGAAGCCACTGGGGAAATCTTTTAGGAACTGGGAGCTCTTTAGAAATGCCGCATCTCGGCCTCTACCCCAGGGACTGAGTTAGGTCCTGCATTTCAACAAGATCCCTAGATGATTTCTAGGCACCGTAGATCTGAGAAACACTGCCACCCCAAGCCCGTGCGAGAACAATCTGGCAGCTCAGAGCTGCCGAATTTCAGCAAGTGTTGCAACTACTTCTGAAAAAGAGGCTCTTATAAACATTTTTAGCCCAGGTGGGTACGTTAACATTTGAAAATATGAAATGGAAAGAATAAAAAGAATAATGCTTTACAGTAAGGATGGAGAGGAGGGGAAATGGTGGTATTTAATGGTACAACTTCTCTGGAGGGCAGTGTAGCAGTAGGTATCAGAGCGCAAACTCTTTGATTCAACGATCCCTCTTTCTCAGAAGCTATTCTGGAGAAATACTTGGACTACTTTGAAAAGATGTCTAAATAAGAATGGCATACTGTTTATGATATCTAAAAAAATTAGAAGCAGTTTAAATATCTAACAGAATAAATTATGAAACCTTTAATGAAATATTATGTAATTGCTTAAAGTGATAAGGAATATTTAATACCCCAGAAATATGTTTACATATGTTTGTTGACATGTGAAAAACTCAAGTTACCATACTCTGTATACAATAATCTCATATCTTGTTTAGAAATAGATAAATATTTTAGAATCCAGAAGGCCATGAAGTTAAATGGTAACAGTAGTTATTTCAGTTGGTAACATTGTAGATTATCTTTTTCTTTTTGCTTATCTTCATTTTATGGCTCTTTTACAATTGATTTGTACGAATTAGCTAATCAAAGGTGGTAATAGAGTTACTATTTTGGAAGAGCATTTTTTTCTTTAAGTCTTGAATATTTTGCTTCCTAGACTGAATTCCTAAAAAGAAAAGCATTTAAACATCTTGTATGCAACTTTTCCACTATACTGACTATATTATATTAAAACTATCTGATCTGTTAAACATCTTACTCCTCTAAGACAGTGAACACCTTGATAGCAGCAACTGAGCCCTTTGCATCTTTATGTCTACGGCCTCCCATGGAGCTTGGCATCAACATACAGCTAGTGTTTGAAATGGATGAATGAAGGATCTTCGATGAATGTGTAGAGATATTTTTCCCTTCATGAATGGCCTATGGGAGTCAAGTTCTCAGCACACTGGAATTGATTGCTATGGCATATAGGTAATGTCCTTGGCGAGGTAACTATGAAGGGCAAAGTTCTGCTTTTGGTTTAGCCTCAATCTCTACTGTGCTAAAAATGGTTCCATGAGGTGTGGGCAAGGGTTGAACATGTCAGGAGGTCAGGCTGTAGAGTCCTTTAAAGGCTCAGAGGAAATGTGCTTCCCAGGAACTAGCCACCGCCTGCTCCCACGGGGCTGACTGCTATCGAGGTGGCCTATGGGGCTCCTTGGAGAGGACTGTTGTGCCCAAGCAGAAGTTCATGGGCAATGGAAACTGGGTTTCCAGGTTCCAGTTTGTTTGTTTTATTCTAGTTGTAACTTTGGGTCTTATCTCATTAAGAGACAGAATTTTGAGAAACGTGCACTTTTGCCAGCTACAGTCACTCTGTTTTCAGCGTTATGCTAAGAAGTGTTTGCAAGCATTCTTTCACCTAATCCTCACTGCATCCTTGTGAGGAAGGTACCCATTTTATAGAAAAGGAGACTGAAATTGAAAGAGGTTAAGCTACTTGCCCCAAGTTCAGACACAAAGAGGTAGGGCTGGAACCCACACATGAGGACCTGAACTCAGAGCCCAGGCCTTCGTGCCTTGCTGTGCGGAAGTCAGGGGGATGGTCTGAGGACTTCCTCTAGCTCGGGCACACTTCAGTGTTACCGTGCCAGTGGAGACATCCTGGGCCTTTCTGAATTTCCCTGGTTCTCCTTGTTAAACAGATTCTATTTAAGAACAGGTCTCCACATTATGGGGTCATGTATTTCTTTTTCTTGGTTTTGCCTTTAAGTGAACTTCCCAGAAAACCTGTTTTTAGGTAAAAAAAAAAAAACAACGAAGAGAATAAAAAATATTTTTAATAAAGTAATTCATATTATTTAGAAATAAAATATTCAAGAAAGTAGTTTGCACACTTCACATAAAGGTAAATCCTAGCTTTTATTTGGCTTACAATTTATCAATTAATTTTAATCCATAAAGTTCTGAGAAAATTCATGGAAGGTGCATTTTCACTGAATTCATTGAATATATTTGAACATAGGTTTATTTCTTGGGATATTCCAGTTTCTGTATTTGGAAATATTAACAGTATAAAAAACAGGTTCTAATATACAAAATTGGGGAAATGTTTCTCATGTTAAGCGATACAGCAGCGAAATATGAATGTTTACAAATCTCTCTTGGCTGCTTTACATTTGGAATTTGCAGAGAAATACAGAATCTCAAAAAACATTTGGGGAAGGGTCATAATTTGGTCCAAATGATATATCCAAGAGGTTTCAAAATCATAAAATTATAGGAAACTATTCTGAGCTTTCCTTAGTTTCCTCTTTCCCAAATGGATTATATCTTAATTTTACCAGTTTGAAACTTAGATTTACTTGCGATGTTACTTGATTGAGTCTGTCTCTGCCACTAGCCTGGGAGCAGGGGAGCCCGTTTTGCTCGTTTTTCCTTGTCATCATATATACATAGCACCTAAAAGCATATAAGAGCACCTAACAGCAACAAGAATGATAACTAATACTTGTAGAGCCCTTGCTATGTTCCAGGTATGGTAAGTACTTAATACCGAGTCATGTAATGGAACTTCTGACAAATAGAGGTTGAATGACTTTTATATAAATGAAAAAATGAATTTTATATAAATGAGAAAAACCACATCTGGGAGGTATTTAGTGCTGTGGAGGTTTGGGAGAGTGTTTATTACAAGAACTGGAGGACATGGGACTCGAAGTGATTTGGCAAGTACAGCTTTTCTGTTTTGTACCTGGCAAATATTTAGGTTTCCATGTTTTTACCTTCTTTTTTATTTGTTTGACCCCAGAGCAGATTTTTAAGAAACAAGAGAAAAGCCTAGACATTATCTAACTACTTGAAGACAGAGAACAGCAATACCATTAAAATTAGTCTTTCATTTTAACGGAGAAATCTTTGACTACCAGCTCTGAACTCTAGTGGTGGGAGGGGAGGATTGTCTTTCCAGAAAGTTTCAAGCGGATGTCTATGTTGCTGCTGCAGGAACTTCCACTTAATTTATTGTCATTTAGTGCAAAAACTGATGAGAACATAACCTTTGTAAGGTTTTTATGTTTTATTGGCTATAAAAGATAAAATATGAAGTGAAAGGAAGTAAAATAGTATTTTGTTAGGTCGGGGGATGGATTTATGCTTTAACTAACTGATGGAATAATCAGAGGGTCGTAAAGATCAGAGTCTCTGCCTCCTATCTCTTCTCTTTTTATGTGTGCATTCAACAAGCTTCTTTGTGGCTGTCAGACCCATGGGAGCTCCCCCAACACCCGGCCCCTTTTGTCCAAGGGCATTAACTCAGCTGTTTGGATCAAGAATATCACGGAGGCTTCTGTTTCAGACATTAAGCAATTGGGATAAGTCTAAATGAATCAGATACTTGACATGTGCAAACGGGATGTTTGTTCACAAGGGGCTCTGGCTTCATTGTGCCTTGAATGAACAGGCAAAAACAAAGTGTGTGAGTCAAACAGAATTTTTCTGGAAACACACAAAGAGATCAGGATCTTTGCAAGTTGCTGGTGATTGTGGTGTGTGTGGGGGGCTGCTGGGAAGGCCCAACCCGCTGATTCCCCCAACACACTCTCTCCAGCCAAAAAAAAAAAAAAGTAAGAAAGAAAAGATTTAAAAATTTCAAAAGTGATTACATTTGATTATCTATCTAGCCTAGTGGTTTTCCAGGCATCCGAATCACCTGGAGGATTTGTTAAAACCCAGATTGGCTGTGGCCAAGCCTGAGTTTCTGATTTAGAAAGTCTGGGGTGGGGCTTGAAAAGTTGCATCTCTAATAAGCTCCCAGGTGATGCTCATTGGGGGCCTCTCTTTAAGAACCACTGCTCTAAGCAAGTCATTTGTCCGTGGCACTGCTGGGTGGGTGTCAGGGAGAGTCCAGGAAGAACATCTTCTCATCTCAGAAGGTGAGTTTGCAGGGATGTATGTGTGTTTCATGTGCAAGAAAGCCAGGACCTGTCCTAAGGATAAGTAACTGCTTTAATCTTTAGAGCTTTGAATCTGAGATTGGGCCAAGGAATAAAAAATGCATGTTATTATCTTAAGTTTGTTTTGTAGGATTTGCTCCCAAGGTAATATACTTGCTTGGAGCTCCTTGGGGGGTGCCAGTCTGTTTTATTACCGTGTCCTGGATGTTAAACACAGTGCCATGCACCAGGCCTGCTACATAACTTGCAAGACTAGTATAAAAAGAAAATGCAGGGTTCCTTGTTCCAAAAACTCAGAATCTGAGGATAGTGACAGGAGGGTATTAATTCCAGTGTGGGTCCTCTAATCTCAGGGCTCTATGTGAATGCATAGGTTTCATACTCATGAAGCTGGTCCCCTGCTTGCCGCCTGGTAGATACTCACCAGAAGCAAGCAGTTTACTAGCTCCTTTCACCAAAGGATCATTGACAAAAGATTGACCCCAGGGGATTCTGAAGGGCTTCGGGTTTTGACTTCCTCTATTTTTTGTCCCTTGGTAGAGGCAGGTGCTGCCACTTGATGCAGCCTTGGGTTATCCCGGTGCCTTTGCACCTGTTGCCCCAGTTGCGGCAGTGCTGCGAGGCAGCCAGTAGGAACCCATTTGTACAAGGTTCAGCTGAGGCGAGACCATAGTGATTTGGACCAGTTTTCTCAAATCTAGTGCTTCTTAAAAAGCTTATGTTTAAATTGCCACATTTGTTCTTAGGGGTTTAGCTCTTTGCTTGAAGCCACACAGCCAGTGACAGTTAAACAGGAATTTGAACCCAGTCTTCTAAACCCGAATTGGACATTCTTTCTACTACCCACAACAGAAGAAAGGGAGTTTTGGGAAGTTCACTGATTCTCTTTGTCATTACTTTTGAGTTCTGAGCTTTAATATTGAGTGAGAACTCAAATAGACTCCTGGTCTACTTCTGTCCCTGTATACTCTTTTGTTCTGGAATAAATGATTCCTCAAATATACCCTGTCCCCAAGGGAGTCTGGCTCCTTAAGTTCTACTTACACTGGTTTGGAAGGCTCCCACTGAGTTAATCCCCTAGTCCGTGTTCTTCTGTGATGCTACCCAGTTTTAGACTAAATAAAATATTTACCACTCAGTACACTGGAATTCTCCTGTGTACCCCACTCTCTTACATCTGTGGGTAGCTGGTGACCACTCCCCTCTTCTCTGTGGCTGTGAAGCCAGGCAGGCAAGCTGATATGGCTGGATGCCCATGGACAGGCTGTCTGGGTTTGAGCCCTGCTTCTACTTCTTACCTGCTGTGTGATCTTAGCCAAGTTTTTGACTTAACAGCCTTTGAGCTTGTTTCCTGGTGTGTAAAACAGGGAGAATGCAATAACAGGTTTGCTGTGATGATTAAAGGGTCTAACTTATGCAGAGCTCTTTGGAAATAGCATCACGGTGTTAAGGGCTGGCCCCAGACACAACTAGGCAGTGGGTCGAATCTATTTGATTTATTCTCTGATGTTTGTTTCGTACCCCTCCCCCACCCCACTCCAGCAAAGGGACTGTTGGAACGTTGCCTTTTCCCATGGTACATGTGCACTACAGAACATTAAAGATTTCAAACCAAAGAACAATGGAGGGGATGGTGGTGTCACAATTGGCATGTGCTTTGAAGCAGCCTTTGTTTGTTTGTTTGTTAAAGGGTTTGGGGAGTGGGAATGTTACATTTAAAAAAAATTACACCTTATAGGTGGCTGAATGTTCCAACAATGTGATGAAATCAATGTGTGTCTGCATCTAGCCTGAGGGTTTCAGCCCTGGGCAAGATCACTCTGGATATGGTGAGACCAAAAAATGACAACGGAATGTTTGGGGGGTAAAAGGTCTTACGCCAAGCATTACTTTCATGATGGCAGGTCGAGTGCTAGAATCCCTTCTGTCTCCTGGGCAGTCTGTGTGCAACAAGCCGTTCTCTGCCTCCGGACCTCTGCACTGCCTCACAGCCCCGGAGCACCTGGTGGAGCTCTTTATAGAGAGTCAGTAATAGCTCACTGCCCACACCTGGGCAGCAGATAAGCTGACCAGGATCAGGTGAGGATCCTGCACATGGGCGTTCCGTTTTCCCTACAGTATGATTATGTATAAGCAAGTGTGTAAAGCATTCATGAACTTCATCATCACAATCCCCCCAACCATGTCTGTCAATCTTTCCACACTCCAGTTTTGCAGTACACTTTGGATGAACTGAATCTGTGATAGTAAGGGGCTGGGGGAAATAATTTTACTTCAACGCACCCACTATAACTGCTCAATCTCACAGTTTATTGGTTCCCAGTGTTTAGAATAGATGCAAATATTTGTTTACCAAGATTGTGATATGTTTTCCTATACCCAAAACTATTTTTTAAATTAAAGTATTATTAATATACAATCTTATGAAGATTTCACATGGGCAACATTGTGGTTTCAGCATTCATCCATATTATCAAGTCCTCACCGCCCCACTCCCACCTTTGCAGTCACTGCCCATCAATGTAGTAAGATGCTATAGAGTCATTACTTGTCTTCTCCATGCTGTATTGCCTTCCCTGTGACCTACGTATATTGTGATTGCAAATTATAGTGCCCCTTAATCCCCTTCTCCCTCCCTCCCCACCCATCCTCTCCAACCCCTCCCCTTTGGTAACCGCTAGTCCCTTCTTGGAGTCTGTGAGTCTGCTGCTGTTTTGTTCCTTCAGTTTTGCTTTGTTGTTATACTCCACAAATTAGGGGAATCATTTGGAAGTTGTCCTTTTCTGCCTGGCTTACTTCACTGAGCATAATACCCTCTAGCTCCATCCATGTTGCAAATGGTAGGATTTGTTATCTTTTTTTATGGCTGAATAGTATTCCATTGTGTATATGTACCACACCTTCTTTATCCATTCATCTACTGATAGACACTTAGGTTGTTTCCATATCTTGGCTATTGTAAATAGTGCTGCAATAAACACTGGGGTGCTTATGTTCTTTTGAATCAGGGATCTTGTTTTCTTTGGGTAAATTCCTAGGAGGAGAATTACTGGGTCAAGTGGTATTTCTATTTTTAGTTTTTTGAGGAACCTCCATACTGCTTTCCACAATGGTTGAACTAATTTGCATTCCCACCAGCAGTGTAGGAGGGTTCTACTTTCTCTGCATCCTCACCAGCATTTGTTGTTTCTTGTCTTTTGGATGTTGGCCATCCTAACTGGTGTGAGGTGATATCTCATTATGGTTTTAATTTGCATTTCTCTGATGACTAATGATGTGGAGCATCTTTTCATGTGCCTATTGGCCATCTGAATTTCTTCTTTGGAGAAGTGTCTGTTCAGATCCTCTACTCATTTTTTAATCAGGTTATTTGTTTTTTGGATGTTGAGGCATATGAGCTCTTTATCTGATAAGGGGTTATCACCCAAAATATATAAGTTGTTTATGAATATATTCTCCCACACTGTAGGATCCCTTTTTGTTCTGCTGATGGTGTCTTTTGCTGTACAGAAGCTTTTTAGTTGTAGTCCCACTTGTTCATTTTTGCTTTGTTTTCCTTGTCTAGGGAGATGTGTTCAGGAAAAACTTGCTTGTAATTATATTCAAGAGATTTTTTGCCTATGTTTTCTTCTAAGAGTTTTATGGTTTCATGACTTACATTCAGGTCTTTGATCCATTTCGAGTTTACTTTTGTGTATAGAGT
Source organism: Phataginus tricuspis (assembly GCA_029783875.1). Lineage (NCBI taxonomy): Eukaryota > Metazoa > Chordata > Mammalia > Pholidota > Manidae > Phataginus > Phataginus tricuspis. The sequence goes on from JAQQAC010011331.1 coordinate 14,813,362, forward strand.
TAGACAGTAGTCCAGTTTCATTCTCTTGCATGTAGCTGTCCGGTTTTGCCAACTCCAGTTGTTGAAGAGTCTGTAATTTCCCCAATTGTATGTCCATGGCTCCTTTATCATATATTAGTTGGCCATATATGTATAAATTTATATCAGGGCTCTCTATTCTGTTCCATTGATCTATGAGTCTGTTCTTGTGCCAGTACCAAATTGTCTTGATTACTGTGGCTTTGTAGTAGAGCTTGAAGTTGGGGAGTATAATCCCCCCTGCTTTATTCTTCCTTCTCCGAATTTCTTTGGCTACTCGGGGTCTTTGGTGGTTCCATATGAATTTTAGAACTATTTGCTCTAGTTTGTTGAAGAATGCTGTTGGTATTTTGATAAGGATTGCTTTAGGCAGGACCAAAAATATTTTTATACAGCTAAAATGTTAGAACACATATCAAGGAATGACGTGAAGCTATACATGTCTAATTCCAGCTGCTTTGTCCTGATTATAATGGGGGAAATGGAGGGTCTGTATCTTTGAGCTGTAGGTACCATTTCAGCACCTCTTGCTTCATCCCTTCTGACCTTCCTGTATTTGTGCAGCAGCTAGTGGTAAGCTTGATGTCATCTCCATCCATCCTCCCACCAAAAAACAGCCCAATTGTCTGGGCAACCATGTTGTCCTTGTGATAGTAAGGAGATCAGTTCTTTGGAGGATAGGCTTGAGTGAACAGTTAATAGCTGCATTACAATAATATTTAGTTGAGATTGTTTATCAGAGCTTAACTGAAGGTTTAATTTCAAGTGCCTAGGGAATTCTCTGTTTTTGCACTTATTAAAGACATTGAAATCAAAAACATAATTCGGTCTATATAATTTGACAACTTCTTGGAAGAAAAAGCCACGTTCCTGGTGCCCAGTGAGAGCCCCAATTCTGTTTTGGTAGTGACAAAACTTGTGCCACCTCTTCTGTGACTTGCTGCCCCACATTCTTGTTGACCCAGGTGATACAGGATGACACACATACCTAAAACCATAGAAAATCTAATACCTCCACTATTGGTATGGGATTCTGTCTCTTCTTTCACTGTACCTGCAGAGACAAACCAGCCAGTGTTTTCTCCTTTAATTTTGCTGTTCTCCTCTCTGTGTGTGAGCTAATGAGCAGCAGATGACTGCTTCCACATAACTTCAATGCTAAGTGAGCTTTTAAATGCTACGTCGGACTCTTCTTCTCTCCTTTTACTTCCCCTTAATGGAGGAAACCGCTCCCCACTAACACCCCTGTTCTTTCCTCTGAATTCCTTATCTTCCTTCTGATTCTTGAGGATCGTCCTAGACACCCCCTTCTGCATCACCTCCACATCCAATGACTCACTAAATATTACTGGTTATACCTCAGGTCTCTAGGCCCTCTTCCTTGTCCCCACGTCCCTGCCCTCAGAAGCTATGGCACCTCTGTTATGGGGTGGCAGGAGTCTGCCATGTGCTCCCCTCTCTAGTCTCACCCTGGACTGTCAGTCCTGCCTCGAAAGAACCAAGCAGTGCTAGTCAGGTAAACCTCATTGCTTCTCAGAAGCCAGTCCAAAGCCCTCTTCTAGAAAGATATGAGATATTTTTGCTAACCTTCTCTTGCCTACCTCTCTATCTACATCCACTGGCCTCTGAAGGGCAACTGGAACACATTACTTTATTCTCTCAAATGGGGCATACTCTCTCCTAAATGGGGCATATTCTCAACTTTCTGGGGCTTTTTCATGAGCTTTTCCCAGGTTTCCTTTATTGTGCCTTGTCTGGATACCTATTCTTAGCTCAAGGGTCACTTCCTTCTTGAAATCTTAGGCAGTTAATTCTTTCCTCCTTTAACTTCATATAAAATGTCAAAGCACTGGTGCCACCGCTTTAAATAGGTGCTTGAAGACAAGGAACTCATCACATCATTATAATTACAGTATCTTTTTTACTTTCATCATACCACATTATAAACCTTTTATGACCTGTAGCATAATACAAAAGTGCGTTAAATGTCTATGTGCAGTTTAAAGAACAACTACCACAAAATCAAACACTTACGTGTCTGTCACCCAGGTCTTAGACGTAGGACTTTGCCAATCCCCAGAAATCCTGTTTGCCTCTATCTTGTCTCATCGGTTTCTTCCATCTCCTGTGCATATTATCTGAATTTCATGTCAGTAACTTGCTTTTCTTAGGTGGTATTGTTTAAAAACTACAAAGTATATATTTCTAGGCAGTATGTTGTTTAATTGGTTTTTTTTTAACTATATAAATGGAATTGTTCCGTTTATGACTTCTTTCATTATGTTTATGAGATATTCTGTTGATGTGTGTTGTCATGGTTCATTCATTTTTTTTTTCACTGTTGTAGAAATTCCATTTTATGAATACGTCATTTTATTTACTGAATCTATTGTTATTGCCTTGTTTCTAGGTTTTACGATTATGTACAAGGTTCCTATGAACATTCTTTGCCATGTTTTCTGGCACACATGCAAGACTGGCATTAGGAAATACATCAGTCAGAGAATATATGTTTATGTATATATATATATATATAAAAATGTGTGTGTAGCTGGAAACGGGACATCTGGGTAGAATATATATATATATATGCAGGTTTACCTTTACCAGGCATTTCCAAACATTTGCCAAGGAGGTTATGCCAGGGAATGTATCTTCTTTCATCTTAGTGTCCCTGGAACCTATGACAGTGACTGGCCACACATAGTTGGTCGGTACATACCCACTGAATAAAAAAAGTACAATAAAGTAGGTGTTACATCACAGCCCTTGTCTGTGAATAGCTCTGGGAAATAGTCAAAGCAAGCACCCAATTTCAGCCGATAGAGTGGGCTTGTTGGGTTGATATAGAATGATGCTTTTTAATAATGAGAAAGATAGGAGTGATGCGATGTCTCGTATCACTTTAAAAAAGGGACTCATAGAAAACCCAGTTGACATTATGACTGTAACAGGCAGAATATTCAGAACAAAATGGGTCCCAAGCACCCTTTTGAAATTAATCATCTTATCCCAAATTGCTGGGGGAGCTAACCTGCCTTGGAATGTGGGTCTGTCTCCAGTGCATCTTCTGGAGCTTGGAGTACATAGATCTTTGACAGAGGAAATCAGTGCTTTTAGAATGGGTGTGAAAGACTAAATTTACAGCACTACACTGAGAAACAAATAGGTGGACTTTCTGTGTAGCAAAACACTGTTAAGCTCATTTGAAATACAGGTCATAAATTTGGGTAAAGCATGAATTTAATTGTGTTCCTTCAAATTTGTCACCATTAAGCAATATTTTAAAGATCCCTCTTCTTATCCAAGCCTTACTTAAAGTTTTTCTTCTTAAAAAAAATCTTTAATTTAAAACTTAGATTTAAGATTTATAGAAGACTTGCAAAGATAGTACAGGGAGGTCCTATAGACCCTTCACTCAGTTTCTGATGATATTAACATCTTATGTAACCATGGTACACCTATTAAAACTAAAACTTCACACTGGTACAAAACTATTAACTAAATTGGATTTTATTCGGATGTCACCAATTTTGTCCACTAATGTCCTTTTTCTGTCTGGGATACATGTGCATATAATTGTCATATCTCTTCCAAAGTGTGAGTGTTCCCTTGTTTTCATAATCTTGGCCTTTTGGAAGAGTACTGTTAAGATGTTTTATAGAATTTCCCTTAGTTTGGGTTTGTCTGATGTTTTCTCCTGATTAGAATAGATTATGGATTTTTGGGAAGAATACCACAGAGGTGAACTTTCCTTTATTACATCGAGTGAGGGGGGTGCATGTTATCAATATGACTTATCACTGATAATATTAACCTTGACCAACTTGGTTAAGGAGGTGTCTGGCAGGTTTCTCCACTGTTAAATTACAATGTTTCCCTTTTTGTACTCTGTTGGGTAGATGTAAGTCCAGCCCACACTCAAGGAGAGGAGAATTAAACTCCACTTCTCGGAGCGAGGAGTATCACTGAATTTCTGGACATATATTAAAACCACCAGAGCAACTAAGATATTTTGGAAGAGATGCTTTGAGACTATGCAAATATTGCTTTTCTCCAAGTTGGTTCTTCTGCATAAGGCAGAGAATAGAACATTAAGAACCCTAAGAACAGAAATCAGTGAAAAGACAATCTTGACAATCAAAGTTTCCTTAGTTTTTACTCAAGACAATAATAAAGTAACACACTGTCATTTCTTATTTTTATTTATTAATTTTTTTCAGGCCTCTGATAAAAAGGTTTCTCATGGCTTAAAAGTTGAGCAGTTGAAACCGTTAAGGAGTGGACCCAAGAAAGGCTCATGTATAACCAAGCTCTGTGGATAGCCCCTGTTGCTCTTTCCTCCTCTTATTCAATTGGCATTGAAGACATCCATTCATAACTTTCTTTTTCTATTTTGGGACACTGAGAGTTGAACTTTATTTTTTAATAGAAATACCATTAAGTATCAAGCATGTGTAATTTCTCTAGACAGAGAGCAAGAGGTAAACATATCTTTTTCCTGTATTTGTCTCATGTTGTAACTTCTATAAATTATCATCTGAGATAAGATTTTCCAGGCCTTAGGAACACTGGTGATAGCTTATCTAGCCTATGTTTTTTTAAGTGAAGAAAATGGCCAAGAATACCCCCTACATACAATAGTAACTTTTCCAAGGGTTTCCTGGCACAAAGAAAAACACTACTATTAGCTCGTGATTCCAAACCAACTTTTCACTTTAATGCTGAGGAAGAGTTCCACTAAAATCTTTAAGACTTCTTTTTCTAAATTTCCCAGAAAACCATATTTTAGAAAACTACTCTTTTTAAAAAGTTTGGTTATGTATCACTGTGTCTAAACTAGAGGTTTCTAACATGGGGTGTCTGCATTCCTTACCAGCCTGGGTTTTTATTTGCTAGTTATAGAAACTAACTACCTCTTTTGAACAGAAAAGGAATCTATTTAAAAGCATATTGGATGGGAACCGAGAATAGGCTTGAAGTTGACTATGCAACCAGATACTGTTCAAGTTAAGCTGCAGACTGATCAATGAGAATGCAGGCGGTTGACACTCCAGCCAGAGGGATCCCAGGCCATTCCTAGTTGTTTGAGTCACTGGCTTCCAATTCTGGGTCTATGCTGAATGTATCTTCTTATCAGAGCTTGACCTGTTCCTGCACCATAGCTGCAAGGGAAGCTGGAGAAGCGCCTTCTGTGGTGGAGTCTGCTTGGACTCACCAGGTATGGAACTCCCCAAGCACAGTAAGACTGTTCAGATACCGGCAGCCAAAATGAATAACAAATATTCTCTACAGATGCTCATGGATGGGGTCTCTTAAGCTGTGAATTTCATGTGATTCTCAAATAAGTCTGTCAAGTATTTTTAAAGAACCACTGCTTTAAATTCTACACTAAACTTGTGTTACTTTGTCATAATGTAAGATAACCCTAAAAAACTTAGTATTTTCATAAATTACTTTGTGTTGACTTTTATATGACTATTGTTAATGCTCTCTCTGTCTTTTCTCCTTTTAAATATAGTCTGAATATTTCTTTGGCCTCTGGTATTTATTTCAGATTTTTTCAGAAAAATTGATTTTTTTTCTCTTGGAATTTCGCATCCTTAACTTATTTTTCCTTTATTTAGAAATATACTTCTAGTTAAAAATGATGACTGAGCACAAACATTTATCTTTGCTTCCTCCTGAAACCCGAAATGGCATTTCCTTCTGAAATGGCAGTTAGACATAGACACACAGGCAAGAATGAGAGTAGAGACATTAGCAATAACATTTTGGAAACTGGAAAGCAGGAGGAGAAGCAGGTAATCTACTTAGCATATCAGAACTCGGAATCCTAAATCAGCAGCGGGGAAAACAGTATTTAACATTTTGAAAGCATTTATGGAGTACCTACTATATACCAGGTACTCTTCTAGGTCCTTGGGATCCACCAGTGAACAGAACCAAGACCACTGGTCTTGTGGAGCTACCATTCTGTCAGGAAAAGCCAATGAATCAACTGGATTTGTACCTCACCACCTCCAATGGACTCAGGAATTGGTGATACCAGATATTTCTGGCAGTGGCAGTGCATGTGGGGCTGTAACATGACGTTTGGTTAAAAGTCTATTTAAGAAGCAATTAGACCAGCATTGCCCAATAGAACTTTCTGCCATGGTGGAGATATTCTGTATTTGAGCTGTCTAATATAATAGCCACTAGTCATATGTGGTTACTGAGTACTTGAGATGCGACTAATGCAACCAAGGAACTGAATTTTAAATCTTACTTGATTTAAATTAATTTAAATTTACACAGCTATAATGGCTAGTGGCTGTTATATCAGATAGCACAGTTAAATCCTGTTTTTTCCTCAACCTAGAACAGTTGAATGATAGTCCCTCCTCCAACACAACAGAAAATTTTGAATATTTTCTGAGTTAAATGACATAATGCACATAAGAGGGTAGGGAGGCCGTACTGAAACGAGGGTGATTATCTGAACTTGAGAACTTGTTTTTCTTATCCAACTTGACACCCCAAAAGCTGGTAGCCATCTTCTACGTCCAGGCATGAGATTAGGAACTTAGTATCTGATCATTCTGACTCGTCCAAGAGAAAAGATCTAAATATGTTAACATTGGGGCTTCTTAGTGAAACAATCCAGTCAGGTCATTGAGAGTAAGATGCAGAGTTGACAACCCCTTATACCCAGAGCTTACAACATCTTATTTAGTGGTCTCATTTAAATGTGAGCAGACACTTAAGTATCATCAGACATCAGCGGGTGGTCTCCTTCTCAAGTGAAAGACCACTTAAGGAAACCAGAAAACAAATTTGAGGAAATAGATAATTTGAGAAGAAAAAGTTGGATGAGGTGATTCTGTATTCATGAGAAAAGAATACATTGCCAAAATAATTGAATAATCAGAGGAATAAAAATGAAAAGGGTCTTGTGGAAAAATGATAACATAAACCACACAAGCTCAGTATGATGTTTGGAGACATTATCAATAAGAAATAGAAATAAGAAAATCAGGTCAGAGTTGGAGGTCCAACATGTGAATAATACAAATTCCTGAAATTGAGAATTGAGTAAATGAAAATGAAGAAATTCAAATCAATAATTCAACACTTCCTACTTGAAGGACATGAGATTTCAGATTGAAAGAACTATCAAATGGCCATGAAAATGGATGAAAACAGATTCATACTGAGGCACATTATGGTAACATTTCTGAGCACTGGGGAGAAAAAGAAGGGCCTAAGAGCTTCCAGAGAGCAGGGGTAAGATTATAAGCAAGGAATTAGGAATCTGAACCCCTTTGGCCTTTGCATATACTCTCCAACCGAGAATTTTATACCCAACCAAAATGGCAATGAAGTACAAAGTTTGAATAAATACATTTTTCAGACATGTAAGCCATCAAACATTTTGCTTCCTGTGTACGTTTCTCATAAAGCAATTGGGAAAAGTGTTCAATGAAAAAAGAAGCAAACAAATGATGATGAAGCTACAGATTCTAAGAAAAGGGGAATTTAATATGAGAGGAGTGAAGAAAATTCCAGGATGAAGGTGAAGGGAGGTTCCCAGGTGAATCTGTGTAACATATTAAGAATAACCAGAAGATTGGAGCAAGTCAGGAGTTTCAGGAAGAGATCATTCCAAAAGGTAAAATTGATAGCGTTTGAATGTATTCAGAGGAAAGCTAGGTACTGAGGGGAGAGACTGAAGATAAAGTGATGAGAGCTCATAAAAAAACGAAACCAGAAAACTAAGCAAAATGAAAAACCGCAGAGGTATCAACTCTAGAGAAAACAGTTGTACAAGAAAGGGAAAAAATAATTGTAATATACTTCATGGCTCAGTAGTGAATAGCACTTATATAATCATAATGTAAAACTGGGTAATGATCAAACCAAAATTATGATTACAAAGAGAAGACTGGGACGCACACCCATGTGTGGTACATCTGTGTGTTGGGGAGTTGAGGTAGAGAGAAAGCAAGACACCTATTTCCAGTAGGGAAAGTCAGTAGATAATGCCTAAGACTAAGAAAACCAAAGCAAAAAGCTTATACCCTATACCAGAAATTGGAGGAAAATACTAAAATAAATAGTGTTTTATTGGAGTGGAGGGAAGGATGTGGTAGAGCCATTTGCCTTTTCAAATTCTTTGCATGTATAATTTTGATTGTGGTAGAAACAGCAATCAAAACATGTTAGAAATATGTTATTAGATGGGATGGCAAACATTCTCAACTTCTGAAAGGTTGAGGAAAGACTGTAAATACTTTCAGGAGTCAAACTCTTCACTTCCCAGGGTTGTAGAAGAGATCTTGTTTGTTGCCACAAATATATGAAATGATAAAAAATAACATAGCCTTGAATAACTTTTTCTCCTAAAGCAGCTTAGAGGATATGTGTTTCGTTGGCCCGGCCCTTTTTTGTGCCTTCTGGTAACAGCACACCTTATTTTTGGGAAATTGCTTCATTTTTGCTTTAGACCCTAATAGATGCCTGGTGGTTCTCTTCCTTGGGCGCAGGACCACGAGTATACAGGCAGGTCCATTACTATGTTTAATGTTTTTTTTTAAAACAATTGGAATGACATCACTGAAAGGAAAAGACTTTCAGATGGGATTGAAAAGGAATATGATGATTCGACGGAGCTTCTCTGTGTCAATCCCTAGCAACAGCAATCTTCAGTTTTTGCAATTTGTGCTGAGGTAAATTTGATTCAATTCTTCAAAATGTCAAGTTACGCATTTTATACCAAGCAAAATTTTTACTTAAGCAGTTGACCATGTTGAAGAGTCTGATGATGCTCTTCTGGACGTCGTGTTAGGTTGGTGTTTTGGAAAAATTCAGAAGAAGTATAATGTATGATTCATGCTGTCATGTTACTTAAAATCAGTTTGCAAAAGATAATGTAGTCTTCCGAACTATTTAAGTCGTACAGCATAAAATTTATAGGCACTCACCCAAAAGAAAGGAGCCATTCTTTTGATGCAACTTCTGGCCAGTTTAGGTTAGAACTGGTTTGGAAGACTCTCCCCTATATAGAACTGATCCTTTTTCCCCTCTCTTGTCTTGTACCCAGGCATGGGGCAAAGGACTTGGCTATGAATGAGAATTGAGCAGCAAATCTGCTTTTTTAGGTTAGGTTGTAAATGAACACCCTCGGTATGAATGTAGAGGCTGAAGGACTCTGGTGCTTTGTGAGGAAGTGACAAGCTCAGCTGTTCCGAGGGCCAGAAGTGCTGAGCCTGCAGGATCCTCGGCAGAAGGAGAGAAACCGCGCCTCAGTGGCTCCAGTCCTCCAGGGTTGCCCTGCTCTTGTCAGATGTTTTTCCTGTTCTCACACACAGGCATTGCCCAGAGGAGGAGGGGATGGCAAAGTGCCAGCTGTAAATAATGAATAGCATCTTCATTTACATTCTTTTTTAGCGGTGCCTGTTTGCACACAGCATTGCGGGAACCTGGAGCCCCAGGAAATATGACTTGGAGCCTGCTTGGGCTCCCTCCCTCCAGTGTGCCTAGCTCAGGAAAAGGCAGAGCTCTTCCCATCAGACCATCTGGCTCTCTCGAATGTGCTTATTAGTAACATGGAAGTGGGTTTGTTAGCCTGAGACAACATCTTGGAGACAGATGCTGAGTTTATGTGTAAAATATGGCTTCCAGCCAAAGCACTAATCATGATCGCTTCTGAAGTGGTTCCAATCGTCTGGATGAGGCGCTCCAGCTCTTATGTTGTTTGTACAAGCTGGTAGTTAGAGGTGTTGTGGACAAGATATTTGTAGTCATAATTTCTCCAAACAGGTTAAGGCAAACAATATGAGAATCAGCATATTAATGTGCTGTGTTTCAAATTAGAATTATAAACACACTTTCCTCATTGGAGGCCTAATCTGCTTGGAAGAAGCCAGATGTTTAATGATGAAATCATTATTTAGGAGGACTTATCAAAGTAAGACAAATTGTTGTTGTTTAAGTGGAGGGAAAAACCTGCTTTATGCAAGGGATCTCCGAGAAACAGCTTTGAGCAGAGTTTCTGCCAGAAACATCATTTAGCAAATGCGAGTTCTGCCTTCTTAGGACAGAACCACAGGCCAGCACACTGCATTTCCTGGTGAAAAGGTGGTAGGTCGTGCGCTGGAATAGTAGTTTGGAAAAAATTGGTCTCAGAGGCTTTTGATGTTAACTCTCCTTCCTCTCTTTTGTTTCTGAGTTAAGTCAGGAAGCAGAGTTTGGTGATGGGTGACATTGTGTCCTCCACTTGACTTCTGAGCTACTTCATGTAGAACTAACTGGCTCCCCCATTCCTATTGTCCAAGTATAATCATTCTATTAGCCCCTTATTATCTTTAAGGGAGCATGACCCCACGTCCTTTGCATCTGTCTGTGAATAAACCTTTCTTTTCTCTCTCTTCTTCTTCCCGTCCATATTCCATTCCACTCTCAAGTTCCCTTTCTTCCCTTCTTTCTCTCTTAGAGGAAACATGTCTTAGGATATCTAAGTGCTCCTTTAGGGTGAAGAGTACATGAAAGGGAAGAAGCGTACAGATGGGCACTGGAGATGGTTTTCTAAAATTTGACAACATCACATGTCCTTTCCTAAATATCCAAAATACTCCCACTACAATTGTGTCATCCTCCTGCAGGGCCCACGCTAATCTTCTCTTTATCGTTCCGATTTTAGTATATGTGCTGCCGAAGCGAGCACACCCACACTATTTTGAAGAGTTCCAATTTATTCATTTCCCCAAAGTTTTCTTTGCTGCTGGTAGGGTTTTGGACTATTCAAGTCCTTTCCAAGGACATGAGGATGTTGCTTAGGAGAGTAACTGAGGCCATTTTGACATGTGCACATTTTTAATCATAACGAGGAATAGAAGCTTGAGGTGGTTAGAAACCATGGGGGTTTAGAGGCTTCCCTTCTGCTGGATTCTAGAATCTGGGCGCTGCCAAATCCTGAAAGGATCCAGAGAAGCCAGCACCCTGCCAGGAGTTTTTCCAAAAAAACCGGGAGAATGCACATGGCCCCTAGAACTCATTTGCCCCTCACTTTTACCATCATGAGGGGTCAGAGAGAAATAATCTCAGACAGATGAGGATTTCCTCTGTTACCAAAAATGTCTTGATTTCTGTTAATGCCATCTCATTTTCTTTGAAACAGGTTTTTATTTCTCCTAGTCTGTTTGATGTTCCTGTTTCATTCATTTAAAAGCATCTGTTAGCCCTTCCTTGTTTATATCTTCTTTTTTATTCTAGGGAGTCCTAGAAGGGAGATGAAGTAGGATCTAACTCACCTACCCATCTGATGCTTGAATTCTCTCAACAGCATCCCCTCGTCTAGGGTTTTCCAGCACATAACTGGTCACATCCAGTCACAGGACGCTTGACATCTTCCAGTGCTGCCTATTTCACCTCTGGGTGACTCCAGTTGTTAGATTATTCTTCTGTATGTTGGCTTTAAATCTGTTTCTTGGTAACTATCCCTCATTAATATTCGGATTGTGACAGTTAAATGGGGGTAATGAATATAGTGCACTTAGCATAGTATCTGGCACTGAGAAGGAAAATAAAATGTATTATTGCTCTTATTATTGCTGGTGTCGGTTCTTGTCCTCCTTGGCGTTGTACACACAGACCAGTTCTTCCACAATGAAGCCTTTCGCGCAACTGAAAACAGCTATTGTCTTGCCTTGATCCCTGGTTTCCCTCCCAATATTTTAAGCTAAGTCTTCCCCTTAATTTGAGTCATTCCTCACACGGCAGGACTTAAGTTTCTCTTCTGCTGCGGTCACTTGTCTTGAACAGGTTATTGGTTCTTTTAGGCACAACTTCTAGAAGTGAAAGCGATGTACATGTAGCGGGTGGATGTTGGGTGGGTTCCGCTTCATGCAGAGTATAACAGCTGTTAGCGATGCCTACGTCACATTATCTTTTCTGGCAGTTACATTAAATTGATTCCTATTGGATTTATTGTTGACCGAATGTCTGTTTTTTAACAGAGTAGACTTATACATCTAGACGTTTTTTCACAGTAAAGATGCCTGTTTATCATAGCTATATACCATCTTATATATACCTGCAGTTTTTTGTTCCAGCTCTCAAAGACCAATTTTGACTCCATCCACATCGCACTTTGCTCTCGGACACACGGAAATGCATGTCCATCAAACATCAAACTTTCTTTGCCTGATGGTTTGAGTTTTTCTTGTCTTTTTTTTTTTTTTGAAACCCTAGATTTCTGTAAGATGATGTCTTCGCTCGGGGCTGCCATAACAAACAGCATACACTTGGTGGCTTATAAACCACAGATATTTATTTCTCACAGTTTTGGAGGCTGGAAGTCCGAGCCCAGACGCTGGCAGGGGGCAGGGTTGAGTCCTGGTGAGCGCCCCGCCCTCCTCCCGCCTGCCCGCTGCTGGCTCTTCATCGGGTCCTCACGCTGCAGAGGGGAGGCTCTCTCCCGGGGAGCCCAGGGAGCCCATCCCATTTACAAGGGCTTCACCCTCGTGGCCTCACCTCATCCACCTCCCAAAGGCCCCCCCTCCTGATCCCATCACATAAACTGGGGACACAAACAGTCCGTAACAGGTGAGGACAATAGAAGGGAGAGGGGAGCGTCTAGGTGAGCACAGCTGCCCAGAGTGGCAGAGTCACTCCTAATTCGGTGAGAGTGAAGCAGGAAAAGAGAAATGCGTAAACGCAGCCCACCGACCATGAGCATGCATTTGAAGACAGTGTGAACACTTGAAAATAACCCAACTATTCTTGTGGAATGCGGTCACAGGCACTGAATTTAAATGACCATGCGTTAGGGCGGTTAAGAAGACAACACTGTCCCTGGAGGGGCTGTTATTATTAGGATCAAATGAGATCGTGTGGGAAAGAGCCTGGCCATAAAGTTAGTAGAAACATCTAGCGGACGCGCGTCTCCTCAGGTGGACGGAGCCCCGCGGGGCCCAGGCCGGGAGCCCCCTTCACTTCAGCCTTCGTCTCTTCTTCTCTCCTTGGTAATTTTTCTCTCCGTTTTCCATTTCTGGCCTATCATTCTGTAGCCTTCCTTGGGCTCGCCTTCCTCTTCATGATTTTATAGCCTTTCATCATTCTCCGTCTTTCCAGTCTAAGAAGTCCCAGCATCGGTAGGCCCCCAACTCCCGCCCTCTCCCTCCCTCCACCTGCTCCCCTTGGAACTTGCCCAGCTCCCCGCATTTCCTGCAGAAGGACCTCTTGTGGGGCTCGGCAGACGTGTCCCTAGTCTGCTGCTCACCTCCGCGGGTCCCCTGGGAGCCTGAGACCTCATTTCTCCACCCGTAAAATAGGGCACGAAGTCAGTAATACTGCAAGAGGAGCGGATGAAATTCGACTTGATAAATATAAATTGCCTGGAGCAGAGTTGTCGCTTGGTGATGTCATGGTTAAGAACATCATGCTCATAATTAAACCTCCTTTTGTAACTTGACTTGGAAGCAATGAGTGAAATATGTAGGCCTGCCTTGAAAACTCACACTGCAGGTTTCTGATGAGTAGCATAAGAATGATTTTTCTGTTAACAGGTTAACTCATTTTGCCTTGTGGTAGCATGCTGTTGTCCCTTGTGTGCAGAACCGTGAGGGAGGAAGCTCTGGGGAACTCATTCACGCCGTCTGCCCCCCTCCAGACCTTCCCTGGAGCAGGACCTAGAAATCCCATGAGCCTCACAGGAGCACACCTCTGAGGACTGTTGACTGCTCTGTCGCCTATGACCTTCTCTTCCATTGACCAGAGTTATGATGATGACTTTAATTTTTGAGCCACCTGATATGTGCCAGGTATTGTACAAAGTCCTGGGTCAGAAGGATGATCAAGACCATTACAGACTAGAGACAGTTTACATAGAACTCCTACCCCACTGCCCGGCACATGGTAAGTGTTCAATAAATATTTGAAGGAGAAAAGTATGTGATGCTCAGAGCATCTCCAGGGAACTCTCGGATCATTGAAAAGCACGCCTTTTCATGGGGCTCAGAATATACCCACTGTATTCCAAATTCTGCTCCTTAGTCAGTGACGTGACTCAGATGCTGTTACGTTTAGGGGTATTCAGTTTAGACAAGCTTCCATGAGCCTGAATTTGGGTTTTCCTTCCTTATTAGTCCCTGCAGACTTTTCCCTGGGGCCCCCACAGTGTTCCTGGAGCATGTCTCTAGACCAAAGCTCATTAAGTCTGTTACAAAAAAGAGCTAAGTCAGGAGCACTCTCATTCACCTGGGTAATTTTTCTAGGTGTGAGTGCCAGTCAGAACTTAGGAGGACACTGCTTTTCTCCCGGAGTTTCTTTTTTGGTCCCAATTACCTACTTTTGGCAAACGGATCTTAATTGTTACGCTGTTTTTAAATTGCTTTGAAAATAAGGATGTCACTGAAAAACCAGTTCTGAGCTCTCTTCTTTGTAGGAATACAGCACTTCTACTGCTGTAGCCATGCTGTGCATGTGTTGTATGTAAAGTACAGTGTATTCGATAAACACTCTTGATGGGCTTAATTGATGGTTGCACAGTTCTTTGTGACTTTAATTTCAGTTTTAAATGACGTTCGGTGGTGAATACATTGTTAACTCTTCCTACCTCTCAGGATCCCTTTGTTAAATTACCTGTTTCACTGCTCCTGATATCCTCTGGGTCTTAAGGAAGTTAATGCCCCCATTGAAAGTGAGCAACTTTATTCCTGAGCCTTCCACATTATAAGGATCACCCCCAGTGTTTTTGAATTACTTAAGGATGTGAAAAACATCTTTATTTTCTATTTGATGATACTTCTAGGTAATGTGAGGAATGATAGAATAATACCTTAGCTTGGAAAGGATTTAACTCCAAAATAAAATCAAGTCAGATTCTCAGCTGTTGCCTGTTAAGTGCCAGTTTGACGTTCGAAATGATCTGAACTTAGTGACTCGGAGAACCCTCCCCACCCCCAAACCCGAGGCTATAACTCTCGTCCGCTCAGAACCCACTTAGCAATGACTGATGAAGGCGCTCATTTGGTTTGGGGGGATTGAACTGGAGCAACTGGGGATGAAAACATAAGACCTAATGATGGAGTATCTGCTGGACAGTGTCAAGGTCCAAATCTGTGTTCACTTTAAAATAAATGCAATTACTTCTGTGCTTCTTCCATCTTTTTAAAGGAGTTTTAGGATGGACTAAAACTAATGTTGAGAAATGGTAGAAGTAAGACTTAAATATTCTTTTGGTCTTAGGGCTGTGTTGTGTATCGGCCGCATAGGGGGCTGGGGCTGGATCCTGGCTCTGTCCACAGCAGTGTGACATTGGGAAAGTTGCTCAGCCTCTCTTGGCCTTGGTCTCCTTAGTTATACACGGAAGCTGGAAACGGTACCTTTCTCAGAAGGCTGGTGTGATGGTTAAGTGGGCTGTTCCATGTCATGGGTTTGACATGTAGAAAGCACTGGTAGGGGCTTGGTCTTAGGAGAACCTTTTAAGTGGGAGGTGTGAAGCTTACAAAGCTTAAATGTCAGGACTCACACACACCCTTTCTAAAGAAACATTTTCTTTTGTATCTAATTTTGTACTCATTATTGTAGTGTTTTCTTAAACAGGGCTTCCACAACTACATGGTTCCACAAAACTTGGATTGTCCCATGTCAAGTTCTCTTTATTAAGTTTGTTCCATTATTCCTCCTATTTGGGTGCAGACTCCAGAATTTGCCAATTTACAAAATGCCTTTAATGACTGCTAAAAATAAGACACTATTTTTAAAGTATCCACATGATATATGTTATGATAGAACTCTCTCAGGCAGGAATTATCTAGAGGGAGAATTAATTTGTCTCCACATAGATATTAAGCAATGAATTTATTTCTGCCAAGGAAAGCAAGAGTACAGAAGTTTCCTTGATGAGATTTAATAATTTGTAAACTGATCCACTGATTGACGTTACCTGGTGATAGAACAATAAGCCCACTGAAATGAGATACATATAGTTCTTTTTTGAATGCCTCTGATCTGAACCCCAGTGCCATGAATGTTGTATTGATTAAGTTGGTGAGTTTGTTTTTAGTCTTGGTTGTTTATCAGACCTAGAAAAGCTGTGTGTTCTCTTAAAGGAAAAGAGAGGTACGGGCCATTGTAACTGGGACCGAGAGGGGAACCCTTCCTGACTGACGTACCCAAAGGCTGTGGGCAGAACTCTGAAGACTTATCACAAGCAGAGAGAGCACCACTGTTTCTTCCCAGAGTGTGCAGACTTTTTCTTAGAGGGAGAAAAGAGTTCAGTTAATGAGGCATTCACTGAGAGAAGCTTTTTTATTGGAAGAAAGCTCATGCCAAAGGAGGTATTCTGATTAAGGAGACACACACACACTCACTCGGCTGGGAGTGATACCATGAAAGATGGAGCAATTTGAAATGGAGATGAGACAAAATACATAGTGCTTCCTGTCAAGTGAAAGCAGCCACATCTGAGGCCGATTTTGAAGAAAAAGAAAATAAAGATTTCAGTTGGTTCCCACTGATTTTACCAAGCTGAAAAACTGTTAGTATCCTTCTGCTTCTGATTACCATCAGAAAGGGACAGAGCTCTGTGAGAGAGAGGCAGGGGGACAGAACCACCGGGTGACCTGCTCCCCTGGGCGCCCAAGGCTCCGAGGCAGTTTGCCTGGGGAGGCACATAAAGCAGGACGTGATGAGGATTGAAAGGGAGTTGATGCTGGACCAGCAGAGGCCACCAAGGCCATGAGCCCGTGTAAACAGCAGGCATCTTCAAGACAGCAGATTGTGTTAGTTGAGAATTTACTAAGTGCTCTAATGCTTTGTGGTTTCTTGTCTTGAGAGATGCATATTCGTTTATTAGTTGCTCAGTGTTATTGGTTTGTTAACCCACAGTATAAGTTTTATTGGTAACAGTAAATACTGTGCCTTTTTTTCTTGGAGCACACAGTTCACACGTGTCCTGCAGTGATACGTTTTCCTACTAAAGTTACACTTAGAATTCCTTGGTAATGGCAAAATCTGAGATGATGAGGTAGAATTCTTGGTTGGGAGAAACCTGGTAATTTTGCTGATAGTGCAGGTGATGTTGAATGGATGCTACCTCTTGCATAGCCATGCACCTGGCTCTTCACTGGCCATGGTGTAAAATCGCTTAAGGTTTGGCCCCATTTTCAATTCCATAGTTATTTATGAGCACAGGCAGTGATGGACTGAAACAGCTTTTATGGCCCCCAAGAACTGAGGGCATTTTTTCCCAACAGTGTTGTCAGTGATATCATCTGGATTGCTCGAAATTTGCCTTGATGGAAATTTATACCATGGAAACTGGCAATCACTACAAATCAGTTTTCCCCAACCCCTGGAGGGTGGTGGTTAAATGTTTGTCAGCGTCCACACATCCCAGGTGCGGGGCATCATGCTGGGCTCTGTAGGGGAAATAAAGTGTGAGTGAGATGCATCCCTGTTCTACAGGATCTTGATTTGGTAGAAGGAATTAATGCTCACAATGATAATGATAATAAATACTTATTGATTACTTACTATATTCTGTTAGAGCTTTGCAGGCATTAGCCCATTTACAAAATCATTACAACAAGGAGGGACTTGAGGAAATTTGTTGCATTAATTTATTACGGAAAGCAGTGTCTTATTCTAAGTGTGTCTATTTGCAATGTCAAAATTGCTCCTCTTTTCACTTCTCCACAAAAATTCTGTTCTAACATTTTGTGAACAAACTTACACAATCTGTTATGACTTAAAGCCTTCAGACATGCCCCTTTTGTTCATCTTTGCAGACTTAACGGGACTCAAGATCTTGAGCTCACTAGGTTTCCTGTTTTCTCTCTCACTCCAGGGAGGACCCGAGACTTGCCCTTGTCAGGACTTTCCCGAGCTCTCTGCTTTTCTTGAAGGACTTCTTGTTGGGATTGTTAGGTAACACCATAGTGCCCTTGCTTGTTTTGAGGTATGAACATGGCGTTCATATCTTTATTTATAAAGCATCTTTAATGCATCCCTCAAGAAGGAAGGACAGGAGAGACTGATGACCACATGTTTGGAGCAGAAGTTTTCAGAAGAAGTCTTTACAAACACTTCACATTCTTGTCATCTAAAGTCATACATCAGAACAAAGAGCTTTGGGGAAACTATTTTTGCCCAAGCTGTCTAGTTGAGAAGGGTCAGTAAAGTCAGTGCTTGTCTAGGCTTGTACTTTGGACCACGGCCGAGCAAGCCCCTAGGAGGAGTTCTTTGCATGAGTAAATCTGTGCTCCTCTTGACTATTTGCCGTAGATTCAGACAAACCAGGACTGGAGTAGAGGTTGTTGCTTCAAGCCTTCTTACTAGTCAATAGACCAGTTTATACCAATAGATTAATATTATAGTATTTACAAACAGGATATTTTATTCATCTGAGGTGGAAATACACTATAACTTCTGGGAATGGATCAGGATTCTAGCTAAGAAAACTTATTTTAAAATGTCAACTTGATCCACCAGCTTTCTTGGTCAAAAGGGAAGGTGACCAACAAGCAGGTATTTATTTGGTTTGAGCTGGGAAAGGAAGAGCCCAGCCTTTGCTTTGGAGAATTTAATGATAGCTAATTCTTTTCTTTCCTTCAAGCTTTCTCCTTCAATTAATGTAAATATGTTAATGGGATATGATTTCCCTAATAGACAACGCTTTCAGTAACAGGGGTGGGACCGAACCTAATGGTGTCTGTAACGTGTTTAATTTCTTATGTTGCCGTTAAGTGTTGAGGAAAATGAGTCACATTTAGAACCATCTGTTTCCAAAACTGGTTAAAGTCTGGATTGCCTCCGGACGAGTCATTTTATTGCTTATGATAATAGTTGGGGCATCATATGATTCTTTTTAGACCCTTTCTTTGTTTTCCACTATGAATACACATTTTGTTAGTTCTAGGGAACTGGGCTTAACAGTCTTAAAGGACATCCTTCAGGAGTCTTTGCCACTGTGGATGTAAAAAAGGAATTGAAATGCTTACTCTTTAATCCCGATATACCTTGTCTTCAATTTAGATAGTTACAGATTGGAAACCGTAGCTATGAACTATATGAAATCTTCAGTAGTAATGAACACTGTGTGATCAATCAATGGTCAAAGAAGGAATTAGGAAGGCTCTCATATGTAATGTCTTAGACCGTGTATTTCCTGGATTGTTGCTGTTGAGAAAATAGGAAGAGGAAACAGACAGTGAAGAGCCCCTTGAATGTGTTTATGCCTTTCACAAGAAGGAAAAAACAATCTGAACACTGACACCAAATAATTTGGCCAGTGGGTCCTTTTTTTTTCTTTTCCTCCTGAGTGGCCATCTCAACAGATCAACATGAAACTTAAATATGACTGCCCAAACCTTTAATGAACAGGTCAAAGTTCTGGCAAGCCCATCTGGAATATTTAAAATGTTCACACGATGCGTTTCTCTAAAAAAAAAAAAAAAAAGTTAACCATTCTGGCTTGTGCATGGTGCTTTAATTTTGAGTGGTCACTGAGATCTTTGCAGTTCCCTAATTTTGCCCTTCTCCTTGACATATTTTTGTGTAAAAATCAGACTTAAATTCTTTTTCTGTCTTGAATAGCTATGAATATCCAGACCTGCTTGACAGCGAAGCAGCAGCGGCCCTGCTCTATAGCACTCACGCAGTCGGGGAAGACTCACCAGCTGCCCGTCTGCTTAGGAACGCTCTTTCTACTTGACGTTAATGTAAGTTAACAAACAACTTTTTGGACAACAAAGTTAAGAGAAAAAAAGGAGTGGGAGGGAGAGGTTTTGAAACCAAAAATCGTAATTGCGGCTATATCGAAAAATTTGTTTTTCCACAAATTAAGAATGAAAGTAACCGAAATGTGCATGTAAAGGAGCAAAACATTAAAGGTCACTAAATGAACCGTGGTGGCGGTGAATAGCCCGCCCTTTGCGTTGGTAAGAGTCACAGCACCTTGGACGATTTGCTTGGGCTTGGAAGTCGCGTGGAGCCTGGGATGCTCGGTTAGTGTTTTAATCCTCCTGGGGGTGGAGCAGTTCCTCCCTCACTGCGTATGTCTTTTGGGAAACGAGGAATTGGTTATATTCTGAAGCTCTATGTTTTGATCTATTAAATTAAGGGTGGGGAATTGCTAAAATGGCCTTTTAAAAAATTAAGAAATTTAGCTAAAAAATGATGGCAGTGTAGGAAGGCAAGGCAAAAACTTCCTCCCAAAATCACATAGACCATGAAAGTACAGCAAATGCAACTAGGCCTGAAATCAACCTGAACATGGCGGAACTGACCACCTACATGGGGAAGAGAATACCTACAGAAAAGGGTGAAGTGACAAAGCTGCGATCCAGCAGGACCCAGGCCCGCCCCCCACCCTGGCCCACAGGTGGGAGGAAGAGGAATGGAGCAGGGAGGAAGTAGAAGCCCAGGACCATGAGCACCTGGCCCTGGAGATCTGCTTTAGAAACATGAGCCCACATTGCATGGTGCCCTGGTGATTGGTGGGGCTGGACAATGGAAATGGGCGGAATACTTGGGGAGGCTGAGATCCCTGCTGCCTGTGGAGAACTGGTACACTCTACTGGCCCCCCTGAGAAAGAAAGCAGAGTAGGGAGTTTGAAATGCTTATCAGCAGTGAGGGGGGCACCAGAGGAGCAAGGATTGCACAGAGATCTGTTTAGAAGAAAGGTCAGGTGGACAATACCTCTCCATCCTGCCTTCAGCCCAACAGGTTGGGAGCCCTCAGGAGCTTCAGATGCTCCATGCCCCTTGCTGGCAACACAGCCCGGAGAATCCTTGCAGTGGTGCATGGCCTGCCAGCTGGCAGTAAAATCACACTTTACTCCTGGGTACGCAGGAGGAGAACCCCCAGCCTGCTCAGACTTATTTTGGGCCAAGCGGGGAGCTGCATGCAAGAGCCAGCCCTGGGAGCTCTTTCCTTCTGGCAGGCATCCATCCTGTTCGCCAGTAGCCCTGCCACTGCAGCAGGCCCAGCAGAAGGCGGCTCCACCCATGACAGCTCCAGCCCCACAGCCTGATGTGCAGCCGAGCCCCGGGGCTCTTTCTTCCTACAGGTACCTATCCCACTCACCTGTGGCCCCTGCCATTGAGGCAGGCTGGAGAGACGGTGGCTCTGTCCACAGCAGCTGCAAGTATTCTCCCTGCTCCCCAGACCAGCAGATGACCCACACAGCCCACCTGAAATCAGATCACTACCAGCAAGGCAGACAGGTGCCACACCCACTGCATGCCAACAGCTGGGGTTTCTGCACAGGAAATCGAGCTTCTGGGCACTACAGGGCTTCTCCTACACAAATCTATTAGCCCATAAGAAACACTTAACACACACAAAAAGAAGAGACAAAGGAATTTGGTCCAAACAAAAATTCAAGAAAAACACCAGAAAGAGTGCTTAGTGAAACTGAAATCACCAAACTTCTTGATAAAGATTTCAAAATAAAAGTCATAAACATACTCATAGATTTACAGAAAAGTATTCAAAATCTCGGGGCGGATTTCAACAAAGAGAGAGAAATCCTCAAAAAAAGTTACTCAGAGCAGAAGAATACAGTGTCTGAAATGAAACATAAAATGGAGGGATTTAAAAGCAGATTAGATGAGGTAGAGGAGATGGTAAATGAAACAGAAATTAGAGAACAGGAAAACAAAGAATTGAGGAACAGAGAGAAAAAAGGATATCTAGGAATGAAAGAATAATAAGAGAGATGTGTGATCCAGCCAAATGGAACAACATTCACATTATAGGGGTTCCAGAATAAGAAGAAGAGAGAGACAGGGATAAAAGGTCTGTTTGAGGAAATAATTGTTGAAAGCTTCCCCATTCCAGGGAAGTAAATAGACACCAGGTCATGGAAGCACAAAGATCACCCAACAAAAGGAACCCTAGGAAGAAAACACCAAGACATTTAGTAATTAAAATGGCAAAGATCAAGGACAAGGAGAGAGTACTGAAAGCAGCCAGAGAGAGAAAAAAGATCACTTATAAAGGAAACCCCATCAGTCTATCATCAAACTTCTCAGCAGAAATCTTACAGGCCAGAAGGGAGTGGTAGGATACATTTAATGTAATGAAACAGAAGGGCCTCCAACCAAGAATACTCTACCAGGCAAGATTATCATTTAAATTTGAAGCATGGATTGAACAATTTTAAGCAAAAGTTGAGGGAATTCACCACCAAACCATTTCTACAAGATCTCTTAAAGTGACTGCTTTAGATGGAAGGGCTCCTAAGGCTAAATAACTGTCACCAGAGAAAATAAAACCACAGTACAGGTACTAGACCAGTTAATTACTAAGCAAATGAAAAATTAAATAAACTATTCACAAAGTTAGTCAAGGGATACACAAACAGTACAGAATATAACACCTAATATATAAAGAGTGGAGGAGGAAGAGTGGTGGAAAACAAAAAGAACCTTTGGATTGTGTTTGAAATACAGTAATAAGTAATTTAAGATAGCCTGTTAGATAGTAAGGAAACTCTCCTTAAATCTTTGGTAACCAAAAATCTACAGCCTACAATGCAATATGAACTTACCTATCGATAATCACACTATATGTAAATGGTCTGAATGTAGCAATCAAAAGACACAGAGTAACAGAATGGGTAAAAAAGCAAGACCCATCTATATGCTGCCTACAAGAGACTCATTTCAAACCCAAAGACATACACAGACTAAAAGTAAAGGGATGGAAAAAGATATTTCATGCAAATAACAGGGATAAAAAAGCAGGAGTTGCAGTCTTGTATCAGACAAAATAGACTTCAACGAAAGTCACAAGAGACAAAGCAGGACATTACATAATGATAAAGGGGCCAGTCCTACAAGGGGTATAACCATTATAAATATCTGTGCACCCAATATAGGAGCAGCTAAATATGTGAAACAAATACTAACAGAATTAAAGGGGGAAATAGAATGCAATGCACTCATTTTAGGAGACATAAACACACCACTCACTCCAAAGGACAGATCAACCAGACAGAAAATAAGAGACAGAGGCACTGAACAGCACATTAAAACAGATGGCCCTAACAGACATCTACAGCACACCTCTCCCAAAAGCCCAAGGAATGTTTCCCAGAAGAGATCACTTACAAGGTCATAAAAAGAGCCTCAGTAAATTAAAAAAGATGGAAATTGTACCAACCAGCTTCTCAGACCACAAAGGTATGAAACTAGAAATAAATTATGCAAATAAAAGGAGCCCACAGATACATGGAGGCTCAACCACATGCTCCTAAATAATCAGTGGGTCAATGACCAAATAAAAACAGAGATCAAATAATATATGGAGAAAAATGAAAACAACAACTCAACAGCCCAAAGCCTGTTAGATGCAGCAAAAGCAGTTCTTTGAGGAAAGTATATAGCAACACAGGCCTACCTCAAGAAAGAAGAACATTCCCAAATAAACAGTCTAAACTCACAATTAATGAAACTAGACAAAGAAGAACAAATGAGGTTCAAAGTCAGTAGAAGGGAGGGTATAATAAATATCAGAGCAAAAATAAGTATAATTGAGAATAATAAAACAGTAGAATCAATGAAACCAGGAGCTGGTTCTTTGAGAAAATACACAAAATAGATAAATCCTTAGCCAGACTTATCAAGAAAAAGAGTCTGCACACATAAACAGAATCAGAAATGAGAAAGGAAAAATCACTATGGACAACACAGAAATACAAAGAATTATTAAAGAATACTATGAAAAATTATATGCTAACAAATTTGGATAACCCAGAAGAACTGGACAACTTTCTAGAAAAATACAACCTTCTAAGACTGACCCAAGAAGAAACAGAAAATCTGAACAGACCAATTATCAGCAATGAAATCAAATTGGTAATCAAAAAACTACCTATGAACAAAACCCCTGGCACACATGGCTTCACCACTGAATTTTATCAAACATTTAAAGAAAAACTAATACCCATCCTTCTTAAAATATTCCAAAAAGTAGAAGAGGAGGGAGTACTTCCAATCTCATTCTATGAGGCCAGCATCACTTTAATACCAAAACCAGGCAAAGACACCACAGAAAAAAATTATGGACCAATATCCCCAATGAACAGAGACGCAAAGATCCTCAAAAAAATATTAGCTAACCAAATACAACAACACATGAAAAAGATAGTCCATCATGACCAAATGGGATTTTTCCAGGAATGCAAGGATGGTACCATATTAAAAAATCCATCAACATCAAACACCACATCAACAGAAAGAACAAAAATCACATGATCATCTCAGTAGATGCTGAAAAAGCACTTGACAAAATTCAACGTCCATTCATGATAAAAACTCTCAACAAAACGGGTACAGAGGGCAAGTACCTCAACATAATAAAGGCCATATAGGAGAAACCCATAGTCATACTTAACAGCAAAAAGCTGAAAGCTTTTCCTCTAAGATCAGGAACAAGACAAGGATGCCCACTCTCCTCACTTTTATTCAACATTACTGGAGGTCCTAGCCACGGCAATCAGACAACACAAAGAAATAAAAGGCATCCAGACTGGTAAGGAAGAAGTTAAACTGTCTCTGTTTGCAGATGACATGATGTTTTACATAAAAAAACCCTAAGGAATCCATCCCCAAACTACTAGAACTAATAACTGAATTCAGCAAAATTGTAGGATACAAAATTAATTCACAGAAATCTGTTGCATTCCCATATACTAACGATGAACTAGCAGAAAGGAAAATTAGGAATGCAACTCCATTTACAACTGCATCAAAAAGAATAAAATACCTAGGAATAAATCTAACCAAGGAAGTGAAAGACCTATACCCTGAAAACTACAAGACACTCATGAGAGAAATTAAAGAAGCATAAATAAATGAAAATATATCATGTGTTCATGGATAGGAAGAATTAATATTGTCAAAATGGCCTTCTGCCTAAAGCAATCTATAGATTCAGTGCAATCCCTACCAAAATACCAACAGCATTCTTCAACAAACTAGAACAAATAGTTCTAAAATTCATATGGATCCACAAAAGACCCCGAATAGCCAAATCAATCCTAAGAAGGAAGAATAAAGCAGGGGGGATCTCGCTTCCCAACTTCAAGCTCTATTACAATGCCACAGTTATCAAAACAATTTGGTTCTGGCACAAGAACAGACCCATAGATCAATGGAACTGAATAGACCCGAGATAGACCCACGGACATATGGACAATTAATATACAATAAAGGAGCCATGAATATTCAATGGGGAAAAGACAGCCTCTTCAACAACTGGTGTTGGTAAAACTGGACAGCTACATGTAAGAGAATGAAACTGGATTATTGCCTAACTCCATACACATTTGTGGAATATAAAAACAAAGCAAAACTTAAGGAACAAAATAGCAGCAGATTCATAGATTCCGAGAAGGGACTGGTGGATACCAAAGGGGAATGGTTAGAAAGCGTGGGTTCGGAGGGAGAAGGGGATGAAGGGGCACTATAATTCACAATCACAGTATAGGTGGGTCATGGGGAAGGCAGTAGAGCATGGAGAAGACAAGTAAATACTGTAGCATCTTACTACACTGATGGGCAGTGACTGCAGTGGGGGAGGGGGGAGGACTTGATAATATGGATGAATGTTGAAACCACAATTTTGCTCATGTGAAACCTTCATAAGATTGTATATCAATGATACTTTAATAAAAAAAAAGAAAGCAATTAGCACTAAAATTTTTTTTAGCTAATTGGTAGAAAAGTTCTTTCCAGTATCTTGTTGGGGAAACACATAGATTGTTCTCTACAAAATGAATTTTGAAATGGATTGCTGACAACTTGTTCAATAATCCTACATGACAGCAGTTTCTAAATGACATTTTGCTCTTATTAGGGCAGTGGAATTGATTGCTTGCAAAAGTTTTAAATGGTAGCTTTTTATGGTACAGTTTACACAACAAATGTGAACTGAAACACCTTAATTAGGGCAGTGCAAAATGAAGTGGCCTGTACTTACATGACATGGAATGTTTAACAAAAGTTCAGCAGAGAAAATTTTTGATTGCTGTAGTTGAATGTAACAGCAGAGCTGAATCACCAGGTGCCTGTGGAATATATAATAAAATGGGCAGGAGCTGCTTCAAAGAGAATTGATGTGATTAACTTCCCCTACATTCTGTTGGCATTCTCTGAATTACCTCCTGACCCTCTCTTTCCACCTTCCTCCTATTCATAGCCAAATCTGCCCTTGTATAACAAATAGTCATTTATTCATGCCTTATGCATAAGGGCTTTTGCTTGGAATTTATTTATTCTTCCTAGCTAACAACCGAATAGGGATGTGAGAGAAAGAGAAAGAGTGGGGACCGTATGTCTTTCTCCCCTGGAATATCTATTTTATACAAGCAGAATTTATGTGTAGAAGAGAATGTGACAATGTTATGTATTTTTTCACTACTTTTTTCCTGCCCTTTGCTGCAGACGACTAGAGGTATACAAGTTATTTGTCTAGAAACAGCTGACAATAAGGGCACGCATGGTTATGGTGATCATTAGTGAAAAAGTGGTTAAAGGAAATTTACCTTCCCATCATGAAAGTTTGACAAGAAAGATCTTTGACATTGTCCTGTATTATTAAAACAGGTGTCTATTGCTGGGTGTCTATCATTTATTTTTTCACTCATTTATGCACTTCTGTAAATATTCTGTCCCCAATAAGGGCCAGCTCAGTATAAGGCATTGGAGATAGAGTCATGAATCAGAAATGGAGCTGACAAACATCGAAAAATCCTGAAGTAATTATAATGGTGATGAAATTTGGAGGGGGTAATACAGTGTGCTGTGTGAGCCTACTACAGATAGGGTCATCAAATTACAGTACGGAAGCTGCATTTAGTCTTGGTCAGTAGTTACAAAAATACGTAGGTAAACCGCCACACTATTTACAATAGCCACGATATGGAAGCAACCTAAATGTCCATCGATAGATGAATGGTAAAGAAGGGGTGGTACATATACACAATGGAATATTATTCAGGCATAAAAAGAGAACAAATCCTGCCATTTGCAACAACACGGATGGAGTTTGAGGTTATTATGCTCAGGGAAATAAGCCAGGTGGAGAAAGACAAGTGCCAAATGATTTCACTCATATGTGGAGTATAAGAACAAAGAAAAAACTGAAGGAACAAAACAGCAGCAGACTCACAGACTCTAAGAAGGGACTGATGGTTACCAAAGGGAAGGGGTGAGGGAGGGTGGGTGGTGAGGGAGGGAGAGGGAGGTTAAAGGGCAATATAATTAGCACCCACAATACAGGTAGGTCATGGGGAAGGCAGTACAGCACGGAGAAGATAAGTAATGACTCTATAGCATCTTACTATGCTTATGGACAGTGATTGCAGTGGGGTGTGGGCAGGACTTGATAATATGGGTGAATGTTGAAACTACAAGGTTGTTCATGTGAAACCTTCATAAGATTGTATATCAATGATACCTTAATTAAAAAAATACATAAATAAACAGGTGCTGGGAAATAGCATTTCTGGAAAGACATTTGCAGAGAAATGTGGCTGCATGTCCAGAGACTACAGGGTAAATGTGGAAGTTCCTGTAGAGTAGAATAGTTACTAAAAAGATTTTTTGCCACCCATTTTATTTAAGGTTTGTTTTGCTGATGGAGCACTAGGTAATGGTGATCCACATGCTCTGGATAGAGTCTTCTAGGGTGTCTCATAAGAATGAAATATTCTAAGCAGTAAACCCCTGCAGCAGGATTTCCCCATGAGTTTACTTTTTTGTAATTCATTTATTTGAACATAGTTGTTTGACAGGCTTTTCCCTGTATCCCCATTGTATTTTTTCTTGTTGAGTTTAGCATATTTATTTCTCTCTAAATTCTCATCCTGACATCCACAAACTTGCCTCTTCGGTCTTTGTCATCTGGAAATAGGTTAAAGATGTCTTGTCTGATAAAACTGCTAAACATGACCAGGCCAAATTCAGAGCTGGGTGCACGCTCCCCAGGCCTCTCTTCAGGGTGGCACTGCTCCATTAGTAAAGGTGTTCCACTAGATTTGAATGCCCAGCACTATGCTGTCATCACCGCTATATAACATGGGAGCCAGTTAGCTAGTGGGGAGCACAGGCCAGGGACATAAGGATGTCCAACTGTCATGCTGTGGCAGACCAACCACCATAAACTGAGAAGTATATTTGAATGTTAATGGCCTACGAGTGTTTTATCCATTCCAGAAGCTGAAAACTGGTGGAATGCACCCCATAGAAGCCAAAAATCCTTTTCTGAGCTTCAAGTGTGTCCAACACCATGTTTACTGGCCATCTCTCGGGGACCTCAAACCAAGCTCGTCACCGGTTGGGCTGACTCATCCTTCCCCATCTCCCAGGCCTGTCTCCTCTACCTCTATTTCCTATCAGTAGTTTTCTCTCCATTCTGATGCACCCTCCACATTGCTTTCAGAGTGATCTTTCTAACAAATCTAATACTGTTCCTTGTTGAAAATTTGTTAGTGGCTCCGTTTGGGTGTGTTGGGTCAACATCCTCATATAAATGAGAGATTATCCGTGATCTGATCCCGCCAAACCTACCATATTTGGCTCACGCTCTTATTAATTTACATCCACACTGTCTTTGTTTCGCTGAACATGGTATGCTTCTCATTCTCTTAGCTTTGCATATTTTATTCCCTCTGATCAGAATACCATTTGCCTTGCTAACAGTCTCTCATGCAGCTTCCAAGCCTCAATTCTAGGGCCGTATTTTCTGTGATTCTCGGAGACTTTATAGAGAAGCCTTTACAGACTCCTCTGGCTGGCTCATGAATCCTCCCCAGTGCTCAGTTTAAACTCTGCATATTGCCATCTTGGTGCTGTTCGTGGGTATCATAATTGTGTTTCTCTCTACAGGCAGGTCCGTCTCATTTCACCTTTGAACCTCCAGCACTTCACAGAGTGACTAGCTCTTGGAAGGTGCTGATAGAATGAAGGACAGCTGAGTAAGACTAGAGCTAAGAAGCTTTGGAAAGAAAGATGAGCAGGGTCTGTTTGTGGGCTGGATCCTGAGATAGAGACAGAAGGACAAGTTTCCCATTTGTAAATGCTCCTGCTGTATCTCTGTTGTGGCTACACTTAATCCATTCTATGGCAGAGGAGGCTAGTGGTCCAGCTATATCCATTCTTCTCTTTTCTTCCTTTAATAATAGAGCTGCAGAGTTTAGCTGGACTTCTGGTTTACACATTTCTCATGTTCCTTTACAAGGTGTGGTCATTCAACAAGTTAGATGTGAGAAGAAACGTGTAGCAATTTCTTGCTGTTCCGTTAAAAAGCATGAGGCAGACTCTCTCGGATGTTTCCTTGCTCTCCCATTTGCAGTTCTGTAGATGTGATGGAGGGTGTGAGTGCATCTGTCTTGGACCTAGAGATGGGAACCCTGGTTGAGGATAGCAGAGCCGTGCCACTGGCCCTGGACTGTTAACTCCTATACTGTGATTACAGAAGAGGAACCTCTGTCTTATTTAACCATTGTTGTCTGGGGTCTCTGTAGAGACTGGACCTAAATAGTTTATTTTTTAGAAGTTGTGTTCAGTCTACTTTCTTCGTTATTTAACAGAAACATGATTTGGCATGTACCTTTATATGCTCATTTTTCACATTTGTTAAAAAATTATGAAAAATTTCAAACATACACAATTTTAATAATCTGTGATATGTGCTTCATATTTTGCTTCTTTGAAAAGAAATAAGATGTTGTATTTAGAGTTAATAGTCACCTCTGATTCCAATTTTTTTCTCAGAAGCAACCTCTATTCTGATTTTATATTTATCAATCTCATCCATATTTTTGTACTTTAACCTACATGTTATGTGCCTCCAAACATATACATATATAGCATTTTTGTATTTTAAACATTTACAAAGGATATACTTTCTAATCAATATTAGGTTTTTGTGATTAGTCCATGTTGACTTACATTTGGTTGTTCAGTATTTTAACTATGTAATATTTCACTGAATGAATATAATTTAGTGATCTTATTGATGAATCTTGAGGTTGTTTTTAATTTTTAACTATTATGAACAATTGCTACAAGAACAACTTTATTCATGTCTTGTGTGTTGCAAGAGAGATAACGGGGCAGA
This sequence comes from Phataginus tricuspis, assembly GCA_029783875.1. Lineage (NCBI taxonomy): Eukaryota > Metazoa > Chordata > Mammalia > Pholidota > Manidae > Phataginus > Phataginus tricuspis. The sequence continues at coordinate 14,843,501 of JAQQAC010011331.1, forward strand.
ACCAATATTTAAAGAAACCTAGGGTTTCCAAAACTGAAGAAAGATATTAAATCAGCTAAAATTCAAGAGGTTTATGAACCCCAAAGTCCAGGTTGATGGAATAGTCATCATTTGGAACATTTATAGGTAACGTGGCAATAGAAAGAGAGCTCTGGACGGTTTTGCACTAACAAATGCTCTGGCTTAAAAGTGACACGTGGCCCTTCCCCTCACAACTGCTGCCAAGAACTAGTTGCTCCATTGTGCCCAGTCAGAAGTGGCTAGAAGTATAATGATTATCTGGCCTGTGCCGGGAGGGGAGAAGAGATAGGCTATTTGGCAATCGTCATCAGCTGTTACCATAAAACTTCAAGCCATACCTCTCTTAAAATCACCAAATCCAAAACCAATCAGTTTAATTTCTGTTTGACGTATCTTGTCAGGATCGATAGCAGCAAATCAGTTTTATTAACTACCTGCTGTAATCTTGGCTCTGGGCTTTATTTTTCTTGTTTAGTTAAATTTCTCAGCAACCCTAGGAGGAAGGTAGTATTATTATTCCCACTTTACAATAAAATATGAGGAAACCGAGAAGGAATGCTCAAATGAATAACCGGGTCTTAGAGCTGGGAGGCTGGAGAGCCGGGCCCTCGTCTCCGGAGCTGGTGGTGGACTCTTCCCCCTACCCAGACCACCAAGGTGAGTCCTCCAGCCTGTGCTTCGGTTACTCCCTTGTCTGATGTGACAGCGATGAACGCCTCCGCCTGCCTCTCCTCACTGTTTAAAGCCACTAGGCTGCTCTCCAGAGCAGAGGTTAGCAATGTTGTTCTCCCACAGTAAGCACTCAAAGCACCTCAGCATTCCCCTCTGGAGATGAAACGGCTGTTCCCTCCGAATGGCTTATACTGAAATGTAAATGAACAAGGACGTGACAAAAAAAAAAAAAAAAGAAAGAAAGAAAGAAGAAGAAAAAGGAAAATAGATTTACGTTCTTGCCTTTTAAAATTTTTATCATTTCCCATCCAAGCTCACTGTTTTGTTTAATCTGGCCATTCCTTTTCTTCTTCCTTGTATGCTCTTTTTCTCCGGGATATGCAAACTTTATTAGTCAGCTCCTCTTTCAAGCTCTGTAGGCCTTTGTGTTTGAGAATTGGGAATCAGGTATTTTTACTGTCAGCCTCAGGGTGGATCTGAGCAGGAGAAAGCTCTATGAATAATCAAGGGTGACATCTCCAACATTGTTCCTTCGTTATAAATATTGTTAAAGGAGCTGTGACCACCATGGGCTCCCACTGAACAGAATGTGCAGGGGAGGCAGAGACAGCCTTTGATTTCGGCTCTTTCCTGGGGGTCACTTCACTGATGACCCTGGAGTTGACAGGTCTCTTAGATTTGGCTGTTTTTTTTTTTTTCCCAGAAAGTTTCTCTTCAATTAGCATAAGTGTTTGGTCTGCAGGAAGCTAGGTTCATCTCCCCAACTCCAAAGGCTAAGAACCACGGTTAATATTAGCGCTTGTGCATCGCCTTAGCCTGCATCTCTAATGATGCTAAAATACTCTGTGACTTTAACCATCTTAGCTCCATTTGGATTGGTAATAGCACTATGATCTTTTTTTGTATATTACTTTTATTTTTTTTATTAAGGTATCATTGATATATAATCTTATGAAGGTTTTACATGAGCAACATTGTGGTTACTACGTTCACCCATATTATCAATTCCCCCCCTACACCCCATTGCAGTCACTGTCCATCAACGTGGTAAGATAGCATCATTGTCTTTTTAAGGGGGAAAACACATTATAGAGTCCAAGGTCTTTGGCCTCGCTCCCCATCTCTTGAGAAAATGCAGGCTCCACAAATGTCTGATATGACACCAGTATTCCATCCATCTCTCTACTAAGGTGCCGTCTCCCTCTGGTACCTCACTAATCCCTCGTCATATTATTAGCCAGTCACCCATGGATTATTCATGTTGTCCTGACAGGTTTCCATTTCCAAAATGGAGGAGACATGTGAACTTGAATTCATATTACATGAGTAAAAAGTTTATAATTTTCCTCTGTGTCCCTCCTTCCCAGCTCCATTGTCTTCTGTCTACCCCTAATAGATTCACCAGAATGTTAGAGAGCCTATTACATACTAACAAGTATTATGGACTTCACTCTGTGTAATTGTTCCAGTAGTCTTGTGAGGAAGGTGATACTGGTGTTCTGATTTCCTTGAAAGATGCAGAAACCTAAGCATGGAGAGTGAAAGGACTTGCCCAAGGCCATACAATGAGTCACAATTAGAATCAAGGATAAAATGTGGGCCTGTAATTTAAACCCTCTAGTCTCCTGCCTAGTCCACATTAGAAATAGTTGCCATTCATTAATTCTGCTGATATTATGAAGCATTTGTTGATATCAGGCACTGGGATTACCAACATAACTAAAGCAGAGTTCCCAGGAGTTCAGATCCCAGTGAGGGAGAAGCCCTGTTACCTGGTGGTGGTGACACTAAGTTACTAAGATACTGAATAATGCAGTAGTGAAATAGGAAACTGAGGGCACAGCGGAGAGGCATTTCAACTCCGGGAAGCCTTCTTGGAGGAAATGATATGTGGGGATGAGTCTGGTTAAAAAGGTAGGTCTCATTAAAAAGTTGCTGAGAGCCTGACTGTAGGTAGAGTGAAGGAGGAAAGAGGTTCCTTCTTTTCCTAGGTCTAGGCCCTTGTAAAACACTTCATTTTTGAGTTAGCCCACCAAAGATTTTGATGTGTGTACATACATGTGTGTATGCTTGTGATTCAAAAGGTCACATTCCCAAATACAAAAAGGCAGTCTTGTTTTGCAAGATGTGGTTATAGAGAAGACAGGAGGAATAGCAGGTTTGGGAGGTTATTTATGAGTTTAGTTTCAGGTGTGTTGAATTTGAGATGTTTCTTAGAAGTTCAAGGGAAGATATACTGGCATCTGGGTGAGGAGTGGTGATCTGGAATTCAAGAGAGAAACCCATGGCTAAGGATGTAAATTTATAAATCATCATTATCCAGGAAGGCTGTGAAGTCAGCATGCCAGGAGACAGATGAGGAGGCCAAAGCTTGGGCCCTGAAAAATATCAATAATTAAGGGACAAGCAGCGAGAAGTTGTTCTCAAAGGAGACTAAGAGGGACTCACCAAGGAGGTAGGAAGAAAATAAAGGGAGAGTAGTATCGTGAAACTCTAGGGAACAGAACATTTCTAGAAAAGAGAGGATTCAATACGGTCTGACACTGCTGTCAGGCATATACTTTTCAACGACACATGTCCATTGGATTTGGCATCAACCTTTCTGGAGCAACTTTGGTGGGATGTGTGTCAGATTCTCTCTTGTAGTGTTACGGAAAATACCGGAAAACCTGGACTGGATCACTGACGGAAGAACCAAGCGGCACTCGGAGGTCTTGGAGTGTTGAGGTCTTATTTTACACCCGCGGGCTCAGAGGGGAGTCATCTCCCAAGGTCTGACCCTGAGCACAAGCAAGGGGAGCGATTTATATTATTTTGATATGTGGCATTTTGGCCTGCGCAGGGCTAAAGAGGAGCCTGGAGGAGGGGAGGAGGGAGCTGGGAGGGCTGTGCCAACTGGAGGAAAAAAGTGGTTTGCTGACCTTGACGGCTGTGTTGAATATTTTCCTTATCAGTAGGAACGGATGCGTGAATGCAAGGGCAGGGAAGATCTCTTTTATGGGCTGGCCTTAGAACAATGATAGGCCACTTTTTCTCTCAGTTTCTCCAAAGAAGAAGAGAGATGGAGAAAAGTAGCTGGAGAGGATGCAGTATTGAGGGAGGAAATTTAAAGGTGGTCCAGGGCATTAGGATGCTGATTTAGGGTGTCTAGCAGACGGGGTGGAGGCAACCAGCTGAGTAAGTGTCCCAGGTTGGGAAGGAGTTTTACGGGGTTCAGGGTAGAGATGGAAAGATTAGGCCGAGAGAAGCAATTCTCTTCCCTTTTGTCAGGAGTGAAGAATCGCTCAAGGGTAGGATGGCTGGTAGGAATCGAGACTCCAGGATAATTTTCTGAGTGCAAACTATGTGTCAGGCTTTGGGCCATTCATGTACATAAATGAACTGCTATAATCCCAGTTCTATAAATGGAGAAAGGAAGCCTCAAACAAATCTAGTAAGTTTCCCAAGGCCACAGCTCGTGTGCAGAGCCGGCAGTTATAGGCAGGGTAGCGGCAGAGCCTGTTTGCTGACGACCAGACCTGCTGTCTGCGGGGGGCGAGGCTAGTAACTCAGGCAAGCAGTCTGCCTCAGGTCTCCTTTGTTGCCCTGGTTTGCCCCCTCCCCAAGCTGGCTGTTTCTTTCTACTTCATGAAAATTAATTTGCTTTAGTCCTCAGAGGACGAATAATGTATGTACCTTGAGTGTGTGCATGTTTCACATATATACCACTTCACCCACTCTCTGTATTCATCATCACAGACTTATTTTATGTAGTAGTCAATGTTTTTCAAACTAGAATTTTCAAATACATTTTAGGGGATCCATGCCTTTATTTTTATAAGTACTTACAATTTTTGTTTGCTTTAATTTACAAAATTTTTTAATATAACTACGTTTTGGGTGATTTTGTAATTAGTCCCTGTTGCGCTATTTCAGAACCCATGTTACATTTGTATTTACTTGGCACCAAGAACTCAACATTTATTGTGTTTATTGATTTGGGATAGTGAGAAAAGATCAGAGACTTAAGATGTAAATAATATATCCACACCGAGTGAAGGGCAAATGGCCTTACTTAGCAAATATTTGGTATGAGGTGGTATGGGAGAGAACAAAAGATACAGGAAGAATCTACAGTATCCATCATGCTTTCAGGGAGATTGCACTCTGAGAAAATTAGACTAATACAGATAAAACGAGTTGTCATGTTTTTAGAGCTTAAGTGGGTGAGGTTTTGCTAGAGCTATTTGGCAGAAAGTGAAGAAAAAGAAGAAAATTTATTTTCTGCTGTAGACGCAGGCCTCATGCAGAAAGCCCTGCGCCAGCATGATTGGCTTGGCGTCACCATGCAACAGCATTCTGATTCCTTGTGCTGTCTGGGGCCTCGGTAGTCAAGTCACTACCCTCTTTCTTTACCCTGTTCACCCAGTCCCCAGTATGTAGTGGGGTGGTAAAGCTGCCAGCTGGAATCCCTTGGAAAAAGATGGGGTTACTAAATATCCATTAACACTCTAGCTAAATGAAAAAAAGAGTTCATACGCTTTCATTAAGTGTGCCTCTGTGGATACCTTCCTTCCCCATGACTATAACCAGAGCTGGAGTATATGAGGAACCAACAGAAGTGAACAGAATTATTTAAGAGTGCGGAGGCAGAAAGACAGACACCTCTCCCCAGAGGTTTTAGGAAGAAAGAATTTTCCTTAGAAAAATATGACTTAGGCTTGAGGACAAACGATACATCCTATTCCATTCAAAACTCCCTACCTACCTTATCACCAAATTGACTGTTGAGACCAGTATGGTCAGTTGAGCCTGTAGGAGTAGAGTGGAAGGTGACTGTGTCAGCTGTATCCCTATCTCGGAGAGGTGAAGAGGACAGGCCCATAGCTGGGACCCCGGTAATGAGGAAGAGAGGACAGCCATCCTGTCCTGTCAGTGGCCTGTCAAATGTCTCTGAGTCCGACCAGAGCAGCAAGGCCTCCTCTCTTGGAGGGAGCGGGGCTGGTGAATTGGGCAGAAGAGGGTCTGGTGGGGAAAGAGGGGCCGTGGAGTCCCCATCTCCTACAGATCTCATGAGGCACCGACATGTCTGTGTCGTTGTTAGAGGACCCAGGGCGTGCTGGAGGCACCAGTGTGGGAGTCTTCACATGCAGATTGTATCACTCAGCCTCTCAAGAACAGAACTCAATTCATTTTCCCAGAGGGGATTAGGCTGAGAAATCAGTTCTTACGCACAAATCCCACAGGAGACTGGTGCTTCCAGTGGAGTGATGATATATTTATTAATTGGCAGTGGGAGAGTGTAGCTGGTATCAGCTCTCCACACCAGGCACACCCTCCTTTATATGTGTATGCTCAGGAGAGTATATTAAAGGTGACAAGGTTGCTAGATAAGTCCCAAGTTTGAGTAGAGGAATTGAGCAGTAACTTCTCCAATCTAAGAATATGTCTGTCATGAGAGTTCAAGATTGATTATCTCCACTTAGAGCAAAAGTCTCATAGGCAATAATTTTACTGTAAAATAGAAGTTTTTGTTACTATATTTCATTTTATTGGGATATAATTGAAATATGTAACATTAGTTTCAGATGTACAACATAATGTGTCGATATTTGTGTATTGTATCACCACAATAAGTCTAGTTAACATCCATCACCAGTTACAAATTTTGTTTTTCTCATGATGAGAACTTTTAAGATATACTCTTAGATTATATGAATTGTGACTTGTTTGTAGATGATCTAACAATAGTTATTATTTGGACTGATGCATTGCAGAGAACATTTTGGGGTGCCACCTTAGTCGTATGTTAAAAATCATCTGTAACTGTGGGTAATATCCTAGGATAATTTCCACAGGTGATCAAGGCAATAATTTTATGTTGACATTTCATAATTTCAGTTTCTTATGGCAGTATCTTCTCTCCTGGTCTCATAATTCTGGATGTACCATCTGTTTGGAGCTGAGAAGTCAATGTTCTGAACACAGTTTAGAGCAGAATAGAAGGGCAGTGAATTAACATTGCTGAGTACTGTGCTAGAAATTTTGGGCTGCCCAGTGAGGTAGAAGAACCCTCATTTTATACCTTTGGCAGAGGAGCTTAGGGAAAGTCAAGAACTGCCCAAGAACACGGGGCCAGAGTGGAGGACCTTGGAGTCCAGCTTAGATTTGCATCCAAAAGAAGCACTTAGGGAATTTGAAATTTATCTTTTCTATTTGAAGTATTTCATACAGGAGTTAAACTGAGTCCTGAGGGGCCAGGAGGAGTAGGGAGAGGAGAAAATTCTGATTTAAGGGACAAGTCTGCATTGCCCTGGCTAACCCACCTCTTTCTTTTTGCATTCAGTTCTGGCTACTGCACTTTTCAAAGAATGTAGACAAACTAAGGTTTGTTTATTTTTTATTGAAGAATAGTTGATATACAATATTATATTGGTTTCAAGTGTACAACATAGTGATTTAACAGTTATGTACATTATTAAATCCTCACCCCAACTGTTACTATCAACATAGAAAGATGTTACAGAGCCATTGACTATATTCTTTATGCTGTACTTTCATCCTCATGATTAATTTATATTATGTCTGAGATTTTGTGCCTCTTTATTCCCCTCACACAATCCCTTACCCACGTCAGCCCTTCCCCCAAGGTAACCGCCAGTCACTTCTCAGTGTCTCTAAGTCTACTGCTGTTTTGTTCATTTTGTTTTTATATTCCACATGGAAGCGAAATCATGGTATTTGTCTTTCTCTGCCTGCCTTATTTCTCTTAACATAATACCCTTCAGATCCATCCATGTTGTCATGAATGGCAGGATTTCTTTCTTTTTTATGGTTGAATAATATTCCATTGTGTATATGCACCACATATTTATCCATTCATCTATTGGTTGACACTTTGGTTGCTTCTGTATCTCGGTTATTGCAAAGAATGTGGCAGAAAACATAGGGGTGCATATAACTTTTCAAATTAGATTTTTTTCTTTGGGTAAATTCCTAGAAGTGGAGTTATTGGGTCATATTGTCTCTATATTTAGTTTTTTGAGGAACCACCATACTGCTTTCCATAGTGGCTGCACCAGTTTACATTGCCACCAACAGTGCAGGAGGGTTCTCTTTCTCCACATCCTCGCCAACACTTGTTATTTCTTGTCTTTTGGATAGTGGCCATTCTGATTGTCATGAGGTGATATCTCATTGTGGTTTTGATTTGCATTTCCCTGATGATTAGTGATGTGGAGCATCTTTTCATGTGCCTGTTGGCCATCTGCATTTCTCTTTCGGAGAAATGTCTGTTCAGGTCCTCTGTCCATTTTTTAATCAGGTTATTTAATTTTTGGTGTTGAGCCATAGGCGTTTTTAAATATATTTTGGATGTTAACTGCTTATTGGATGAATTTTTTATGAATATATTCTCCCATACTGTAGGTTGCCTTTTTGTTTTGCTGATGATATCATTTGCTGTACAGAAGCTTTTTAGTTTCACATATTCCCACTTACTCATTTTTTATTTTGTTTCCCTTGCCCAAGGAGATGTGTTCAGGAAAAAATTGCTCATGCTTCTTCTAAGAGTTTTATGGTTTCATGTCTTACATGTAGGTTTTTAATCCATGTCCAGTTTACTTTTGTGTATGGAGTTAGACAGTAAACTAGTTTCATTCTGTTGAATGTAGCTGTCCAGTTTTCCCAACACCAGTTATTGAAGAGACTGTCTTTTCTCCACTGTATATTCATGGCTCCTTTATTGTATATTAATTGGCCATATATGCATGGGTTTATATCTGAGCTTTCTATTCTGTTCCATTGATCTATGGGTCTGTTCTTGTTCCAGTACCATATTGTTTTGATTACTGAAGCTTTGTAGCATAGCTTGAAATCAGGGAGTGTGATATCCACTGCTTTGTTCTTTCCAAGGATCGATTTACCTACTTGGCATCTTTGGTGGTTCCATATAAATTTTTGAATTCTTTGCTCTAGGTCATTAAAAAATGCTATTGGTATTTTGATAGGGATTGCACTTACTCTGTAAATTGCTTTGGTCAGGATGGCTATTTTGACAATATTAGTTCTTCCTATCTATGAACATAGGCTAGATGTCCATTTATTTGTATCTTCTTAAATTTCTCTCATCAATGTCTTATAATTTTCAGAGTATAGGTCTTCTACCTCCTTGGTTAGGTTTATTCCTAGGTATTTTATTCCTTTTGATGTAATTGTAAATGGAATTGTTTTCCTGATTTCTCTTCCTGCTTGATTCTTGTTAGTGTGTAGGAATGCAACAGATTTCTGCATATTGATTTTGTATCCTGCAATTTTGCTGAGTTCAAACTGGGGTACAGTTAAAGCGGTGGTTCTCAGTCTTTAATCCACCATGGATGTTGTGGTTGATCACATTCACAGAAGCAAAATATTCACCTGGGTATTTGTTTGTTTGTTTGTTTTGCATACTGTGGCACAAAATAATATAGAAAGTGAGTTCTCCTTAATTATGTGTGCAGTTGCTATAGTAGTTTACCCTTTCTTTTCTTATTGATCACCAGAATGAGTCTGTTACAAAATCATGGTTGAAATGTACTGATTCAGAGATCAGAAACCAGGGTGGTGATGGAACCACAACTATGTTCTATGAAGAATAATTCAAGGAACTAAGGATCATTAAAAGAGTGTGTTCAAGACATGGTAGAGGATTTCAAATATTTGGAGGGGTGTCATATAGAGGGATTAGATTTGTCTGATGAGACCCCAAGAGATACAGCTAGCATCACGGATTAAAGCAAGAGGACAAAAAACTGACAGAATAAGGAAAACATTGCTCAGGTGATGCAAGAAGATGGAACGATCTCCCTCACTAGACAGTGAGCTCCCCATTGCTCGGGCTGTTGTAGCTGGAGGGCTGGACAACCGCTTGTTACAAGTGTTGCCAGGACACTCAGGCTCCGGATAGGGGCTGGACCAGATGTCCTTTAAATCTCATTTCAAATCTGAACTTCTAAAACTAATAATTAAAAAAACTATTAGACTTTCCATTATGTATCAAACACCAGAGTATTAATAACATGATTAATGACCAAAAAAAAAAAATGACAATTTAAAAATCTTAGGACTGTAGGAAGGAATACAGCCATGCATTTTATCTTCAAAACTCCAAAACTGAAAATGTCCTGCCTTCTAAAGAGATTACAGAGTTGATTGTGGATTATTGATTGTGTTTGAAAAAGTATCCTTGACAAGGGAAGTTTTTCAGGAGCCACTGCATTAGAATAAAGGAGTCCTTGAGAATAAAGGGGACTTAAGAATAGAGGAGTCCTTGGTATTTGTCAAGAGTTTGTTTCCCCCCATACCAAGCTTATGATAAATGATTACTAAAGTAAGTTAGTCATCTATTTGCTCTCTAAGGATTTAGTATATAAACGCCATGTGAATATATAAAATTACTTCCAGAAAGAGTATAGGGAAGGAAAGGGGCAAGTTGTTCAGGGTTGCCTTTCCCTGGCATTTCCTGTCTATATGCAACTTGGAGTCCTTGTGCTTGTTTTTTTTTTGGCTTTCAAGTGTTTGCAGAACACAAAGTATTCTTAACTTCAGGCTTTATAATGGGCTCATAATAATAAATTTTCATCACATGGATTTTTCTGTCGGTCCAGTAGGAAGCAGTAATCTCATTCCAGTTACTCTTTGAAGTGAATGAGATGGATAGGTATTGAGGTATTGCCAAAGCAAAGTAAATTTTGGTTAAATGTTAGAGTTCCTTTACCAGCAGCAATGGGGAAGGTCACTGGGTGCTGATGACTGATGGCCACAGAAAATTGCTTATCAGGGTAGATAATATAGTGTTGGAAGAGAAAGAATTTGAGAAATAATTTTCATTCCTAACACTATTTCAGGCTCCCATCTGTATTCACAACATTAAAAAGACTACCTAGAGCACAGTAGGCATTCCACAAATGTTTTGGGATGAATGCCTTTTAGGAAAATGAAAACTACTCTAAATTTCAGTGGTTTCTTTTACTGAGGCTATGTCTGTGTGACTGATTGAAAACTGAAAACTCTAGTCATCATCCGGTTGTTAAATATTTAGGCTGCCAAGTCATTTATTTGATTGATGTTTATACTTTTAGAATTGACTGACTGCTTTGGCTCAGGGTAGACACAGCATGACTCACATGCTGAAGTTCTCGTCAGTCAGTGGCTGCATTTCCATGCATAACCAGTTGACTTTATGTTGGTCACATCAGTCACAAACATAAATCATGACAGTCCGATAATTGGTACTGGGGCCTTTTCTACGTGGAATGATTTCTTGTCCATTCTGGTGTTAATGACACTGAATACTCAGTGACTGAACAGCATTGGTCAGCTGACTAAATAAGTTTCCTACCCTGAAAAGATCTTAAAATATAATATGTGAAGTAGAATTGGCCTGTAAATGTAGGTTCATTTAAGTGTGAATGCAATTCTAGGACATGGTGGACAGTGACTCTCCACTGAGAGAATCTGGGAAAGCTGGAATAAAGTAGGACACAAATAACATATCCTTTAGGTTTCAAGTGGTGGGAACAAACTTTAAGGTGGTTCCCATGATCTCTACCTCCTGGCATTTATGCCTTTGTATAATTCCCACCTCTTGTGTGTGGCAGGATCTGTGATATATTTCTAAGTAGTAGTGTATAAAGGTCATGGGCTATCACTTATGTAATGACATTACATTATATAAGTCTCTGTCTTGTGAGCAGAATTTCTAGAAAAATTGCTATAGAGTTTTCCTTTCCTTGTGGCCTTTGAAGAAGTAAAATGGCATGAGAACTACAAATGCAAACACATGAATTCTGCCAACAATCTGAGTGGGCCTAGAAGCATATCCTTTCCCAGATGAGCTTCCAGATGAGAACCCAGACCTTGATTACAGCCTTGCAAGGGACCCAGATAAGCTGTCCTGGACTTCTGACCCCCAGAAACTGTGAGATGGTAGACATGTATTAATTTAAGCTGTTGTAAATTGTAATACTACGTAGACAACATATTTAAGAATCATTGTTCTTACATAAAATCTAGACCATGGTGGTGTTCCAGGTATACACCCTGATGTCAACTGGAAGATACCATAATAGGCTAACTCCCCTGGATTAGTATGGGGAAAATGGAAGTTCCCATGGCCAGGACCCTCACCTGACTCTAATAATCTACTTGCCCATTGGGCATGTGCAGTGATGTAATTGACCTACTGCAGAAGTGCAGGCTTACACACCTGTTGGCAATGAACCATTATTGTCTGTGTTGTTATATAAAGAGCTTAACCCAGTGCTCTCCCTGGGCTCCAGGAGGCAGAGACAGAGACAGATTGCAGACTTGCCAGATGTGGATGTGATTCTAGACCTCAGCCTGCTACCATGAGAATAAAGCTGGGGGTAAACTCTTTTACCCCCAGTGTGGCAGTGTCATTATTCAGTCTCACTGAATCCAGAGTGAACTTGCCCAGAGCTGGAAGCCTCTGGCGAGACATTTGGTGTAGTCAGCAGGATTCACCGCAGACTGAAAAATGGAATAAGCTGCCCTCATGGGAAGGGTACTTCAGTGGGATGCCTCTCTGGATGCAAAGATACCTAGGTATCCCCCAGTGGGCATATGGTCTGAGGTGGCAATTCTAGAGGAGTGGGCCCCTCCCCAGGACTGGGGGAAGGGGGAGGCGATGCCTGAGGCAGTAGAGGAGGCCCTCTGCAAACTAAGAACGTCCTTGGAGAAATAGAGTGCCCACATGGTGGTGGGAACCGTGAGTTGGCTGTTCCTCACAGTGTTAAGAAGGGCCATAAAGGAGAATGTGCTTCTGCAATAAGCATGAGAAGAGGGAAAGGTTATGAAGGATGAAAAAAATTGATTGATGTCTGAGATGGCATCACTGCAGAGGGCTATAGAGAAAGTGATGGATGTAGTGGCAGCATGAGAAGAGACAGCACAGGATTGCAGGCTGCGAGGTGCTGTGGAGGAGGTAAAGGATTGGTTGAAGAATGAGATGATAACGCAGTGAGGCACTGTGGAAGAGGTGAAAGCCATAAAGAAGGACATACACCTGCAAGAAGCACCAGAAGAGGCAGTGCAAGACTGAGCTGCAAGGTGCTGTGGAGGAGGTAAAAGAATGAGACGATGTTGTTGCAAGACACTGTGGAAGAGGAAAAGGCCATGAAGGAGAAGGACGTACCTTGTGAGAAGCCCAAGAAGAGGCAGCATGCGAATGCCAGCGGTGAGGTATTGAGGAGACCGTAAGAGAGTCGTTGAAGACTCAGAGTTGCTCCGTGGCACTGTGAAGAAGATAAAAGATGTGGCAGAGAAGGCACTCTTTGGAGTGGGAAGAGAGCTGCCCTCGGTCCTGGAAATGGTGCCGGAGCTGGGGGAGAATGAGGTAGAGGTGGTGCTGGAGGCCCCAACCCCTCTATTGAAGTCTTGCCCAGTTGTAATCAAGAAAACAAAGATGCAGCAACTGTGGGTCCCCCCGGGAGCAGTATTTCCCCCTCCCCAGGTCATGGGGCACTCTATGCTCCACTCCTGTGCACAGGTGTAGCTGGTGGAGCTGGGCTCCCAGTTTCAGCAAACACTCTTGGAGTCCTGTGTCTTTGGGATGTGGGAGTGGATGGTATCACTCTGTCTGGATCAGAGATGGGGAAGCTGGCTTCCCTGACAACTCATCCTGCCTTTGTAGCAGCGACTGCAGAATGCACACTAGACCCAAGGAAATCATTCACTTCTTGAGAGGGTAATTGCCACACTTATCACTGTATTGCCCAATCAGGATGACTTACCATCTTTCCCCGCTAGATGGCATATGCATGCTGAGCTCCAACAGATGTTACAGGAGTTAGGCATGAAAACATAACCCAGTAAATTATGACCTGGATGAGGAGTTGTTTACTGTGGGGATGAGGGATATGGTGCTGCGAATGGCTCCCTCATCCCTCTTTGGTTCCTTAGTAGCCATTCTTACCCCTCACTTAGGGAAACCCATAAATGAGGTTACCTGAGCTGTGGCAGATCCCGGGGAGGCTGAAGCGATGCAGGTGTGGAAGGGAGTGCAGTCTGCTACTGAAAGGAATAGTTTAAAGAGCCCTGTGAGGGCCATAAGGACCCGGATTTGAGTTGATTTGACAAAGGCAGGAGCGGACAAAGGGAAACCAGAGGGGAAGTCAAATAAAATCTTACTGGGACTGTGGCAACAATTGAAGCCAGAGCAGCAGTTTTGGCCCTTGGCTAAGGTGAGGACCAAAAAAAAATGGAACCCAGAGGCAAAGCCACAAGTCTGATATGTGTGCCTGGGAGACTTCCTGCTGGACAGTGAGCTGATCTTGCCTGGGTCCTCACAGGAAGACAATTGGGTGATATGGTTTGACTGAGGGGAGGGTCAAGGCACCCACCCTGGGGTACCAGAGGCCACATGTTGAAATGTTAATTCATTGATCCTTAGTGAATGTAAACATATCCTGGCTCTGGTAAACATAGGAGCTGAATGCTCACTGATTTATGGAAAGCCTGCATGGTTTCCTGGGATCCCCACTGTTACAGATGGATACAGGGCTAAGACTGTCAGAGTGAAACAAGCCCGGGTCCCACTGGGAATAGGGTGTCTAACACTGTATGATGTCATGTTTACTTCTGATTCTTCTACAACTGTAACACTATAGCAAGAGGTTTTGGGTCTTTTAGGTTACTAGAGAGTGTTTATCCTGCACTTGGCACAAATTCTGAAGCCCTTATTCATTTGGTATCAAAGGGCACCAGGTGGGACTGGGATGAAACATGAGCATTTGTCTTTGCTGTTGCAAAGCAGGCAGTCAAGGCCATGCAGGCCTATTAAGGCCCTGTGAGTTGGATGTCCATGTGACTGAAGACGGTTATGGCTGGGGCCTCTGGCAGTGGCTTGAATGAACTTGCCAACCTGTTGGATTCTGGTCACGATTCTGGAAAGGAGCAGAGGTATGGTATGCCTTAATAGAGAAATAATTGGCTGCTGTGTGCCACGCCTTGCTGGCTATGGAGCTCACTATTGAGACCTGACCCTGTGGCTGCTGACATGGTACCATGCCAACTGGTTGTTTGGTCACTGACCCCTTTGGGGACAAGAGTTGTGACAAGACTTACGGGCCTTCGGTCAGACTAAAACAGTTATGGTATATCATGTGACAGGCCATTTGCTGCTGGCATCCCTAGGAAATGATGAAACAGATGGATTGGCTCAGGTACACTGGCTAGAAGGACAGCCTGCCTGTAACGTGGCCCATTGGTTACATCGACATTTGTTGCATGTGGGGCAGAAAACAATGTAGGCTGTAGCCCATTGATGGGGCCTGCCTTTAACCTTTGAAGAAGTCAGCAGAGCCCAGCAGAATTCATTGTGTGCTCTAAAAGGGACTTACACCAAGTCCCACAGCAACCTGGAATGACAGCTAAGGGGCCAATACCCCATTGTCAGGTGGCAGATAGACTATATTGGACCTCTGCTTATATCAGAAGCATATCCGTATGCCATGAGTTGTGTGGATGCAGCTACTGGACTTCTGGTTGCTTTTCTGGTTGCATGTCGTGCAGACCAACAAATGACAAGAGGCCTAGAGCATTTCTTTGCAGCATGTGACCAGCTGCAGGTAATCAAAAGTAACCAAGGCACCCACTTTACTGGACATGCACTGCAAGAATGGGTGCAACAATTAGGGATAAACTGGAAGTTTCATATACCAGATAACCTTACTGGGGCAGGCATGATAGAGAGGTACAATGGTTTGTTAAAATCTGGCCTGAAGCAAGACACCAATAGTCTACAGGGCTGGTCAGTCCACTTATGTACAGTGCTACGGTGTTTGAATGAGAAGCTCTGGAAGGGAGCATTGAGCTCTGTAGACATGCTAACACACATTGCTGCCTACCCTATACAACTGCAAGCACAGACCAGGGAGGAATTGTTGAAACCAGGGTTTGGCCAGCAGAATAATATCTTGCTGCCAGCACCAACTACAGTAACCCTGGAGACCCCATTCAGTGGACTTGGCCTTGGATGTTTCGACACATGGACCATCAATGCCTGGCCCTCCTGGCACCTTGAGGACAAGGCCTGGAGGCTGGCCTCCCATGTATTCCTGGAGTAATAGCAGAGTGGCTCCAGTGGATCATGGTAGTATACCCTAAGTGGCCAGAAGGTAAGAGCATCGTCCTGGGGAGTTTAGTTTTATCTTTATGACCAGTAGCACTATACATAGACCCCTTGGTAATCCCTACAGAGAGAGGAGTAAAGGTATAGTATACTAGACCCAGATGGGACCCCTTCCTGCCATGGCCCTATCACATGGCCACTCTTTTGCATGCATTCCACCAGATGGACAAGATTTGCCTATGTCAGTGTCATTAAAACGTGTGTCTTATTGCCCTGAAGATTAATCTCTAATGTCTGTGTGGATTGGGCACACACCCTAGCAGATCTGCTGCTTGCTGGGTGTACATGGAGCTCCCTATCAGTTCTGCTACCGGCCTCCCTTGGAAAGTATGAGTCATGAATTCATCTGAGCCCAAGTGGTTTGAATATTATTATAATTTTTGTTATCCTCTGTTGGTGTTATGGAATCTGGTTACAATGCTCCAGCTTTCTTGCACAGGGATGATCGTGGAAGACTGAGGGCATGTCGACCGTGAGGCAAGAATCCTGGAGGGGTGGAGTGTAGGGAAAGTGGAAGTTCCCATGGCCGGGATCCTCACCCCACCCTAATAATCTACTTCCCCACTGTGCATATGCAATGATGTAATTGGCCTACTGAATAGTAGTAGTAGACAATTAGCACACATAAATACTGAATACTGACATATATTAGGAAGAAAAAGAATAAAGAATAGATGAAGTGGGACTTCCGGGAAGATGGCGGCATGAGCAGGGCGGCGGAAATCTCCTCCCAAAACCAAATATATTTATGAAAATATAACAAATACAACTATTCGTAAAAGAGAGAACAGAAGATACAGGATGACACCCAGCCTGAAGCTACACCTGAGGGGACTTGGCACCCCGCGAAGCGGGTAAGATATGGAGCCACGTCCCGGCGGGACCCGAGCACTCCCCCACCCCAGTGCATTGGTGGAAGGAGAAGATTCAGAGCAGGGATGGAGTGGAAGCACAGGCCCATCAAATAACCAGCCCTGGTGATCTGCGCTGGGAGCACTGACACACTTCGTGCGGTGTATTGGAGATTGGAGAGACAGACGTACAAGATCCAAGATGGCAGGTTCCCTCAGCCAGTTCCCCAGGACAAAAGAAAAGCGTGAGCTTTTTTAGGGGTCTTAAAGAGACAGGGGCCCAATGGAGGAGCAGGATCGTCCCAGTGCACTCAGCCAAGCAGGCTGGGAACTCTGGGGAATTTCGGTCCCCTTGGACTGCGGCTGGGAAAAGTAGTCGCACTGAGACTTCCCACAGAAATCAGCAGCCTCCCATTCGTTCCCTCCCTGGCCAGAGTGACAAAGGGCGTGGCGGAGTGGCATGGCTGCAGAATAGTGGAGCAGCAGCAGCGCCACCTACAGGATCCTCACAGAAACTACACCCGGCAGGCGTTTTTTTTTGTTTTTTGTGTTTTTTTTCTCTATTTTCCCTTTCTTCTTTTTTTCTTTTTCTGACCACTTCTATCACCGTGAAAAGACAGAGGAATATGGTAAAAACAAAGCTTACCCAGGCAACCCCAGACCAGACAACCCCAGAGAGGGAGCCTGATGGGATGGACATGCACAATCTTCCTCAAAAAGAATTCAGAATAAAAGTCATAACCATATGGATGGATCTACAGAGAAATATGAAAGAGCTAAGGGAGGAAGTGAGGGAAGTCAGGAAAGACAATGCAGAGATGAGACAAGTGATCGACGGGCTTAGCAGCAGACCGGATGAGATGCAAGAGACTGTTAATGGAATAGAAATCAGAGAACAGGAATACAGAGCAGCTGAGGCAGAGAGAGATAAAAGGATCTTTAGGAATGAAAGAATATAAAGAGAACTGTGTGACCAATCCAAATGGAACAATATTCGCATTATAGGAGTACCAGAGGAAGAAGAGAGAGAAAAAGGGAAAGAGTCTTTGAAGAAATAATTGCTGAAAATTTCCCCAAGCTGGGGAAGGAAATAGTCTCTCAAACCACGGAAGCCCACAGATCTCCGAACACAAGGGACCCAAGGAAGACAACACCAAGACACATAATAATTAAAATGGCAAAGATCAAAGATAAGGACAGAGTATTAAAGGCAGCTAGAGAGAGAAAAAATACCACCTACCAAGGAAAATTCATCAGAGTATCATCAGATTTCTCAACAGAAACTTTACACGCCAGAAGAGAATGGCATGATATATTTAACGTAATGAAACAGAGGGGCCTCGAACCAAGAATATTGTATCCAGCACAATTCTCATTTAAATTTGAGGCAGGGATTAAAATATTTCCAGACAAGCAAAAGCTGAGGGAATTTGCCTCCCATAAAGCACCTCTTCAGGATATCTTACAGGGACTGCTCTAGAGGGAAGCATTCCTAAGGCTAAAAAGAGGTCACCAGAGAAAATAAAATTATAGCAAAGAAAGCAGACCATCCAAATACTAACTAAAGGCAAAGAATAAAACACCTAGTATATAAAGAATGGAGGGGAAGAAAAGAAGGGAGAGAAATAAAGAAACATCAGACTGTGTTTACAATAACTTAACAAGAAATTTAAGTTAGACTGTTAGATAGTAGAGAAGCTACCCTTGAACCTTTGATAACCATGAATCTAAAGCCAGCAATGGCAATAAGTACATATCTATCAATAATCACCCTAAATGTAAATGGATTGAATGCACCAATCAAAAGACACAGAGTAACAGACTGGATAAAAAAAGCGAGACCCATCTATATGCTGCCTACAAGAGACTCACCTCAAACCCAAAGATATACACAGACTAAAAGTGAAGGGATGGAAAAAGATATTTCATGCAAACAACAAAGAGAAAAAAGCAGGTGTTGCAGTACTTGTATCAGACAAAATAGACTTCAAAACGAAGAAAGTAGCAAGAGATAAAGAAGGGCATTACATAATGATAAAGGGGTCAGTCCAACAAGAGGATATAACCATTTAAAATATATATGCAGCCAACACAGGACAGCCAGCATATGTGAAACAAATACTAACAGAATTAAAGGAGGAAATAGAAAGCAATGCAGTTCTTTTAGGAGACTTCAACACACCACTCACTCCAAAGGACAGATCAACCAGACAGAAAATAAGTAAAGACACAGAGGCACTGAACCACACACTAGAACAGATGAATCTAACAGACATCTACACAACTCTACACCCAAAAGCAACAGGATACACATTCTTCTCAAGTGCACATGGAACATTTTCCAGAATAGACCACACACTAGGCCACAAAAAGAACCTCAGTAAATTCAAAAATATTGAAATTCTACCAACCAACTTCTCAGATCACAAAGGTATAAAACTAGAAATAAATTTTAGAAAGAAAACAAAAAGGCTCACAAATACATGGAGACTTAACAACATTCTTCTAAATAATCAATGGGATAATAACCAAATCAAAACAGAAATCAAGGAATATATGGAGACTAATGACAACAACAACACAAAGCCACAACTTCTGTGGGACGCAGCAAAGGCAGTTCTAAGAGGAAAGTATATTGCAGTCCAGGCCTATTTAAAGAAGGAAGAACAATCCCAAATGAACAGTCTAAAGACACAATTATTGAAATTGGAAAAAGAAGAACAAATGAGGCCCAAAGTCACCAGAAGGAGGGACATAATAAAGATCAGAGAAGAAATAAATAAAATTGAGAAGAATAAAACAATAGAAAAAATCAATGAAACCAAGAGCTGGTTCTTTGAAAAAATAAACAAAATAGATAAACCCCTAGCCAGACTCATTAAGAGAAAAAGAGAATCTACACACATAAACAGAATCAGAAATCAGGAAGGAAAAATAACGATGGACCCCACAGAAATACAAAGAATTATAAGAGAATATTATGAGAATCTATATGCTAACAAGCTGGAAAACCTAGAAGAAATGGACAACTTTTTAGAAAAACACAACCTTCCAAGACTGACCAAGCAAGAAACAGAAAAACTAAACAGACCAATCACCAGCAACAAAATTGAATCGGTAATCAAAAAACTACCCAAGAACAAAATCCCCGGACCAGATGGATTCACCTTTGAATTCTACCAGGTATATAGAGAAGAAATAACACCCATTCTCCTTAAAGTTTTCCAAAAAATAGAAGGGGAGGGAATACTTCCAAACTCATTCTATGAAGCCAGCATCACTCTAATACCAAAACCGGGCAAAGACCTCACCAAAAAAGGAAATTACAGACCAATATCCCTGATGAACGTAGATGCAAAAATACTCAACAAAATATTAGCAAACCGAATTAAAAAGTACATCAAGAGGATCATACACCATGATCATGTGGGATTCATCCCAGGGATGCAAGGATGGTACGACATTCAAAAATCCATCAACATCATTCACATCAACAAAAAGAAGAACAAAAACCACATGATCATCTCCATAGATGCTGAAAAAGCATTTGACAAAATTCAGCATCCATTCATGATAAAAACTCTCAACAAAATGGGTATAGAGGGCAAGTACCTCAACATCATAAAGGCCATATATGACACACCCACAGCTAACATCATACTTAACAGCGAGAAGCTGAAAGCTTTTCATCTAAGATCGGGAACAAGACAGGGATGCCCACTCTCTCCACTGTTATTCAAAATAGTACTGGAAGTCCTAGCCACGGTAATCAGACAAAACAAAGAAATACAAGGCATCCAGATTGGTAAAGAGGAAGTCAAATTGTCACTATTTGCAGATGACATGATACTGTACATAAAAAACCCTAAAGACTCCACTCCAAAACTACTAGAACTAATATCTGAATTCAGCAAAGTTGCAGGATACAAAATTAACACACAGAAATCTGTTGCTTTCCTATACACTAATGATGAACTAACAGAAAGAGAAATCAGAAAAACAATTCCATTCACAATTGCATCAAAAAGAATCAAATACTTAGGAATAAACCTAACGAAGGAAGTGAAAGACCTGTACTCTGAAAACTACAAGACACTCCTAAGAGAAATTAAAGAGGACACTAACAAATGGAAATTAATCCCATGCTCTTGGCTAGGAAGAATAAATATTGTCAAAATGGCTATACTACCTAAAGCAATCTACAGATTCAATGCAATCCCTATCAAACTACCAACAGCTTTCTTCAATGAACTCGAACAAATAATTCTAAAATTCATATGGAACCAGAAAAGACCCCGAATAGCCAAAGCAATCCTGAGAAGGAGGAATAAAACAGGGGGTATTACATGCCCTGACTTCAAGCTCTACTACAAAGCCGCAGTAATCAAGGCAATTTGGTATTGGTACAAAAACAGACCCACAGACCAGTGGAACAGAATAGAAAATCCAAACATTAACCCAAACATATACAGTCAATTAATATATGATAAAGGAGCCTTGGATATACAATGGGGAGATGACAGCCTCTTCAGCAGCTGGTGTTGGCAAAACTGGACAGCTACGTGTAAGAGAATGAAACTGGACTACTGTCTAACCCCATACACAAAAGTCACCTCAAAATGGATCAAAGACCTGAATGTAAGTCATGAAACCATAAAACTCTTAGAAAAAAAACATAGGCAAAAATCTCTTGGACATAAACATGAGCGACTTCTTCATGAACATATCTCCCCGGGCAAGGGAAACAAAAGCAAAAATGAACAAGTTGGACTACATCAAGCTGAAAACTTCTGTACTGCAAAGGATACCATCAGTAGAACAAAAAGACATCCTACAGTATGGGAAAATATATTCATAAATGACATATCAGATAAGGGGTTGACATCCAAAATATATAAAGTACTCACGCATCTCAACAAACAAAAAGCAAACAATCCAATTAAGAAATGGGCAGAGGACATGAATAGACACTTCTCCAAAGAAGAAATTCAGATGGCCAACAGGCACATGAAAAGATGCTCCACATCGCTAATCAGCAGAGAAATGCAGATTAAAACCACAATGAGATATCACCTCACACCAGTGAGGATGGCCAACATCCAAAAGACAAACAACAACAAATGTTGGCGAGGATGTGGAGAAAAGGGAACCCTCCTACACTGCTGGTGGGAATGCAAATTAGTTCAACCATTGTGGAAAGCAGTATGAAGGTTCCTCAAAAAACTCAAAATAGAAATACCATTTGACCCAGGAATCCCACTCCTAGGAATTTACCCTAAGAATGCAGCAGCCCAGTTTCAAAAAGACAGATGCACCCCTATGTTTATTGCAGCACTATTTACAATAGCCAAGAAA
>JAQQAC010011331.1:14870568-14965908 GCA_029783875.1 Phataginus tricuspis
AAATTCATATGGAACCAGAAAAGACCCCGAATAGCCAAAGCAATCCTGAGAAGGAGGAATAAAACAGGGGGTATTACATGCCCTGACTTCAAGCTCTACTACAAAGCCGCAGTAATCAAGGCAATTTGGTATTGGTACAAAAACAGACCCACAGACCAGTGGAACAGAATAGAAAATCCAAACATTAACCCAAACATATACAGTCAATTAATATATGATAAAGGAGCCTTGGATATACAATGGGGAGATGACAGCCTCTTCAGCAGCTGGTGTTGGCAAAACTGGACAGCTACGTGTAAGAGAATGAAACTGGACTACTGTCTAACCCCATACACAAAAGTCACCTCAAAATGGATCAAAGACCTGAATGTAAGTCATGAAACCATAAAACTCTTAGAAAAAAAACATAGGCAAAAATCTCTTGGACATAAACATGAGCGACTTCTTCATGAACATATCTCCCCAGGCAAGGGAAACAAAAGCAAAAATGAACAAGTTGGACTACATCAAGCTGAAAACTTCTGTACTGCAAAGGATACCATCAGTAGAACAAAAAGACATCCTACAGTATGGGAAAATATATTCATAAATGACATATCAGATAAGGGGTTGACATCCAAAATATATAAAGTACTCACGCATCTCAACAAACAAAAAGCAAACAATCCAATTAAGAAATGGGCAGAGGACATGAATAGACACTTCTCCAAAGAAGAAATTCAGATGGCCAACAGGCACATGAAAAGATGCTCCACATCGCTAATCAGCAGAGAAATGCAGATTAAAACCACAATGAGATATCACCTCACACCAGTGAGGATGGCCAACATCCAAAAGACAAACAACAACAAATGTTGGCGAGGATGTGGAGAAAAGGGAACCCTCCTACACTGCTGGTGGGAATGCAAATTAGTTCAACCATTGTGGAAAGCAGTATGAAGGTTCCTCAAAAAACTCAAAATAGAAATACCATTTGACCCAGGAATCCCACTCCTAGGAATTTACCCTAAGAATGCAGCAGCCCAGTTTCAAAAAGACAGATGCACCCCTATGTTTATTGCAGCACTATTTACAATAGCCAAGAAATGGAAGCAACTTAAGTGTCCATCAGTAGATGAATGGATAAAGAAGAGGTGGTACATATACACAATGGAATATTATTCAGCCATAAGAAGAAAACAAATCCTACCATTTGCAACAACATGGATGAAGCTAGAGGGTGTTATGCTTAGTGAAATAAGCCAAGCGGAAAAAGACAAATATCAAATGATCTCACTCATATGTGGAGTATAAGAACAAAGAAAAAAACTGAAGGAACAAAACAGCAGCAGACTCACAGAACCCAAGAACGGACTAATAGTTACCAAAGGGAAAGGGACTGGGGAGGATGAGTGGGAATGGAGGGACAAGGGGGATAAAGGGGCATACGATTAGCAGACGTAATGTTGGGGGGGTGCAGGGCAGGCTGTACAACTCGGAGAAGACATGTAGCGATTCTATAGCATCTCACTACGCTGATGGACAGTGACTGTAATGGGGTTGGTGGGGGGACCTGATGAAGGGGGTAGTTTAATAACCATAATATTGCACATGTAATTGTAGATTAATGATACCAAAATAAATTATATAAAAAAAATAGATGAAGTCTGTATTCCTATTGTCAAGTGTAATCATTTGTATATCTGAATTATTAACCAGGATATTTCTTGTGTTTAAAGAGAATGGAAGTCTGATTGGATTGCCTGCCACACATGTGATTAAATCTTGGATTGGAATTTAAGTTCAGTGTGGTTGATATGCTTTGCTCACCATTGTTCCTCCTTCCTTGGCCCTTTCCTCGCTTCTCTGTGGGTGGCATATGTTTCCCTGCCTCAATGGATGCTGGGCTTAGCCGTATGACCTGCTTTGGCCAGGTGATAATGAACCAGGTCTGAACTGAGGCTTAAAAGGTTTAGCAAATGTCTGCTAGCAATTTAGTTCTTCTGCCCTGCACTTCGAGAAAAGCAGACACAAGGGATCCACTGCTTTGTAGCCCAGATTCTTGAATGAGAAACACATGGAACATGCAAGTATTTGACCTACTGCTTGAAAGCCCTAGCCAGCCCAGAGATCTGTCAATGAGAAGTAAAGGTTTGCTGTTATAAATGTCTGAGGTTTGGGGGTGGTTTGCTATCAGCCTTATTGCAACAATAACTGAATAATCCAAACGTCCGAAAACTTTTAAATGGAGCTAGCCCTGTTTTTATGTCTTAACCGCAGAAGTACATAAGTAGATGGTCATTTGATTCTTCTTCCCTCCTGGAGCAGTATTTGGTCTTCAGTTGGACAAACTCTTTTGAGTCGTGTTTCCAAATCATGCTCAACTGAATACTAGTGCTATTTTCAATGTTTACTGGTGTTCTGTGAAGCAAGGGTTCCATATTCATGGAAGTTAAAAAAAAGACTGATAATGTTTATTAGCTCTAAGAAATTCTGTGTTAAAAAAATAAATCCTCCTAAATATAGTTTAACACAGTACTTGTCAATCTTATTTGACCATGGAACTTTTTTTTTTCCCCTAAAACAATTCATATCTTGTTCCTCTGGAACCAGTGGATCCCGCTAATTCAAAGCAGTATGTGCTTCTCCTACCTGGTCTTTTTGCCATATTATAAGCAGGTGGAATGCTGTATAAATTTCAAGTGGTGCCCTCAAAACTTAAAGTTATTAGGCAGATACCACAGAAATCACTGATTAGTATACCTCTGCATTAGATAATCTGGGTAAGGAAGTCTCTCAGATTAAGGAAATCACCCAGATTAAGGCTGATGATAAAAGGCCTTGTCATTGAAAAGTCCGGGATCTTCAGCCAGGTTTAAGACTAGTTTTCTGGGAAATCAGGCAAAAAGTCAAGACCAAGGGGAATCGGTCCCACTTGTTCAAATTGCAATTTGGATATTTGCATCCTATGAACTACTGGTTCAAGTGTAAAACAGAATGACTCGGTATTTGGTCCAGATTGATCTGAAAATGCTGATTGGGAGGTCTGACATGTTCATAAATCCAGAGGATTGCTTGGTAGATGTCCATATAAGATGTTTGCTCAGACCAATGGGATTAACAGAATTTCCTGCTATCACTGAATTTATTGGGTGATGAGTGATTCTCCTGATTTATGGCTTGAAGTGCAGGTCTCGACTGCTTATAAATACATTAAAAATGAAAAAAATATGTTAAAACTTGAAAAAACTTTAAAACATTCCTCAAATACATTTAAACTTCAATTTGGCAATGGGAAGTGATTTCTTGCAGTCTGTCAGGGCTGTAACTTCAAACTACAGTTGACAATATCTGATAGTCTAATATCTGCCTTTTGAAAATACACAGCTATTAAGGAGAAATGAAAATGGAGACCACAGTTTGAATACACCCTGAGATCGAACATTCACAGTCACATCCCCCAAAATGTAAAATTGCTCTGGTTTCTCTGAAGTGCTGACTCTGATCTTAAAACTTAAGCTTTCTTCATTTCAGCGGTACCGTGCAGCTTCCTATCTAATCAGGAACAAACAAGCGAGCTTATGGATGAAAAGAATGTAAGTTTCTAACAACAAATCATAATAGAAAACTACCTATTCATGCTTTATAAACTGAGCTGTAACTACTGAGACCAGAGAACTTCTTAACCACCTTCTGTTTGGAAGTCTATTTGTGAACAGTTTGTTTCTTTCTCAGTAAGATATTCATGTCAAATAAGCTCTCAGGATTTTCCTTTGGCAGTTTTGGGAGTTCTGGTTGTTTCATTTCAAGCATTTGGGAGCTGGGTCTGTTCCTCTTTCAGATGGGAATGGCAAGGTAGTTCTAGGGCAGGTGGCAGTGACTAGAGAAGCTGTGGAGATAACCTCCTTAAAAAATGGTTTTGATAGAGGAATGAGATTAGCATATTAATTAAGGTCCTCATATCCAGTAATGATCTCATTTGCTTATATAAACATAACATTGTGGGAAATATCTTAACCCCCTTTTTCTGGTATATAGGCGAATTTTGGTAAGATATTAGAATGGCTGTTCCAGAGCTCTGGAAGCTGAAGCCAAATGTTGTGTTTGCAGTCATGGTTCCTGTTTTCATGGGCTGGTCCCCCCTTGTTGCTTGCTTTTTCTCATCTATGAAACAGGGAACTGTGACGGGGGGACTGGTTATAATGTTTCCTGATAAACCTTCGTAAAGCGATGTGCTGTTGCGAGTAATGGGCTCCATTCATTATTAGCCCAGTTGATTTTCATTTACACTTGGCTCTAACAATTAGCTTGAGCAGGTGTGAAGGTGATGGAGGGGCTGGGACACCCAGAGGTCAGCCTCGGCTGCATGTGATAAATTAACCATTATGATCAGCAGTGAAAGTGGTTCTTTATGCTTGTCAGCAGCAAACAAAGGGACAACATATCTCATATAAACTTACTGTTCAGAGCTGGGTTTGCTGAAGGATCAGTTTCCTTCCAGGCCCTATAGACAGATGGGAGGCAAAGAACCCACATAAACAGAGGTGAGGGTGCCATGAAGGGATGTCTTGGTTGATGGTGTGGCATATGGAGGTCCCACATGATTTGTTTTGCAATGCTCACCTATTCCAATAAAAAGCCATCAACGTCTACCTGTGCATAAGTATCATTAGGAGTTGAAGAGTGTGTACATCAACAAAACAGTTTTTATATGGTATAGATGGATACATACTCCTACCTACCAATCAGAGATATTTTTGAACAATGTTTTATAACTGAGCACCTTTACATTCAATGAAAAATATTGATCAGTATTGCTCAGTTCTCCATCTGTGCCAGTTTTACAACAGACTTAAAACTGAGAAAGGGGGTGTAGTAGTGTACACAGAAGTCAACGCCAGTTCCTGTCTACTCTAGACCCAATAGATCTAAATGTCCTGATTCTGAAACAGGAAGTGTTTTCCCATTTAGTTACACCCTGTCATGGAAATTCACTGAGCACAGCCAGAGGTGAAACAGTCAAAGAAGGAAAGGTGATAACTGGTAGTCACTGTCCAAATCCTGAAATCCCATAGAGGTAATTTGTTTGGTTTGACAATGTGTGGGGGACTGTCATGCACTGTGTTTGTGTCCACCCGGCCCCCCATTGATATACTAAAGTACTAACCTCCAGTGTGACGATATTTGGAGATGGGGCCTATAAGAAAGTAATTAAGGTCAAATGGGAACATAAATGTAGGGCCCTGACCCAGAGGATTAGTGGCCTTATGAGAAGAGACACCAGAGGGCTCACTTGCTCTCTTACATGCATGCCTGGAAAGGCCACGTGAGCACACCGTGAGATGGTGGTTGTCTAAAGGACAGGAAGAGAGCCTTTACCAGAAGCCTTTACCTTTACTGAATTGCCTGGCATTTTCATGGGCTTCTAGCCTCAAGAAGTGTGAGAAAATTGTCTTGCAAAAGTGTGTTGTTTAAGCCAGTCTCTGGTATTTTGTTACAGCAGCCAGAGCAGACTAAGAGACTAATATTCTGCTTGGAGCTTTGGAGGATGTGGGTGGACTTGCTGGCCGTGAGCTTTGTTTTAGAAGGATCAGACTGAACCTTCACTGAGGAACCTGTGACATCAGTATATGTAAGTCTATATAGAATTTTCCTGGAAAATTCTATGTGGTCTTACCAGCTCAAAAGCAAAGATTTACATATACTGAGGGGTGATTGCCTGGCTCCCAGGGTCCTCTAAGTGAAGCGAGGCAAGGCTAAGGGGAGGGTCTCCATTTCACATGTTCTCCTTATTTTGTGAATGGTGCATCCACCATCAACTGTACCTAGAAGCTTTTAGTCCAAATACTCTTTGCTTTATCCTAATTCAACAAAAAACTTTTAGTCCTCTATTAGGATGGGGACTGTTCCATGGCCTGGATCTGAATCTAGTTATTTCTTAAGCAACCTAGCTGTTTCTTAAGAAGAAGTAAAAAGGCAATGTGGAAAATACTGCTAGAAGCATAAAAGGTAAAAGTAAGAAAAGTGAACACCATGAAATAGAAATGAAAGAATTTAAAAAAGATTACAAGAAAATGATAGACACAGAAGATATAAAGGGGGATCAAAAAAGCACATTAGTAGTGTCCCCAAGAAGAAAACCATAAAATGGTACAGAACAAATATTTTAAAATATAATTCGAGAAAGAAAAATACTTGAATCTACATATTGAAAGGTCATGCTGTGTGCCAGGGAAAGTTGACCTGGAATGATCAACACCCAAAACAGATCCTAGGATATTCATTTAATTTTAAGGGTAAAGAAAGTATCATTGGCAAGACAAAAAAAAAAAAAAAAAGGGATTTCCCTAAGATGAAAAAAGTCATCTTGGATCAGACTTTTTCACAGCGTCTTTTAACAATAACTGGTTAGAGCATTACCTACAAGCTCCTCAAGGAAGGAGGGAGGCTGCCAGGCTGTTAAACAAATATAAGTACTGGACATGCAGGAGCCTAAGGAATATCAGGTGCCTTGGCACAAAATTTAATGTCTAAAAGCTCTGTTAGCACGAGTAATATTTAATGTAATATTAAAATAAAAATTCATGGAAAAAATCTATGATCAATAAAATATCAAAATTTTAAAGACAGGATCATTATTACTGGTTTTTTCTTTTGTCCCTGGCTGCAGTATGGCTTAACACAGCTCTGTCATGAGCCCTTCCTGGGGAGACTGCGAGAGGCAGATGAGCTGACCACAGTGTGACTAGGTTGATGTTACCAGCAGGACTGGAGGTAAGTACTGAATATATTTCAGATAATTAAAACTAAGACAAATGTGGGGATTAGAATAATAGGAAAATAGATAAATATTATATGCCTTCTTATAGTAAATTCTCTATTAAGCAGCATTTGAGTCAAAGGAAGTATAAACTCAAATGTTGGGATAGCTAGTAAATAATGAGTATATGAATACTACATATCAGAAACTATAGGATATAACTAAGGCAATTCTCAGTAGTATCTATCTATCTATATATCTATATTTCTATACACATGTGCATATGAAAGTCTATGTATAAGCTTCCAAGTTAAATGTTAGAAAAGGAAAAGCAAAATGAAAGAAAGAAGGAAAGAATGTAAACAAAGTGAGTTTAGGAGAATTAATACATCCAAAAACTTTGCAAAGAAAAGATTCAGTTTAAAAGGGGGGAGAAAGTTCAAATGCAAAAAATAGGAAATGGGGAAATTAGAAAAAAGGAGAAAACTAAATTATAGAACATTACTCTGCTCAATCTAATGCAAAAAAGTTTGTAAAAACATAGATCTCACAGATAGAGGAAACCTTAACAGCTAGATCGCAGAAATAGAGGAAGCTGCCCGAGAAGCAGTGCCCAGAAGTACTGGACAGATTATTTCCCAGGAAGATTCTGTGGTGCCACTAAAGAGCAGTTCATTTTAATGATATTTCAGTTGTTCCAGAACGTCCACAAAGGAAGAAAATGTCCAAACGCTCTTTAAGAAGAGCCGGTGTACAGGGGAGACGACACCATGATCACGAAGGTGGTTTCCCCAGGGCGAGGCTTATCCACTGCGCTCCGGGTGTGCTGACCCCTGCGATCTCCCCAAATGCAGGAGACCGAACCGCATCCTTTGCAGTAGTGGGGGACTACGTCTGTCCTTTCCCTTGGTCAGTTGTATTTCAACAGGTGATACGTGGGCAAAAAAAAAACAAAAAACAAGAAAAAGCCAGTGTAAAGCTGATATCAATACTTAACAGAAACTACACACACAAAAAGAAATTGCAGACCAGTCTCACGAATGTAGACATAAAAATCTAAATAAAATATCCATGAACATAACCTGGAAACATTAAGAGAGCAAATCGCCTGTGGCTTTATTTCAAAAACGCAGATTCAAATATTAGAAAATCTGTGATTCATAATATTAAGTCTAAGTTTAAGAAAGGAATCATACGATTATATCCACAAATGCTAAAAAGGCCTTTGCAAAAATTCAACACTTGTCCTTGATAGAAAACACTAGGTAAAACAGGATATTTCTTTAACATAAGATATGTTTGTCTCAGTCCCAAAACAAGCACTATTGTTAATGGGGAAATCTATAACTTATTCCCACTAAAGCCAGGAATAAGAGAGAGATGTGGAGCAGTTAGCATTGTGCTGGAAGTGAGAGCTACATCTCAACATCTTAAAACAAGAAAAATAAATTAAAATTACAAAGGAGCAAACATTATTTCTGTTGGGAGATGATATTGTTGTATACCTAAAATGTATGTGAAAGAAAATCTAAAAGTAAGTAGAGAATTTAGTAAAGTAGTTGCAAAATTAACACAGAAATGAATAGTTTTCATATACACAAAGAACAATCAGAAGATAAAAATGAAGGAAAAAACCTATTTGCAATACCAATACAGAAGATAAAATATTTAGAAATAAATGTAGCAGTAAATGTAAAAGTTGTATATGAAGAAAACTTCACAATTTTCTTGAAGGACTTAAAATAATTGAAAAAAGGGAAAAAATATCTGTTCTTGGCTAAGAAGATGTAACATCACAGAGATGTCAGTCTTTTCTAAGTTAATTTATAACTTTAATGCAGTGCCTTAAAAATAACACACAAATTTTCCTTTTCTTCAGAGCCAGGCAGTTATTGCTACATACAGGATTTTTTTTTCTAAAAAGAGCTAGAAAAATTTTGAAAAAGAAATCAGGGGGACTAGATGTTTGATATTAAGGTATACTCTAAAGCCTTACGAATTAGTGTGTTGTTAGTGCATGTAGTCAGAAGAATGAAATAAAATAGAAAGCCCAGAAATCTCAATTATACAACTTAATATATGAAAAGGTGGCAATGTGAATCAGTGGGATAAAATGAACTACTCAAAAAATGGTGATGAGACAATGGGGTAGCCTCTGGAAAAGATAGTCATACTTCACACTGTGTGCCAAAAATAATCCAAATGAATAGAAATTTTAATATGAACAAATGAACCCACTAAAGAAAGCATGAAAGAATAACTTTATACATCAGAATGAGGAAGGCTTTGTAAACTATGAAAAAAATCTAAAAGCTTTGAGAAAAAAGATCAATACATTCAAGTATGTATGTATTAATGTACGTGTCTGTGTGTTTCTTATCCATGGCAAAAATCATAACAAGCAAAATTAAAAGGATGACAAATTGGGAAAATATTTAAATCTCATTTTGCAGAGATTTAATTGCCTTGATAAATAAAGAGTTCCTACAATTTCAACAAGAAAACACTTATTGGAGAGTTCATCAAAAGGGAAGAAAAAAAATCATCCTTAAATATACACAAAGATGCTCAACCTCACACACAGTGAGAGAAAGATTTCTTCACACTACGCTGAGATACAGTTTTTCCCAGCTAGGCAAAAGCTAAAAGTTTGATAACACATGTTGGTAAGGACTGGGGAAACAGTCAATTTTACGCATTGCTGGTGGAAGTGTAAATTGGAATCCTTCATTTGGAGAGCAATTTGGCAATGTTATGACAGTTATAAATGCATATACCCTCTGACCCAGCAATTCCATTTACCTTATAGACATACTTAGGCATTTGTGTAATAATTTATGTACAGGATAATTTATTGTAGCATTGCTTCTTTGTCAAACAATTGGAAACAACTAGAGGTCTATCAATAGAGGACTGTTTAATAAATCATGGTACATTGATACAAAGAACACTATGCAACTGTAAAAAAGAGTGACAATGCTCTTTATAATACTAATTTGGAAGGGTGTCTAATGTACATCATTAGGTAAAAAAATAAGGCAAATAACAGTGTAATATTTGGATAAAATAAGAGATAGAAAAATATATACTGTGCTTGTATATGCATTTATGAAAATCTCCGGAAGGATAAACCAGAAACTAAGAGTGGTTTTCTGTTGGAGGGGGATAGGAACTGTGTACAAGGGTATATGGATGGGAAGGAGGCTTTTTAGAATATGCTATTTTGTACTTTTTGATGTTTGGCCCACTGAATATTTTACCTATTCCAAACAGTATATGAATAATTTTTCAAAAATCTAGAAGTGGGTATAAGAACTTAAATAGAAATTGCATATTTGACATGGCAACAACAAAAAAAATCATTGTAACAGGATTGCAAATACCCAAACAGCTAAGCTTTAACTTTTGAGACAAGTACCATATAAAGAAAAAATGCAAACTAGGAATTTAGTCATGCCCATCATTCCAAACTGTAATTCCAGAACCAGGGGATATCAACCCCCCTGCACAAGCATTCATTGTTCTGTGGTGATTGGGGATGGTTAGTTTTATAAGCTGTAGTTCCTATGAGATGCTTAAGTAAGAAGGAAAAATGTAATGGTATTTACTTATTTCAAATGTACCAAGCTTTTCATCAGCTTGCATTGTAATAACTGAATGACAGTAAAAACTCAACTCTTAAATGCTTTTGTTACTATTACATATATCAAAAATACACTAAGGTTGTTTTGCTAGACTGATTGCTCGGCTAACTGATTTCACTGAATGTAGTAGACAAATGGGTTTGTGTTGACCAGTAGGCAGGATATGAACTAAAATACCTAAACCATCCCAAAGTGCTTTGCTTACTCTTTAGTTAACTAAAATATAGCTAAACATATTAATCAATTTCCTACCACATTTTCTCACATCAAGATAATGTTTATTGCATAAAATTTAGAAAGTTCAGATAAAGAAAAAGAAAATAAAAAACGATTATGTGGAATGGATAAAGAAGAGGTGGTACACATACACAGTGGAATACTATTCAGCCATAAGAAGAAAACAAATCCTACCATTTGCAACAACATGGATGGAGCTAGAGGGTATTATGCTCAGTGAAATAAGCCAGGCAGAGAAAGAGAAGTACCAAATTATTTGCCTAATTTGTGGAGTATAACAACGAAGCAAAACTGAAGGAACAAAACAGCAGGAGACTCACAGACTCCAAGAAGGGACTAGCGGTTACCAAAGGGGAGGGGTGGGAGTGGGCGTGTGGGGAGGGAGGGAGAAGGGGATTGAGGGGTATTATGATTAGTTCACATGGTGTGTGTTGGGGGGTCACAGGGAAGACAGTGTAGCGCAGAGAAGACAAGTAGTGACTCTGTGGCATCTTACTACACTGATGGACAGTGACATGGACAGAATTTAAGACACACCATTTTTAAATGCATGCTGAGTATTTGCTCTAGGGTAAAAAGTGTTAAGTATCTGTTGACAGTAACTAGTTTAGTTCTTTAAGCACTTCAAGGAACTTGGGAATTATTCCTTTGCAAAGGGCACCAGAAGTTGATCTGTTTGCTAAAAAGTCAGATTTGGGTAAAGTGAATAATGAGGTCAGACAGTGTGTGCCAATTAGAAGTTGAACGTAGATGGCAATGGAGATGAATTTTTATTAATTTTCATGGCAAATAGCTCTTATGTAGATAATTATTAAGGAGCCAAAAGAAACATTTCACTAGAGCTGTTTCTGTTACAATTTTATGTGTTTCCATCTCAGAGGCTCTTTCTATCAACAAGGAAAAGTTGTCTTCAAATTCCGAAACCAAATCTGCCCTGGTGAAAGTTGCGGTAGATGAACTCTTAGCAGCTCATTTCTTACTTGTTAGGGAAATGGGTCCTCCTTGCTTCCAGTGTGTGAACATGGTATTAAAGGAGCAGAGCTTTCAGACTGAGTCTCAGAAGAGCTAGTCAACTTTGCAAGGAAACAAATTATCTCCTGGAGTCCATGTACCTACCATCTCTTCAAACCTCTTGAAATCACATTCATTAATGTTAGAGAGAGAAGAGAATGAGTGATTCAGAATTCTTAGGAAAGCAACCCAAATGACATTTACTGATTACTAGAATAATCAGCTTCAAATGAGAAAATATTTATGGTAGTTTATTTGTTAACTCTACCAGTGCATGTGTTAAAGAGTTTTACTCCTGCCAAGAGTACTTTACAAAATTCCTTAGCTTGGAATTTTTTCAGACAGTGTTGAAATAACACGGCTCTTCGTGGTTATGGCATTCTGAAAAATCCCAGAGTAACAGAAGGCAAGGCTGCAGATGCAAAAATGTAAAGAAAAAAATCCAATTGTGATACTGTCATTATAGCAGTACTTAAATTGTATTGACCTATCAAAACTTTCACCTTCATATCTCACGGATAGACACTAGAGATGAGTGAAATTCAAGAAATAATCCCCTATGGAATTTTCACATCCAGAAATGATCTCGGGGAGCCTGTTCTAAATGATTTCTTTCTAAGGCACTTATTTCTCTTGTTCCTATGAAATCACTTGATGAATATTATCAAACAGCATGTTGGTGTCAGAAGCCTTCAGAGGACTACTTAACATCTGGTTCAAAATAACTGTTCTGGGTGTGGACACTTCAGTCAATGACTTGATTTCACTATCACTAGCATATTTTAATCCTGGTGGATTTTAAAGCCGTCTGTGGCTTGGCTTTTACAGAATTTAATCATATTTATACCCTACAATTTACGGCTTAATCTGTTATCTGCTAATTCCTTCCGTTGTGCTCACCTGCCTACATAAAGATTGTCTTCCACGCACCACGAGGGCAGAGGCCAGATCTTAGACTTTTGTATACTTTGGACACACACACACACACACACACACACACACACACACACACACAGACACATATTCCTGGTTTTCTGAAAGTAGTACTCCTACGAAACCTTTCAAAAGCTAAAATAGCATAAAGAAGAGAGTATCTCTTGCTTTCTGAAATATAGATATATAGCCATAGTAATGACTGCTTTTTTTAAATTCAAAGAACATCTATATAATGCAGGTGTTTTTCAAAAAGTATGATAGAAAGTGTGATTTAAAACTTTTTTTTTCTTAACCAACTAATTACGTTATTCTCTCTTTCCAATGGCATGTTTTGTACCTTCCCTGGCACAGTTATTCAGCTCTATCAGACTACCACTATGGAAAGTAGGTTTATCCATTAGGATTCGTTCAGATGCAGATAGAATACACAGCTAGTCACACTGCAAGCTCTCGGTGTCATTGACAAAGAGGGTGGGATCAGGAATATCTCTTGGGTTGGCTAATCAACGGTAGTGTTGCACTTGATTTAGAAATCAAAGTTATTTTTATTGAATAGCTCTGATTATCAATGTATGTACTTCCTCATTCCATTTCTGACTTCATAGACTTACTGCATATGAAATTTCATTCTATTTGAGTGATATGAAATGACTTTATTCTCTTTTCCACCAGCATATTTCTTAACAGCTTTATTGGGGCATAATTTATGAACATGCAACTCACCTATTACAAGTGTACAGTTCACTAATATTAGTGAGTTTAAAGAGTTGATGCAGTAAACCCACAATCCAGGTTTAGAACATTTCCATTACTGCGTGAAAGACCCTTGTACCCGATTACAGTCAATCCCCAATTCTATAAATTTTTGGTCTTAGGGTTTTCTATCCAGTACATCTAGTTAATTTTTAGTCTTGGGGTTTTCAGTATATAATATCATGTCATCTGCAAATAGTGACAATTTTACTTCTTCCTTTCCCATTTGGATGTCTTTTCTTTTTCTTGCCTAAGTGCTCTGGCTATGACCTCCAGTTTTATTTTGAATAAAAGTGACCAGAGTGGGCATGCATGTCTTGTTCCTGGTCTTAGAGGAAAAGCTTTTAGCTTTTTACCATTGAATATGGTGTTAGCTATGGAACTGTCATAGATGGCCCTTATTATATGGAGGTATGTTCCCTTAATACTTAGTTTGTTGAGAGTTTTTGTCATGAATGGATGTTGAATTTTGTCATGCTTTTCTGCTTCTATTGAGATGATCATATGACTTTGATCCTCTATTTTGTAACTGCAGTATATCACGCTGATTTGCAGATGTTGAACCATCCTTGCATCCATGGAATAAATCTCACTTGATCATGGTGTATGATCCTTTTAATGTGTGTTGAATTTGGTTTGCTAATATTTTGTTTAGGATTTTTGTATCTGTGTTCATTAGGGATAAATGTATTAATCATAATTATTTTGAATTCCCTACCTGATAATTGCAATATCGGTGTCAAAGGGGATATGATTCTGATATTTGCTTTGTCTCTTCAGAGTGTATGCTATTCTAGCCTTTTAACTTGCTTTATAATTTTTTGCATAATTTTGAAAGCTGGGCATGATGTATTAGTTAATAGGAACTGAAGTAAACAGTCTTTTAGGGTGAGGTTTTATAGGTTTCTACTTCGGAGTTAGGCTGTATTTAATGTTTTTGTAGATGTGGGTGTTGGAGGCTTTGATTTCCTCCCATGTCATTTTTGTATCCCCTGTTATCTTTGGGTTTCCCTAGAAACTTAAATAGTGTTGATGTTTTGCTGCTCTTTCAGTTATAGTCCATTGTCATTATACTGGAGTCTCGTGGATGTGGTGGTAAGAATTGGGGTTGGGAAGCATTTTATAACCTTGTGACTGAATTTCAGGTCTTTTTTTTTCTTTTTTTTTTTATGGGCCAGATTCCCTTCAGAATTTTTTTTTCTTAGCCCTTTTTTTTCCTTCTGAAGTGAGACAGAAAGGCTACAGGGAGCTCACGTTGTCTAATTGCATTTACCTAGGTCAGTTAAGGGTCTGGCAAAGTTATTTCTCTTGAGGACATGCCTTTGTTTTGGGGAACAGAATGCTTTCATGATATATCATAATGGCTGCTTTCTGTCTCCCTGATGAAGACTTTTTATGCTATTAGTATCAGAAAGAGCAGAGGAATTGTCTCCCCAAAGAGCAGCCCTTGTTCAGAGCTAAAAGTTTTCCATTTAGCTTTACCACTGGCCCTGAAATCATGCCACACAGCCTCCTCTACTTGCGAACAATGGTGGCCCCCCTGGTTTCACCCATCTCTTCTGGACCAGTCTGTGCTATAACCGAGTCTGAGGGTGAAAGGTGTTCTCTAGTCCCAGGGTGAAAACCATTCAAAGAACAGCATTTTAAAGGAAGGAAGTCAGTGCACCACAGAGGAAATGGCTGGTCTGAGAGAAGAGAAAAAATATATGTTTAATCTTTTGATCTGTCAAATGAAAGGCATGTTCTCAAGTGAATAGATGCAATACACAGGGGCTTAATTACTGAGCTTGGGGAGGGAAAATAAAACACACAAATAATATGTTTATTCTGTGTGAGAGTATATAATATATGCAGGACATAATCATGGAAATTTGAAGTGGATAATGTGTAAGGTTATCCTGGCCATTCCCTGGAGCTGGAATGGAGTCAGTGTCACTTTGCATTCCAGACTCTTCTGTCTCATCTAATTGGCAGCATGGGTAAGGGTTTCTTTGCCATGCTTTTTTCTCTTAGTCAGAGATTCTCCATGGAGGTATAGGGTGCCATTTAAAGCCTGTTGGTGGTGTGTGCATTGTCTTCTGTCTTCTTTGTATATAAGGGTCTCCCTAGTCCCTGGAGGCCCCTTCAGGGATGTTCAGGGGTGAAGTGGAGAAAAATACAAAACTTCTCTTTCCCCTGAAAAACCCACTTGAACAAATTCTTAGCGCAGCTGAGCTGATGGCAGAGATGGTAGAAGGGCTGATCACTCCAACTCCAAGCATCTCAGGCTGGTACAGAACGGCTGGAGCTGCGATAACAATCTCTTCCAGGGGTACAGGGATCCTAAAAGTCCCTCAGCACTTTATCATCTACTCTCATGTATACCGTTCATAATGTGCTCTAGGAGGATGTTAAGTCATGTATGATCCCCTTCTACAGACAAGAGAACAGAGTCAGAGAGGGTAAGTGACTGGTCTGAGGCTACATAGCTGGTAGGCGGCAAGGATGGAACCCAAAACCAGCCGTCTGATTCCACAGCCCAGTGATTACTTCCACGTAACTGGGAACAAGTTTTTGTCCCAATCCAGAGTCATCGGGGATTCTTGAGTAGTGTGTGTGCCTTCTGTGGCAGTGTGCGAGAAGACTGGATGGGCCTTCCAGGAGAAGGAGCTGCAGCTGGGAGGGTCACTAACTACCAGGGTTTGGCCCTTTTCCATTTAGAATCTTCTTGGCTTTTAACGATAGTGGTGAAAAGCCCTGGATATGGAATGAAGTAAGCTGGGTTCAAGTCTGCTCTGTACAGCCTGGGCATTTCTAAGGAAGTTATTTACTGTCGGTAAAGTCCTTAAATCCTTGTTCTCAAAAGGATTCAATAATTTTTAAGAATGATTGTTATACTGTAAGATAAAACCCTGAATATAAGTTCGTAGAGGAAACATTAGGAAACGTTTCGCAGCAGCCTTAAGAGCGAGCCATGTGGAAAGGGCACGGCTCAAGGATGCACTGGGGTAAGGGACATAGTCAGGGTGCCTGTTACAACTATTACTTGATAAAAAAAGAAAAGCAACTGAAAAGTTTAATGGTTTGTATTTTAGGGTCATCAGTGATGGTCCTAATTTCTTGAGCAGCAGAAAAGTCATATCAAATTTCTTTCTCAGAAATAAAAATGGATCTCAGTGAGATTCCAAGAATACATTTAATGAAATCCTATTCAGTTGGTGGAAAGGGTCCCAGATCGGGCTTTAAATCTCCAGGCTTCCAAAGCAAGAGAGAACCGTATCTGATTCAGGGACAAGCAAACCTTTTCTTTAATGGGTCAGATAGTATTTTCTGCTTTGTGGGCCACCTATACCTCTGTTGCATTTCCTTTTTAGTGTTGTTTTTTTCACAGCCCTTTAAAATCCTTAGCTTGCAGACCATACCAAAACAAGCTGCCGGCCAGGATTGACAATAGTTTGCTGACCTCCGTTAGACGGAGGCTCTCTGTCAATAATGTAAAAACAAGTTGCTGTGGGAGACAAAATAGTTGTTGAGGATAAGATCATAGAGAACTGTGTTTAGGGACTTTTTATTGAGTGGCCACTGCACAGCTGCAGTCACATATTTTAAAGGTCATCTAGGGGAAGGATTAATATCCTCGGGTGAAAACTGACGAGCCAGGTAAGGTTGCTCCTGATGGCAACAATGTATCAGCCCCACTTAAGGTGAGAAGCTAGTCATCCTAGCCTTCCAAGCCTCTGTTTTCTCCTCTTCTCTAAGATGGGATAATAGTAAATGTCCTGCCTGCCTTTCACGGTAATTGCAAGATCAAATGAATTTCTATATGTGAAACTGCCTTGTAAAGGATTCTCACAACCTTAAAGTGTAAGAAACTACGGGACTATCTATTCTGGAGACAGTTCTGATCTAGCGAGGCAAGAGAGGCAAAGACGGGAGGACTTCAACCCACATGCAAAGACATATGCACAGGTCAGCCCTTCTCTCTAGGAGCTCATGGCGGGCGAGACCAAAGTGATACCAAAGTAGCAGAACTAAATATAATATATGTGCTGAAGTGACCCACAGAGAGGCACCCAGCCACTTGGCTGTAGGGATTTATTTGTCGTTGTGATTATATACTAACATCTGTCTTTAACTGGGTGCTTACCATTTTTATTTGTTATTATTTGTCAGATGCTGTGGTAGGCCCTTTACACATATTCTCACTGAATCTTACAACTAGCCTAGGAAGAAGGTTTTGGTATCTCCATTTTTCAGATGAAGAGATTGAGGCTTGAGTCATCAGGTAAATACCACATGACTAATCAGTGGAAGTGTTGGGACGCCATCAATGGTTAGAAGTAGGTGAGACTTCTTGGATGAGTCAAGACGGAAGCATAGTTTTAGAGAAAGAGAAGGTTAAGGACAGCAGTGAGGGTTCGGCTGCAGGACCCAGCAGGTGAAGGGAGCTCAGCTTCCTCTTGCTTTTCATACTCCCAGATTCCCCGGGCCCTGCTTGCCACCTGACTTGGCTTGTCTAATGCCTTCAGAAGGATGAGCTATGCAGACAGGCAGCCCGCAAGGGCCATATTTGCTGCTCTCCTTTGTGCCTGGTACTTAATATGATAGAAACTGCTGGAGGCTTGGATCCAGTGGCCCTTGGTTCTAGCCACCTCTGCCCCCAAAGACTCTGGGACTTTCAGAGGTCCCTGTCCTCCCCTGTGCTCAGTTATTTCCACTGCAAATTGAGAACATTAATCTCTCAGGGCTCTTCCACTCCTGAAATATCCCACATTGGGGTATCAAAGGCAGGAGCTGCACTAATGGGACAGGAGTAATGTTTTCTCAGGAATATCAGAACACCAAGCATTGGATCCTGGCTCCCAGGAAAATGAGGTGTCTTGTAAATGAATTTTCCAGATAGCTGACGCTGTCATTTTTAAAGCTTCACACCCCGTTTTACATATGTGAACTGAGAGTAGAAATCTTTTCTGAGATGTGTTGTGCTTTTTATTTCTTAATAAACAGAGTGTACCAAACACCATTGATCTCTTCATTTATAATTAGCCCAGTTTTATACTGTAAAATTATCAGGCATATTTATTGAGTTATTAAGGATGCTTTTGTCCTAAAAAGTTCTTGGGTATTATTTTCAAGAATCTTAGGTCCAATAATCGGTGTTCTTCAGTCTCTATCATCTTGTGCAGTACATTCTGCCATCGTCTTTGTACGGTCGCTGTTAACTTCTCATGCATATGCGTCTCTGGCTTCAATGTGCTCTGAGCTAGGAGACCAGATTACCTTCTTTTTTGGATGTAAGAGTAAATGGGATTAGAATGTGACTTACAGTGGTTATCCTATGAATAAAGTGAGCTTTGGAGATGAACTTCCATACATCCAGTTCAGTTCTTCTTAGGTTGTTTTTGGGTTCTCAGGTGTTTTGAAGGTAATCAAGAATGACAAAAAAAAAAAAGCAAACTTTAGGAATATTTCTTTAGTTTGGCATATAAATGCCAAATAGCCCTGTAGTTGATACCTTTTCCCACAGCCCATGTCCCAGTAAGCTAAGGAAGTGTAATTCTTTTCATCTTTTTTACATTCTCTGTTCTCTTAGTCAGACTTCTCATGACTTTAAAGTTGTTGCCCAAATTTCTACTCTCAGAATCTCTCAGATGCTGGGTTATGCAGAAATAAACAGGTTACTCCATGGGCAAATGTCGGAGAAAAAAAAGAGTGTCCTCCTTTGGAACCCTGCCTAGGACAGTAAGTGCTGAATTTTGTGGGTTTGCTTTTTCTTGCCTTGTTAATTGCTAATTGATTTAATCGTCCTCAGCTACCCTGGGTCCTTGCCAAGCCCAAGAACACTACATACATCTTATTTCCAAACTCAAGTCTTCCCTGAATGACATGGCATGGGCAGGTGAGATACATTCTGTAAACAGGTTGAGTTGTGAGTATCATTTATATTCATTAGCACTAATTATTATGTACATGCAGCCAGAGGCTG
Source organism: Phataginus tricuspis (assembly GCA_029783875.1). NCBI lineage: Eukaryota > Metazoa > Chordata > Mammalia > Pholidota > Manidae > Phataginus > Phataginus tricuspis. Next base: position 14,889,854 of record JAQQAC010011331.1, read on the forward strand.
AAACATATCTTTTATAAATGGAAAGAGTGCATAAATAAATAGCTACTTCTGTGTATTATGTTGACTATGGTTTCTCTTTTTCTTCTCTTTATTTCCCAGTCTGCAATGATTCCATGTATCACCCTGCCTCCATTAAGGAGTCTGTTCAGTATCTCCTGTCTGATTTCTTTTTCGTAGGAGGGGAAGAAATGATAGGCTATGACCACTGTTTTCTTTGGTGTCTGCTCTAGTAGCCTCCCCCACCCTTCTTTGGGTCTCATTATTTTATGCTACCAATATTTTCCATGTTGTCAGAATAATGTTGGAAGATAGCCTGATGAATTCTACTCCCTTTATCACAGGTGTCAGTGCTGGTGAGAGTGAACCTGACTGGTCACTCACCAGGGTGGCACACGCACATGGGTGGCTAGGTCACCAGTAGTAATGAGAGTCAGTAGCCCTTCTCATCTGACCATTGGCTGATGGCAATTCACCCATTCCTACTTTGCAAAGATGTGGTCAGCAAGGGAACAGCATGTTGGAAGGAAAGGGGTCAGCTTTTCACTGCACCCTTTTTAAAAGGTTGCCAACCTCTAATATGTTCCAGTGGTTTATTTACTGCTTCTGCCACCTTTCCAAAGTGCTGTGAACTCAGAAGGTTTGTGTTTGCATCTCAGGGGGCTGGTCTTCACCTTGCAGTTAGTCTATTATTTCAACTTGCATTTCTGCTCAACTTGAATCTTTGAGAACAAAAATCTGATATGTTACATTCAATATGCAGATATCATGTGTTAAATATGAAATGTGAAAAATTGTTAAAGCATATGAAGCCCCTCTTCATTCCTTGAAGGTAAAAATCATTGACTAGTAAAAACATCAAACATTTGTGGATTTGCTTTCAATTTCTTGGGCCAATTGTAGTATCGAAATGAAAAGTTTCATTTCCCCCTACAGTGGAGCCAGTTGTTAGAACTTTATATTTAAAACCATGGAAGTGCTAAATCCTGACCATATCTACACTAGTGGCAGTTCTGGCATGCAAACTGAAACCCAAATAGAAAATGGGAAACTCTTAGCTAATTCCTTAAATTAAAAGATGCATCTGCATTTAAAACAGTAAAATCAATAAAAGAAAAACATATGTAAGGGTCATGTAAAGCAATGAGTTTAAAATAAAGTTTAAAAAAAGCTGTTAAAAAGTACTTAATTGTGTCTTTTAGGTTTATCTGTATTTATAAAGAGCGATTTTTCAATTAACATACGTTGGTGTAATTCACTGAACTTGTCGGCAGAGGTTAGGGATGATTTATCCTCCTACTTTCTTTCAATGCATATCTTTGCACATGCAAGCATTAGTTTAAGAAGTTTATGATTTGGAGAAGATAGATAAGTCAATCTGGGCAGTGTGCCAAGCACAGACTATATGGAATGTGCTGGAAGCCAAGAATGAAGCAGTGCCTAGATAAGGCATAGTAACAGCGCAGGGGTGACCCAAACTCTGGGCTGGCAGTTCAGGGATATGCAGGCAGCTTGGGGTTTTGGAGCAGGCTGTGACCACGCAGGGATTAAAAAACCCAGAGCAGCTTCTGGCTTTTGTCATTGGCAAGCTGTGAGATCTTGGGCTTGGACACCAACTTCTCCAGGCCTGGGGTTTTAATTTACTCCATGGGAATAACAAAGTCTGCTGCATGGTGATTGTGAAAAGGCAATTCGACCCAGAAATGGGATTCCTGTTAGAATTAACAGTGCCTCCCAGTCAGATAGTGCACCATACTGGCTCGGACTTCTTGGCAAACCAGCTTCCCTATTCATATTTTATATATGAAAATGTGAAATAAGCTAAAATGTTATGGGTTATGCTACATTATCCTAATATGTATTCAAATACGTCTCATAATGATGAGGGTAAATCATATGGCAATAGCAGAGCTGGGGTTTGTTGGGGGGGGAGTGCGTCTCAGGAATAAAAGTCATCATAAAGTACCCTATCATGGAAACAAAAAACTAATTTCCAAAAACTTTTATTTTCACTGCTTGCCAATTTCCTCCATTTTTCCTCACTCTCAAAAGCAGAGTCCTGGAGATCAACAACTCCAGCTAACCCCACGTCAAGTTTACATTTGTTCAGATACCACAGGCTGCATCTTGATTTTTAAACTATCAGAGAATAAGTTTGCAAAGTGCCCTGAGGAGGTAAGAAAGTTGCATTCTACCTTTTGTTTTTGTGGTTTCCAAGTTTTCTCTCTCTCTGGTGCTGCTAGAGGTTCTGAATTTTGAGACTTTCATGGTTCTTTTTCCCAGCAATCATTCTCATGTTCTTCCCTTCTGCCAAATTCCACTGAAAGTCTAGCAAATGTTCCAGACAAATATTTTGCTGGGAGTAGAGCCATTTAGGCAGCTGCATTAAAGTGACCGTTTCAAGTTGGCTAGCACAAGTACTGAATAAACACATATTGATATTATAGAACAAAATAATATATTAGTGCATTGCTCATTTGTGCTCCAATAGTCACCCTGATACTATTCGTCATGTGGGAAGTGACAAACACAATCACACCCGAGTGCTAATAGAGTGGAAGGGCAGAACTGCCTGACCTCGGCGTCCTGGGTCGATTTAAATGTTTGATGTCTCATTGAATTAGTATCACAGTGTGAAAGACAAAGCTCAAACTAATGGAAATGAGCCTGGACATGCAATACTGCTGATTGGGCTGACATAATTAGAATAATATTCCACGCAGAGCTAATAACAAGCTGAAGAAATAAATAACCAGGAGATAACCTAATTGCCGCATGCTAAAACGTTCTTTTGAATATGCTAAGGCCAGCACTTTCTGTTTACTTATAAAGCACAATGGTGGGCTTAAAAGAAAAGTGCAATGAGCGTGGTAGGAGGATTGCCACCAAAATACACTGCCCTCCGAAGGGCCCAGCCCCTGCGCTGCTCTTGGTGGCCATTCACCAATAAACCTTTCTGTGGGCCTACTCTGTGTCAAGGCACATGTCTGGGAGAGGAAGATGGTGACAGTGTGAGCCAGACACACACCCAGCTCTCCAGGAACTTGCGGCCTCATGGGGGTGATGCGATGTGCATAAAAACAACGCAGAGAGCGAGGACGTCAATTTGAGAAGACGGGTCTGAAGAGTGTTAAACAAATTCCACTGAGGGAGACTTCGTGTTCAACAGATTTGCAAATTCTGTGGCCTGCAGACTCAAATAGAAAGTATAGTAATTTACTGGGGTAAGCACTTTGGTTTCTTACCCAGATACCTGAAGAAGATTCCAATTCGTTGGAAATTCCAACACCCCAAGGAGGGAAAGGCAATATTGGGATTGGTTTGCCAAATCTTTGTTCCCGCCTGAGGAGTACTAGTACACATCCCTTCCATCTGCGTTGGCTTTTACAGTTGCCACAGTAGTTTCACTTACACTGCGGGTCTGGGGCAGAGAGGCATGCTCTCCGTTTACCTCCAAGTAAAGGGCCTCGTTGTGAACATGCAAATGGGAGTGAGGAGGGGCGGGGAGACCCAGAAGTAGACTTTTCTCACTCAGGCCTTGTGGGAACGAAAGCTCACATATATTTGGTTCACTGCTGTATCTCCGGTGCCAAGAATACTGCCTTGTACATAACAGGTGCTGACTATTTGTTGAATGGATGCTTGCGTACTTGACCTCGGCTGTCTCCCTTAATCTTCCCAGAGATGAGACATAGCAACTACTAATAGCTCCATTTTATACCTGAGGAAATCAGGGCCTGGAGAGGTTCAGTGACTTACCCTAGGGCTAAGAATTGGGTCACGTCCTTCCTACTCAGAGCATGTGGTGGCTGTGAATGTAGATTCTTCTGAGGAGTTTGGTTATGAAAAGAAAAGGAAAACCAGGCTGTAGGTTGAGCTGGAGACAGGGCCTTCAGACAGGGACGCTATGAACAGATTTCTAGGCAGAGGGGAAGCAACCATAGAGATGAACTTGATCTGCATGGACAGTGAGAAGCAGGACTAGTGAATTTACTGCCTTTAAAGAACAGAAGAGCTGAGATTAAAAAGTATTAACTGACCACTTAACTAGCAAGTGACAAAATAGTAAACATTAGCATTTCTGAGGCTTACCATCTCAACATTATTTGCACATCCTTGGCTTCTTACATTTTAGTTTCAAGTCATATTTTAATAATATTTTCACAGAAAGTGAGCAGACAGCATGGAACAGCAAAGAGAATGCATGTCTAGGAATTAAGAATCACGTGTCCTGGTCTCAGCTTTGCCTCTGGCTGTGTGACTTTACGTAAATCTCTTCACCCCTCTGGGCCAATCTCTTCCAGCTCTAAAATCCTAGTGACCTATGGAATGTTTTTGAGTTATACGCTGTTTCAAATGACTCACAATGCAGCTTCTTGTGATGATGAAGGCAATCAGCTGTGGTCCCTGTGAAATCTCCTAGGTCCTCTAGAAGTGATTCTCAAATATTTTTGGTCAGTCAAATATTTCGGACCACCATCAACGGAATCACCTAAACCACTGTTTTTACAGTCAAGGCATCCCAAAGAAAAGGGGTAAAATGACATAGACTTTTATGAAAACATAATGGGTAAACACAAACATCATATGTAGGTTTGTGAAATATTAAGTGAAAATCATTCATGCCCAATTGTTCAAACCAATTATTTAACTCACTCACTGATTAATTTTTTTTGAATAAAAATCAATTGAACATCTAGTGTGAGCCAGGTGTTGTAAGAGGTCAGCCAGCATGTGGCTTTTTGGTGCATTATTTTAAGTACCATGGCCCAACCTAGAGGTATTCTCTCTCTCTCTCTTTTTTTTTTAAGCAAAGGGTAGTTTAATAAAGCCAAGTACACACTGAAGAAAGGAGTGCGGTGTGCTCCAGAGGGGAGCAGCTTCCCTAGAGATATTCTTTACATTTTTATGATAAAAGTGGCTTTGTGGAAAAGTAGAGGAGTATGATGATTATGGGAAAGATTTTTTTTATTAGACATGGCTGTTAAATTTTGGTTAATTTAATCTTTATTACACATTGAAAACAGCCAAGCAGTTGAGTTCTTGTACAATAAAGCTTGAAGTGGTAAGCCCATTTGTGACTGACTTCAAGATATGACACTACACCTATGAGGTGTGTGGAGAAAAGGTTGACTAAGTCAAGTCATCTAAGGGAAAAGCACTTTGGGAATCCCATGTCTAGGTGGGTATTTTTTGTTAAAACAGTATCAAAATACTCAAGACAGGGTATTTCCTCCTATGCTTATATTCACATTGTGTTAGTTCAGATTACCATCATTTCTCAGCTAGATTATGCTCATAGCTTCCTACCTAGTTTCTCTTTTTTGTCTGGTGTGATTGCCTTGGGTTACCAAGGGCTATTTTTGAAAAGGAAACTCATGTATACCAGACAGTCCCTTGGCTTCATGTCTTTCAGAGGCTGCCATCCGTTCCCAGGATCAATCTGACTTTACATGAGCAGCAGGGCCCTCCTGCACTGGGTCCAGCCCCCTTCACCCTTCTCTCTTAATCCTTCTCTTCTGCATCTTTTGCTTTAACTTCATAGAACTGCCTGAAGTCCCCCAAGTGAACTACCTCCCCACCACCTGCCCCGGGTTGGTGCCGGCCCCATTCCTCCCTGTCAGGAAAGCTTTGCCTTTGTTTTCCTTCTTGACTTCTGGTTCTTCAAAACTCAGCCCAATAGTTATTTTCTCCAAGAAGGTGGACCAGGTCTCAGAAACCCCTCCCAAAACCCACTCTAAAGGAATATGGAATTCTGACTGGTTGTTATAGGGCTGTCTTTCCCATGGGACCAGACGGTGTGTGTAGACATCAGACTCTAGGGCCAGGCGGCTTGTGTTAGAAGTTCAGCTCTTCCACTTACCAGATGTGTCCTCAGGTAAGTTACTTAACTACTATGTGCTTCAGTTTCTTCCTCTATGGAATGGGCATAATAATGGTACCTGTCTCTTAGGGGTGTCGTGAGGATTTCACTACATGTGTAAAATTCTTGAAACAGTGCTTAACAAATAACACATGCCATGTAAGTATTAGCTATTATGAATAGTGGTAGTAATGGATGCAAAATAACTTAGAACAGTGCCTGGCATGTAGTAACTATGAAAGAGTTGTTAGTGAAGATTGTGATGATGCTGGTGGTAATGAGGACGAGACCTCCCCAGGGCAAGGCTGGCTCAGGAGACTTACTGTGAAGGGTGAGGGCTGAGAATGCAGAGGTTCGAGGTGTCATTGGGACATGTCCCTAGGAGGAGACTCCTGAACTGAAGGAAGGCCATTATTCCCTGCACTCCTTGCTCAGATACCTTGAATCTTAGCTCAGAACAGTCACCATGGCTTTGCTGTTGCCCTGGAGATCGCCTCTTGGCAAGCAGCATATTCCGACATCTCTGTAAGATGGCAACATCGAATGTGGTTCATGGCCAGCTGGTTGGCCTTGGCAGTGACTGAAAAAGTCAATATTTAAAAAGCAACTTTTTCCCCTCTGGCAAGAAGTGATGTCAGTGGTGGAAGATGGTGGTGAGGCATGATAGCCTATGCGAAACCTGTTCTTTGTGATAAGGAAGATGTTCTCAAGGAAAAATTGCCTAATGAATTAACCCAGGACTGCCTATTTTCCATGTCGTTCTGCAGCTCACTAGACAGTTCTGGAACCTGGGATATCCAAACACGTGGCTTTGAAAATGGGGAAGACTTGCTAAGGAATTCCTGTGCCTCTTTACAGGGAAGATTCTTTTGGTTGGCTTAGCTTTCATTATCTCTCTTTAAAAAGATGATGATAAATCACTTTGGTGTATGCGGGTACGTAAGCCTTCCCTGGAAGGAAAGGTATGGGCCTACCCAGGAAAACATGTTATTTCACTTCATTAAGAGTTCAAGTTCCGTTTGTCACTAGTTGATCTTGAGAAAGCAGTGCTCTTTGTAGCAAGAGTATATTTTGGCATTGGGTCTGCTGACCAGTTACTTAAAGAGATACATTCATAAGAGGAATCAGAAAGCCAAGTGTGGGAAATGCAAAAGCCAAAGTGTCAGTCATAGCAGATTCCAACCAGTAATGGAGAAAAAAGCAGTTCCAACTGTACTTAGCCCTTCAACGAAGTCGGTCCTGCACTTAATGGAGGTAGACCACTGCCCTGGTAGCCGAGGCTAGAGGACACGTGCTTACTTGCAAGCAAGCCTCTGAGTGGCTTGAAGGATTCTTCTCAGGAGTTATCACAGGGATTTTTAAAACTCAAAACATTCCCACACATTTTGAAATAAACCAAATACTAATATAGCTCTCTAATTGCTTCTGGCTAAGATCGTCAGACTAAACACAACAGTGAATTTACTCCTTGTATGACACGTGAGTCAAAAAACCTTACTATGGAGCCTGGAAATATATCTAGGAAGAGACCATTTGACCTTTGAGCCAGTGAGGTATTGAAAAGACGCTAAACCAATAGCAGGTAGCAAAAAAAGATGAGAAAAGAATTCTAATATTCTGACCTAATGTTCTTCCATACAGGACTTCCAACAGCCACAAAGGAAGCCCTGCCCCTGTTTATTCAGTGTGAAAATTATAATTTTAGTGCTTGCTGCTTTTGCCATATAATCTATATTTATCATTTGACTGCTTTTATGGAGAGCATCTTGTATGCAGAGGACTAGGTACTCTTAGTGTGTAACAGAAGATAGCATGCATGGCATATGCTCAGTGTGTAGGTGACCCCTTTATTATGCAGTCCAGCATTTTTTTCAGGTTATTTCTTAATTGGGACACACTCGGGAGGGGCAGTAGACCCCTTACTTGTCACATTTTAGTGTCTTTGTAAAATATTAGTACATCAAAAAAGCTTACATGGAAACATGAAAAATTTGAAATCTCTTGTTAAAACCCATTTCCACTGACCACTATTAAGAAGGAATGCATAGACCACCAACTTCTAATCTGAGGCCTAAGGGTATAGTTTGGGAACTGACCACCCGAAACAGCATTATCAACACCAAATTAAGCAAATCTATTATATTTTGTGTATTCAAGCTTGATTTCCCATCTTTCCTCAGAATTTTCTAGCTGACAGAAATCAGGACTGATAAACAACAAAGTCATGTTAAAATAGTATCAACTGATGCTAAAAATTTGGGCCAACTGTGATGTGTCTTCTCCCTGTGATGGTGAACTCAGTTATCTTGAATGATTAGGGAGTAGGGTTCTTAATATTTTGATAACAAAGTGTGTTGCCAATTCATAAAGAATAAAGAGATTGCAACAAGAGACATTAGGGAATTATGTTCGGGATCAGGCATCTCAGAATTTTCTGGGACACGAGGCTATCGTTATGGACATTGATTCTGGTAAAATTGGAAGTATTGTAGGTTAGGGATTGCTACTGTTAGAATTTAAGATAAACCAGCTTTTACTATTAAGGAATGGAAATACTCCTGTTGGCTGTATATATAGATGGCATGAATAATATGGGTGACAACCCCAATGTTGTTGCCATTTAAGTTTTATGTGAAACTAAATCACATCCCCACCGTGTGCTGCTTCCTCTGCCTCAGATTGTCACTCAGCTCTTAAAAACTGTGCTTTACATTGTTGGACACTTATGTGTCAGGCACTGTTATGAATTTTACAAACATTATCTCACTGAATCTTCTTAATAGTCTTAAGAGGCAGATACTACTATCATTTCTGTTTTACTGAGGAAAACTCTGAGACCCACAAGGTCAAGTCAGTGGCAGAGCTATTTTAAACCCAGTCCATCTGAGTCCCAAGTCACTGTATTTTGTTGAAACACAGAGCACATATGCCAGGAGCCCTCTGCAAGTCCCAAGATGCACTACCATTCCCAGGAATACCCATGGTCAGTCTGAGTATGTATATGTTATTGATCAATGGCTCTTCTCACAGAGTAGCTGTTTACCCTCAAAGCCTGAAAAGTGTATGTGTCAGGATCTGCTTTGTATCCTGATCCAGTATCTCTTCTCTTCCCATACGTGGAGTCTTTTGTCCAAGCCTCTGGAGACAGTCCTGAACAGAGGAGGTGAACAAGGACTCCCGGTCCAGCTCAGTGTCGGCCAGCACTAGGTTAGTCTACGCCGACCTGGTGCCTGGAGTAATCTCATTGCCAGGCCGCACCTTGCCCCATGGTCTGGGAAAATGGTTGCCTACTCTCTGAAGGGGCCCTGGTGCCTGCTCAGGGACTTCTGTAAGCCGTCACTGGTACACGGTGGTGTGCTCTGCCCGCCTGTCAAGGCAAGTGCTTTCCTCCTTTCTGAGGCTGATACTTACCTGGACTGCTCTCTGTTTCCTATGACCATCCTTCTGTTCTAGTTTCTGCCTCTCTAATGGTGACCATTCCCATGGTGTGTTTTACTCTTCAGCACCTGCCCATGAGCATAGCCGGTTTGAAGCTTCAGCTCTTAGTGACTCTTCTCTCTCTCTCTGGATTGCCCTCCTGTGCCCAGCCACACTATTAAGCAATAAGACTTATGGACACCACATAAATGATAGAAATGAGTGACCACCACATTGTGTCCATCACCAAGCAGAGTGTCTGGCACTTAGTGGATACTTACTGAGTAGTAACTAAATGGCTAAAATATGGCATCCAGTGTTTGCTTGGCACTTGCTAGTTTTATATAAGTTATCTCGTTTAATTTTATCTCTTTCTTAATTGCAATGTAGTTTATATACATTAAAATGCAAGGATCTTAAATGTACAATTTGATGAATGTTGACATCTGCATAACCAACAGTTCTAATTAAGAAACAGAAAATTTTCTGACCCCTCAAAAAGTTCTCTTGCATCCTAGTCAATCCCTGAACTCTGTCCAGAAGCAACCACAGTCCTGATTTCTTTAGGCATAGTTTGATTTTGCTGACTATTGAACCTCATGTGGATGGAGCTGTACAGAATACTCTCTTTTGTGGGTGGTTGCTTTCGTTAAACATAATGTTTTCAAATCTTTCCATTTAATGTTAATCCTTACAACAATATTACAGGGTATATATTGCAGTACCCATTTTATGGATGAGAAACTGGTCTCAGGATATTAAGTAACTTGGCCAAGGCCACAACTACTAGGTGGCCTAACCAAGGTTTGGAATCCAGGTCTCTTTGGTTCCAAAGCTGAGGCGCTGCCACTTGAAACATGGAGAGTTTCAACACATCTGGGCCCCATCCTGAGGAAGCCCTCACCCAGGTCCTCGTCTCAGCATCCACCTACAGTTCTGTGTCAAAAATGGTCTGAAAGTCTTTTTTTCCCCCCTCTTTACACAGCTTGCCAAAACATCAGGATTTTCCTGACGGTTGACTCTGCTGTAAGGTCGTACTTCCCGGAGAGGTGGCCGTTGTCAGCCATGTGAGGATGGTCTGGGGTTCGTGTGGAAATGATGGGACTTAGCAGCTGGGGGTTCTGTCTGTCTGTAAAATGAGGAAGACCCTTGGCATATATGGATTGTCCCTCTTGTGATGGCACCACTTCTGTGCCCACATTTGCTCCACGGACAACCTGTACTAAATGCTTTCTGAGTGGGTATGAGCTCCAGGGAGAAGCAAGAGAAGTAAAAGCCATGATCACTGTCCTCTAGGGATCTGCATTGGAATGGGGAGTGTGGATGACCAATGAGAGGGATGTAGAGGAATGAAAGCAATAGAAACATGCACACGTGTGTAAGTGCCTATAGTAGTTGTGTCCTTGTAGGGATTCCTGGTGTGATTGAGTGTGTGTGTGTTTTCCAGGTAGGTGGGGGATGGAGTGGGACTGTTAATCAATGAAGTCTTCAAAAAGGGGAGGAAAAGGAAATGATAATTATCTAGAAAGATTTTGAGTGCAATTTCTGGAGAGAGGCTGCTCAGGTTAAAGTCCCAGCCCAGCTACTTACTAGCTGTGTCATTTGGGGAGGCTACATGGTCTCTCTAAGCTTCAATTTTCTCATCTAAAAAATAGAGATTCTGGGAGTGACCTTGTAGGGTTGTCGTGGGGAGTTAGACCAGAGGCTGTGGAGTACTTTGCACATCCTGGCATGTACTGCAGCGAATGTCGAAGCAGCTCCTCCTCGTCCTGGAGAAATGAGATGATTTGTATGTCAGGTATAGTGCTAGGAGCTCTCCTCTATCACATGTAGAACTTTTACCAGCACTGAGCAGTCAGTCAGTACTGTCATACTCATTTTACTGTGGATAAAGCTGAGGGTTAGAGAGGTAAGTGATTTGTTCAACATCACAAGGTAATAAATGGCCAACTCAAGAACCCAAGTTAGGTCTGTGGAACTCTAAGCCCAATCTTTCCCCACTTTGACACTTGACCTCCCAGGAGGCCTCTTAAGCTGTGCTTCCAAGGAGTTGTAAGGCATGATATGAAAGAAAGGACGAACAATAGCAACAGCTATCAGTGGATCTTGCTGGTGGTGGTAGTGTGCCGGGCTCTTACGATCCAGCCTGTCTGATCCTGACCAGGGAACTTTAAGGTGGATCGATCCCCTTTTGTAGAATAAGAATTGGGACTCAGGTGGGGTAACTCTGCCTGTGTCACCCAGCTGGTAGAGGGCAGAGGGAGGGATTTTGTATGTGAGGGAATGGGGATTGCTCTTATGATATGATATGATTTGGACAGGCACTAGAGATGAAAAACTTGACTAAGAGGCCATTCGCAGTTTTCAGGAGAGGTTACTGGGGCCCACGATTGTGAGGATGTGCATAATAAAATGAGACAACTTGGCCACTAATTTCAAAGACCCCCTTTCTCCCCTTTTTGAACAGATTTGTCCTAATAGTCAGCAGGCACAAATCCCAGTTCTGCCCCTTACTGGCTGTGCAGCGTTGCCCAAATTACATTACTTTTCAGAGTTCCTTCTTTGGTTAAAACATGAGGCCAAAATATGCCTAGTCCCTAGAATCGTTATGGTAGCTAAATGAACTGCCATATGCAACATATTTGTCATCATGCATAACACCTGGCAGGCCCTCCATGGATGGCGGCTCTGACTTACACACGTGGTCCACATCTTGGAAAGCACAGCAGAGAGAGAGAGAGGGGTTGGGATGGACTATAGCTTATCAACAAGGGAGCTGTAACTACCATTGGTAATGGGGAAATGTTGGAGAAGGAGGAGTGTTTTAAGAGGGGTCAGACCGGTCAAGGATGGGAAAAAGACCATGACTTCATTTTGGACACAAAAGGGAGAGGTTAGAACTAGTAGTTGGAAGTAGAGATTGGGGAAACTTATTTGTATACATACAGTCAAAACCATGCAAATGGATGGGTTATTTGCAGGAGTAAATGAAAGAAAGTGAGATAGAGAACACAGGGCTGAGTAGCATCCGGCCAGTAGGAAATAGTGGAAAATGGGTATTTGTGTGTGTGTGTGTGTGTGTGCGTGTACATGCACCCATTCTTGCAGGCAAGGTGGGGGGTTATGTTTCTTATAATAAGTGCTGTGGAACAGCAGTGGCACTTCAGATCAAGGACATTTCAGCCTTTCTAATCGCTTTAAATAATTGCTACAGAGCGGGTGAACAAAGTAAGATAAATTTTGCATTTGGTATATGTGGAAATATCATGAATAGTTGCAGACTTAATTTGCTTTTATGCCCTTTGACAACCTGATACTTTTTACAAAGATGTACTTAAAATGCTGTCTCATGCAAAGTTCAGATTTTTCCCCTTGTTTAACAAATACACGACATAATTAATTTGCAGGCCTGTATATTAATTTTGCTGAGAGCACCGCTTATTTCTCTTCCCTTCCACTTTGTTTAAAGTCAGTTGTTGACAACTCTCAAGCGCGTCAAACTCTCATTGCCAATAATTGCTTAAGGACCCCTAACTTCTACAAATGTTGGTTCCAGCTGCAAACCCCATGCTAGCCCTGGAAGAAGAAAAAAAAAAGGGGGGGAAGAAAGAACTTCTTCTGATGAATTTTTGATTTTCCTTCATAACAAAGGACTGTCTGAGATTCAAAGCAATAGCTTAAAGTGATATTATAAAATAGAATATGGAGTGCACTGTTCTGAATGACTCTTTGCTTTTAATGTGGGGCTGAAACATTGTGCCTTTTTTGATTAGATGGGATTTTTTTTTTGTTCTTGATCTAAGAACTGAGGAGAAAAACATGCTACTTGCATTTGAATATGGCATGAGCAGAGCTGTAATGTATTGGAGATAAAGTAATAGCAGCAATGCCTCAAGGCAGCACCTCTGTCTCTGGGTCAGCGCCATCTCTCTTTAGATTGCCGCTGCGCCACTCTTTCTGTGGCTGCTTTATTAGGCCTAATTAGGCGGGCTGTCACTTTTATTGGTGATGGGAAAGGAAGATAAGTAGATCACTTGTGTCATCTATCTCTATCCGGACGTGTCTAAAAAGTCTAAAGTGATTGCTGTAGGCCACAAATATATACCACAAGAGGGAGCGGGAGCGGGAAAAAAAAATAACACACAGAACTGTAATAAAAAAAAGAAAGGGAGAAAAACCTCTAGAAATCCCTTACCTTTGGCACTGCTGTGTATAATTTCAAACCCACAGAGAAGAGCTTGTGAAACATCCTGGGAGCCCTTTTGTTCTGAGGGAGAAGCTTGTCTAACGGACTTTTTGATAGCTGAGTGGAGAGGGGCAGGGGAAAATGCTTCCTACTTAGGAGTCTAGCCATAGGTTCTCAAGAAAAAGTTGGTCCGAGTTGTGGCAAGAGCCCCCCATATGGTATTGCTGAGCATGAAAGAGTCACGTTAATTAAGGAGAATCCCGGAGCTGTAATATTTTGTGTGTGCGGTGACTGCCATAATGGCAGGGATTTTCTGGAAGTTTTAATAATTGGAGTCTATATGGAATAAATATTTCCTCAAATACTTCTCCTGTGCCTGTAAAAATGGTGCCAATAAAGATAAATAGCTCAGAGGACACTGGTAATGTTCTCTTCAGCCCTGGTCAGTTGCCTGAGGCTGTCAGAAAAATGGTTTCTTTTTCTTCTCCAAAGGACTCCTTACCTAACTGGGCATTTCTGCTAACTACTGGCAAACTGAATTCTTTCCAAATATTAGCTGAATGCTCTCTCGCCCATCTGGTTGTGGGGTGGGCTCTGGCTGCTGGGTCTTGACTGTACTCGGTTGAGCATGGTTTTTGAATGAAACCCCTTTGCCCAACCCTGTCTCCTCAGTGAGGTTGCAAATTATACATAGGAGCCATAGTTTATACTTTTCTTCTATCCATGTCATGACTAGAACTGTGCTAAGTATGTATTTAGGGCTTGAAAAATAGTGGTTTCATTAGTTTCTTAACTCCTGTGACTGAGTGGGTTTTTCAGTCTCAAATGCCTTTAATTTGCTCTGTCATATAGAAAATTATGACTTCCATAAAATAATTTTAAAAAGTATGAAGCCCCTCTCAATAACCATTATTGGTCCAAGATATATGGGCCAACTCAGTCTGAATTTCTGCTTATCACTTTGATGTTTAATATATACATTATCAAATATATATAGATTGACTAGACGGCTTTATTCCTACAAAGTCTGTGGTTTACATTTTCTGTTCTGGGAAGACAGAGAGTGTTATAATCCAGAAACTGTCAGAGAGGCAAGGTCATATCAACTGATGATGGTGTGTTGGTAAACTTCATCATTTTTTCATATTGCTGAATCTACCTACATAATAATGACTGCAATTTGGAGCACTTATTATGTGCGAGGCACTTTGCTAAGTGCTTTTCATACATTACTTCATTTCAGTTTGAGCAAACCCTCTGAAGTAGATATTGCCATTTTATAGATGAGAAAACTGAGGCCGTGAGCAATCGAGTAACTTTCCTGAGTCTACATAGAGAGCAAATGAAAGAGCTGGAATTCAAACTCAGGTCTGGTAGATGGCAAAGCTTGCATGTTCCACCTCTGCCAGACTCAGTGTCCTAGTTCTGAATGTTTTACTTCTTTGAGAAAAAAAAAATTCATCAACTAATAGACGCACAGAATTTTAGGTTAGAAGGAATTTTTATCACTGATTTTGTTGAGCTGATTGAGTTGCCTTAGGGTATGACCGTTGGCCTTAGGAACAATTTTTGTTTTGATCTTTGACTTTGAACGTTAAGCACCAGTGAAAATAATTTGGATTCATGTTGTCTGAAATAAATGGTGCAGACAGCAGATTACGGAACATTTGTCACTTGAGGCAGGAAAACTATCCCGAAGCAGAGACAGGACTTCACAGGCACTAAAGTCCTGTCTGATCAAAATATTGCCTCCCTTGGTCCCCATCAGTCTGCTGTCTAAATAAGAATTTTAAAGCATTCGTAGGATGATTGCTATACCCATGTGTGTCCATATATTATTTAATCCTTTCAACAGCTCTGAGATTGGGTGTTACCCCCTTTTTTACAGGTACAGAACAGAAGTTCTCAAATCCAGTCTCTGTTCTTTCCACTTTTCTGCTGCCTAGCAAAAGGGCTTCTGATGGGGCATAAATAAAATATTGCATTACTTGCAAATTACTCACAAGGGGAGGTGTGCTAGTGGGGATATCATTTGGCAATTGAAAAATTGGAGCAGGATTCAGGCCATCTGAAAAATGGAGCCTCCCACTTGAAAGTGATGAAATGAGAAGTAAGAGGGATTTAGGTCACTTTTTTGGGTTTTGGTCACTTCACAGTCTTGCTGGTATCAGTTATGTCAATTAGTACAAAGTTTTATCTGTGCCCGAATGTTGCTGTTTTTAGGGGCCATTTGCTGGATCCAACCAAACTGTCTTTTCGTTTTATCCATTTCTAATGAGTCACCATATTCTGGTGCAGGGCGGGCAAAACTCTGACATACCGCCACTCTCTCCCTTCCGGGTGTGGTGGCAGACGTTGCCAATTCGTCACAGTATCTAACCCTCCAAGGTCAGGCTCTATATCAGAATGTCAGGCTTGTCCTTCTGGTCATTATTACCAACTCATCAGAGTTGGCATTCAACTTGCTACCTGCTTGTCCACCTCAGGGTAGTGGTGCTAACACTGACTCTTCTCTGGTCTGGCTGTTTGCATGACCTGAGGTGAGCATTTGTCTCTCTGAGCCTCAACCATCATCCATAAAGAAGAGGTATTTCCCTAATCCATGACCTACATCAAAGTCATAGGAGTGTCAGAGGAGATTTATAATAAATAAAAATAAATCTCATTTTCAATGTAAGAAGGTATTTACTGAAACTATTATTTTGGCAAAACCGTAGTCCATTAATCCAGTCCCCCGACGTAGATTCATTGTTGACTTTGCTCTTTGCTTCCCTCCCCAACATCCAACCAGTCTCCAAATCTTGTTGATTTTGCCTTTTAAATAGCTCCTGAATCCTCCCCCTTTCTTCTCAGGCACACCGGAATGGGGTCCACTCTCTCCTTATGGGCCTCTTAGGTAACTGCCCTGCCCTAGCTTCTGGTCTGCTCTCTACTCCTCTCTGGCCGGAGTCACCCCTTCAGACAGATCACACGCCTCCACCGCTCTGGCCCTCCCACGCTCTCCATAATAGGGCCTAAACTCTCTCGACTGGCACATCTGGCCGCACCCCTCCATCTCTGTACACCCTTCCTCTGCACATCATTCTCTCACTCCCCAGACTCTTCCGGGACACTGTCTTCCTGCAGGCTGTGCCCTCTGCAAATGCCTTTCATCGTCCTTGTCTACTTCACGAACTCAGGCTCCCCCTCGCTGCCCCAGTTCAGTGCTGCTTGGCTGGGCCTGCAGAGGGCTTGCAGTGAAGAGAAGCGTTTCTGCAGCTGGTGTGGGACGGCCGTCATCCTGCCCGCCAGTGTCCCCAGGTCCGACAGCGGCATTCTCTGCATCCAGGCAGTGAGCCGTAGAGTACAAAAGGGTCCCACGACGGAGGCAGGTGGCCGCCTCTAGTTGTGAATACTCACAGGTAGACAGGATGGTTTCCCCAAGTAAAGATGTCTGAATCTCAGAACAGTCCTTGGGACCTGAGAATAAGAAGGAAACTGACCCCATGGGAGGGAACCATTTGTGTAGACTAAAAACTATGGCAAAGTTCCTGTTCAACTAGAAACATCTCCCTGCTGCTGAGACTGCAGGAGCTTGGCAGGCCCTGCCCTCACGTGGCCGCCCACAGACCCCAGCAGGTCCTGGAGCGTCTCCCCGCCTTTCTCCCCCCCTTTTCCTCTAGTTCTTTATCCTCCCCCACCTCCTGTAATTAGTAATGATTATAACGACATTTAAAATTTTACAAAGCACTTTTATACATATCATTTCATCTGCATAACAACCATGTGAGGTATGACACCCTTCCAGCTCAGTTTTACAGATGAGCAAATAAAGAGAAGTCAGATTATTTGATTTAAGTCATACAGTTGATAGGTTATAGAATTGGGATTTAAGGTAAGTGTCTCTCAATCCCAGGGTTTTGTTGTTTGTTTGTAATAAAGTATTGTGACATTGATGTTTATTTTGGAATTACATTTCAAATTTAGTATCTTCCTATGAAAATATCTTATTTTATAAACTCCCTCTGAGCTCCTTGCTTGGGCTGCTCTAGATAAAAAGCCACTTTATGTGCCTGCATGATATCCTGTATTATAACTTGCCAGTATCACTATACTTCTCCCTTGTCTTATAAATATCTCTGTGTTGTCTCCCAAGGACTATAAGTAAGCCCAGGACAGGGTTTGTCATGTACCATGCCTGATCTGTCAGATAGCACCTGGGCTTGGTGCAGAATAACTAACCCTCCGATCAAAGTTTGTTACGTGAGTGAATGATTAATAATGAAAACTAACATTTGTTGATTGCTTGCTCTTAGTAGCCACCTTACTTTACTCTTCCTGCACATTCACTCATTTGGCTTCAGTTAATTACCACAAAAACCCTATGAGGCATGTAGTATGAGTTCCATTTTACAGCTTAGAATACAGAGACCTAGAGAGGTTAAGTGACTTGCCAAGGGTCACCCAGCAACCAGTAAATGAAGGCGCCAAGATTTAAGCCCAGGTCAGAGCCTCCACACTTACCCTGAGGCTCTCGTGACCCTCCAGTGGTAACATCTGCACCGAGGGGTGTGAAAGGAGGTGCTTTGACATCAGAAGACCTGAGTCTCCACTCTGCCCTTAATCAGCTGAGAAGCTTCTAGTGAGGCACGTAGCTTCTATGCATCTCAATTTCCTCATCCATAAATGAGGGGATAACGTGTGCTTCCCAGGGTGGTCGTGAGGCCAGCAGCCATCTGTGATTGCGAGGAGGTTCTGTCGTTCTAAAGAGCTCTCTCTCGATACACTGTCAGCAGTGTTAATTGCTGTGGTTGTGGCAAGGCTGACAACAGTCCCCGCTGGTGAGCCACAGGTCTCCTGTGTGTCCTGCTCGCGGCTGGTCCTCTAGGAGGCTCCCCAGCGTTGCACTGAGTCCAGCATGCAGCCAGCACCTGGGGTCATCAGTTACCTGCAGAGGGCTGTTTCTAATTATTTTTCAGCCTTAGGGTGAGCCAACACATTTCATCTTTATCTTCTCAAAAGAAAAAACTTCTCTTTTGACCTTTGGGTGAACTAATCTGAATTCTTGACATTTTTTGCCTTTTCCAGGAAAAGTAGCTTAGCCACATCCATTGCTCCAATTCTTCAACTTCTCTCTTTCTTTCCTTTTGTTTTCTTTTGTTGATCACTGACAACATACAACAGGGATGAGAAGCTCTTAGAACAATTTAAGTATCAGGTCTTTTGTGAACCACCTCTTCGGTTTCCCTCTGGCCAGTAGAACTTTTCTGGCTTCTTGTGTAGTGTAAAGGTTAAGCTTGTGAACTCTGAGGTCAGATTGCCTGGATTCAAATCCCTACAATTTGGCTGTTGTGTAGAGCTGGGCAGACTACTTAATTCCTCAGTTTCCACATCTGTAGAAAGAGGGTGACAGTAACAGCCACGTCATGTGGTTCTTGCACAGCCTAAATGAGTTCATGCATTTAAGACACTCAGAACCATGCCTGGCATCATAAATGCTCAAGAAGGTTATTGTTTTAAATTTTACTTGCATAGCTAGGTCTAACATGCTGATCGTGATATTTGAGTACTTTGGAAGAACTTCAAAGGAGCAGGAGTACTAAAATTTCATTAGGCTAATTTTTATACAATACCTGAATCTCTAGTTGAACAGAGAGAAATAGACCACTGTTTGCTTTGTATGCATAAGATGCTAAACATTTGGATGGTTCAAAATGGTTGTACAATTTTAATAAAAATGTTCCCCTTATTTCACTGTTGGCTAGCTTGTAGAATCCGCTCCGGTGCTTGGTTTTGGGTGTGGAGGTCACTTCATCCCATCCACCGAGTTCTTGAGCCCAGAGGTACAGTGCTCTGGGGTGCTGCGATCACTTGTGAGGCGTGACCCAAAGAACTGATCATTATGGATAAGGTATTCAAGGTTGTGAGTATATTTTTAAAAAGTTATTACTTTTACAAGTTAGAGTAGATCCAAGGCTGCCTTGGTAATACTGTGTCTCCAACATTCTTGTATTTTGGGGGGTTTCTTGAGTGGGTGAGGCAGGTGAAGTTATAGTTAGCCGCCCGAGATCTGCGCGTGCTTCTAACAGTTGTGGGGCCTGGAATTTTTGTGGTGTTTTACCTCCCCACGAAAACTGAATCTGGGTATGCACATGGATTCAAGTTGCCATGTGTCTCCCAGAATAGAAAACTTGAGAACTGCTGGGTCAGTACTATTTCCCACATAATTTAGAAATACGGTTCACAGCAGTGGTTTTTCAGCTGTGCTCCTTACAGCCCTATCGGGTTGCCTGAGGAGCGTTGGGGTTCAAATAAGGTGAATGAATAGAGTTCTGGCTTCTCTTTTTTTTACTTCAACCAGAGCAGTGCTGTTTTCATTTGTATTATATTTGGGGATTTCACATGAAATTTTGAAAAAAAACCACTAAAATATCTTTGGAAAACACTGTCACTGACATTCCCAAGAGATCGTCTTTCGGCCTCTATTTGAGGGCCTTTACCTTGTCAGTGACCTTACTCATTCCATGGCTGTACAGTTCTGCCAGGAAGTTCTCATGAGGGCCCTGGGCCCCCCGATCCTGGTTTTGTCTCCTGATAGAACACAGAGCAGGTTCGTTCCTGTTGCTGTTCGGCAGCATATGAGGGTAAACAGTTTTAGAATCAGTGCTCCGGGAAAGTGGCCCAAGGGGCCCTGAAGTTGTCATTTTTGGTTTTCCTGGGACATGCTGGGGTCGCACACTCTGGGGGGATGGTGAGGAGAGCCAGTCATCTGCTAGGCAGTCAGCCACTCCTCACCCAAGTCTTTATCATTTCCCCCTCATCATTGTGCATGCAGCAATTCTCCTGAAATGATTAAGAAAAATCCTTTTTCCTTACAAAAAGTGGTCCTGAGAAACAAAACAATTCCTATTGCTGTTGAATAAAGAGGAGAAAGGCAATCACGTTTATGCAGTGATGGTAAAAAGAGTTGTGGTAGGCCCACTCAAGAACTTTAACACTCTGTATGCTTGATGGGATCATGGGAATATTTGTGTTGACCTGGAATTATAGTTACAGCTAAACATCTTATCTTAATGGTCAATAAGAGCGAGGAGAGCTCATTATGTTAGCTTTTCAGTTGTTCAGAAAATCATCTAATTGTATTAATGTTTTTCTGAATTTTCATGTAATCAAATTAACATTAGTTTTTTTTACTCCTTGTGTTAAAAAAGTCACTGCTAAAATGCTCAAATATTATTGTTCTGAATGAATGGCTTTTTGGTCCAATTAGTGAGCATTATTGTTGCAATATATTTATACTCACACAGCACACCAGAGATAGCACAAAACACTCCTGAGTACAAGCAAGCATGAAAAGAATGAAAAAAGAGTTCCAGAACAGTTCCATTCTTCTACGTGAAAAACATCTCCTAGCTAATTTCCTAATTTCCACTTACTTGGAGATTCTTGGTGCTAACAAAACGGCCAAGAGAAGGGCTGTTGCTGGGCTTTCCCCCTTTTTAAAAAACCCTATCTCAAAAGCCAGGATCGTGTTGTAGCCCCTGTTTGAATATTGAGCAGGCTAACCGTGCTCGCTTCTGCCAGATGTCTTCAGGCCGAAGAACAGGCCGCCTCTCGGCAGAGGATGACACTCCCTGCCCACTGCAGGTGATACCACCTATTTGTGAAGCACATTTTAAAGAGAGATTCTGTATTTTAATGGTCAGTTAGTAGCTAGCTACCAACTGTCTGTGCTCTCCGCCTGGGGACAGGAATGTCAGGTTTATTAAATATTGAGAAGTTGTTCATTACTATGGGGATCTGTGACAACAGCTGATCTGCATATTGAGAAAACAGCAAATTTACATTCTTCAGCTCCTCTAGTTCTGGGGAAGGACTAATGTTTGTCTGGCTAAAGATGCATAAAAATGCAGCCTCTATCTTGGAAATCTGCTTTGTTGCCTTTTTTTTTTCCTTGAAAGTAAAAATCTCAAAGACCAAACTTGCTTATGGAGAGAGAATTAAAAACAAACAAGCCTTTTGAAAAATATTTTTATCTAATACTGGATGTTTTGGAGGAAATGCCAAGTGTTTGAAATACTAACTTACATGTTGATATAGAAGAAAATGCATTTAATTAAATTACTGTGGATTTTAAACAACTGAGAAATTTGATATGATGTAGCTAAGTTGTAGGGGTTAAAGTGATGAGATATTAGCTCTATTCCTGAAGTCTTCTCAATAATTGGAAAACTATAAACACCAAGGGTTCAGTCAAAGCCAATTAGGAACACAGGAACATACAACCCTTCTTGTCTTCACAGAGAGACTTTGTATATATGAATGCAGTTGCTAATTACCAATTAAATGCCAAGATCTCATGAAGAATATTACATAGGACTTTACCAGTGGTCCAATCAGCCCATCCAGTTTCTGACCATAATATGATGCATGATTGTGCAAAAAGATGTCCCTGAAAATGTCTGGGATATAATCCAGGTATACACAACTTTCCCTCCTGATCAGGTATAGCTCCCTCAATAACGAGTTCCCATAAACCCTTGCTGACTCTACTTAATTTTAAAACAGTGACTCGGTGGTTCAGTATGAGGGAGGATGTGTGCCATCTCTCTGTTGATCCTTACCAGCACATCTGCTTCAGATGCATCTACTTCCCCGTTTAGCATGGTTTTCAGCTGCATGTGTATACTTATGAGAATGGGGAGGCTGTTGTTCACAGGGGTCATCCCCAGTGCATTGTGAACCATTCTCCGTGTTCCCTCCTTCCCCTCCACTCCTGGTTCCTCTCTTCCTTTGGCTATTGCATATTTTAGAATCTTTCTCTTTAAGACACATTGCAGCAGGCCGGCCAGAGTTCCTTCTGAGTTGAACAGTGGAAATGTGGCCTCTGCAACATCATCCTTAGAGATGGGAGGTGTCCTCTAATCATCCCTAACCTCGGCTTGTGAGAACAGTCACTGAGATCAAAACTGTTTCTGGAATTTGCAGCTCATGTTTCTTGGTGGACGTACGGTGTGTTTCACATGCTTTTCCACCTGTGACATTTGTTCCCTAGCTGATAACTCTGTTACCCCATTTTGCTACTTTTGAAGAATGTAGTGATTAAGAGCTTGGGCTCTGAGGTTTGGCCATCTCAATGTGGATCTTTTCTCCAAAACTTACTAGTTCTAGAACCCTGGGTAAATCACTTTCCTATGTCTCCATTTTTCAGCTGTGCATTGAGGACAAGAATAATATCAGTCTTATGGGGTTGTTATGATGATTAAATGAATAACTTCAAGTGCTTGATGCCAATGCTTGCCATAGTAAAGGCTTAATGTATGTTAGCCGCTGTTGCTATCATATGGATTCAACACCATCATCCAATGCTAACTGAACACCTTTTCTGGACAGGCACTGAGAATAAAGAGATAATAAAACACAGACATTATCTTGGAATAAGCAGAGTCTAGTGGCAAAAATAAACAAGCAATCAACCGCAGTACAATGTGATAAAGTACTTCTGTAGTGGCATGTTCATTGACTCTTATTTCATTCTGAAAACAATTCTTTGAGACAATTACCCCATTTTCAGATGAGGAATCTGGGGCCCAGAGAAGTGAAATGATGAGCCTACAGTCCTGGGGCAGAGACAAATTTCTCTCTTAAGACTCCTGCCTCCAACCTCACCTCTTGTTTTGTGTACAGGCCAACCTGCCTTATGACACACGTTGCTGTACTGTTGCTGGTAATTTTGCATGAACATTCACACCTCTGTTTGACTCTGTGCCACCTCTCCATGTGTTAGTGTCTGTGGATTCCATTAGGGATCATGGTTCTGTGGAAAGAGCTCTGAGCAACGGGTCAGGGTTCCTGGAGGCGTATTCCAGGTCTGTTGTGCAAGCATTTACCTTGTGTCCTCACCTCTCTAACCCCCAGTTCTTCCAGCTGTTCAGTGAAGGTTCTGATGGGGGCAGTGGTTTCCATTAGGCGCCTCAGCTGCCCTCTTGGAGGAGAGTGAGATCCACCCCCTCTGTCAGAGGGCTCTGCTTTTATGTATGTTTCATGAACATTATGTTTGAAATAAGGATTCTGCTGCTATAAACAGTTTAAAACCTATAGACAAAATGACTTCTAAGATCTTAATCTAAAATTCCATTATTTTAGTTGTTGAAAACAATGAGAAACCCTAGGCGGAAAGGTCGTTTAATATATCCTCACCCTCCCAACCCCTTCCAAAAAATGCTCAAAAGTAAACTACAAATGTTTTTTCATAGCTAAATGGGTAATAATTGGGTTTTTAAAGATGATATCTCTCTTATGTAAACAGAAAATTAAAAGCTGTTGAAAGTCACCGTGGTGTGTAGTGGAGTGATTCTGGAGTCGAAAGACATGGGTTCAAGTTCTCGTGCCAGCTTGTACTCTGCGACCTCCTCCAGGTCACACCTTGCTGCTCTGAGATTTGGTTTCCCTTGCTCAGCCTGCCTTACAGGACTGTAAAGACAAAGGTAACTGGAGTGAAAGTGTGTTTAAACCGGAGCAGCTATGAAAATGTTAGTTCTTCTTTTATGATGATTTCTAACATATTGCTAAAATGCCAATTAATATTTGGAAGGTTTTCAAATCTTAAACTTCTTGGTTTCAAGTTTATCTTCATCCTGCTCCCACAGCAGTGATGTATCTGGAGTTTGTTCTGACAGACAGGTCTTTAGTTAACAAAGAGGAGAAGGGTGTGTGTGTGTGTGTGTGCGTGTGCGTGCATGTGGTTGTGGTTGTCATTGCTGTCCAGCTGACAAATGGGTGTAGATCCAGACTTCCCCCTACATTATTAATGAAAAATTTCAGATCACCTGAGGCTAACCTAGCTCCTTTCACAAGTCTTTGGCGATTAACAATCTTGCTGCCATCTCAAGAGAAGTCTGCCAAGCAAAGAATCTCCTCCCTGCTCTTTCCCTTAAGAAACACTTTAGCATGTCTAGCACACGACTGCTTTAAATTAGGTTTGAATAAAGCACTGTGATAAATGAGTAAGTGTCTCCCCTACACAGATTGCCACTTGTTTAGAGATTAAAGTATCGATTTTTGAATGTTGCTGAGATTTAGACATGGGTTAATTAAACATTTACATATATGTGCTGAACAATATATTGCATGGTACAATAATGTGCACTTTAATCAGAAACCGTGGGTGTTTGTGTTTGCTTTTTCCATGTTAATTGGCACCATGCTGGCTCAAGCTAAGGTATTTGGCTAGATGGGAGAAAATAGACATGGTGTTTTAAATATTTTAATTAGGACCAGCAGTTCCCAGCTCCCTCATTTCTCATTGGATTGTTTTTCATGCATGAATAAATTAGCTAGCATGGAAGTACTCTGTAGAAAGTGGTTGCCCTCTGGCCATAAAAAGAGTCCTGTTCATTAATACTTTAATGAAATTAGCTGTGAGCAAAATATTATTCCTTTTAACTGTGTTCTAATTTCTTAATTTTAATTAGGCACATAATTGTAGGGAGCTGAAATTATCCTCATGTTCGGCAACTGAAGTTCCATCATCAGAGGCCTGTGGCTGAAACACCACACACTTCCAACACTTTCCAGCAGGAAATTTTTTGTCCAACTTTTTTTTTTTTCCCATTTGCTTCACCAAAGATCTTCCTCACCCCTCTGTTTGCAGTCACAATGTGATATTTCAAAGCTGGTGCTCCTGACTCGAGCCTTTGGTAATGAAGCTGGTGGCCTGTAGATCAGTTTAGGAGTGAGGCAGTGTTGAGGTCTACAGAGAATCTGGTCTGGGGATTTATATTTCCTTCCAGTTTTTATTCCTCAGGGCCCCACCTAAATATCTGTTCTCTCTGGTTTTAGTTTAAGGTGCTCTGTGTCTCTCTTGACTACTTACTGTTTTATTGGCTGGTTCAGATTGGATCTGTGAGCCCTGGGAGGGCAGAGAATTTTTTTCTTTTCAAACCCCAGTTTCCGGCACACAATTCCTACTTTATTCAAATGTAGTTGTTGAATGCATGATACTTACTGGAACTGTGGATACCATGATTCTGAAATTTTCTGATATAAGTTGTGGCTTTTATAATGCTTTAGGTAAGTTAGAGAGTCCACAGATAAATATCAAAATAGAACTTCTGAATTTGATAGAACAATATTCTGATGAATTCTGAATTTGGAAGAAATAGTGGAATCTGGATGAAAATTTATGTGAGAAATTAAATTTTCTCTATACATATAGAAACTGAATTATATATATTGCTTCATATTATTCCCTAAAATTCAAACTAAGGCTTATGACACATATTGAGTATATATGACACAATAACTACTAAAAAGATGAAAATTCATTCAATAATTGCTTGCAGCATTCTCGGCCACCACCCTCTACCACCCTTAGCATGATGTCATACACCTGGACTGATGGTTTTTGAGTGAAATGAGTGAGGCAACTGACTCACTTATTTAAATATAGGTATTAAATAAATATAGGTAAATATTTTATAGGCCCATCAAAATGTTACATATTTCATCTGATACATAAAATGGGAATAATAATAATACCTCCCTCCTAGGTTTATTGGTAGTATTACATGAGATAAATACATATCAGACACATAGAAGAGTACCTGACATATAGTGAACATTCAATAAATGTCTGATATTATTGACATTATTCATAGATGCATGGAGACTGTCATTTGCAAACTATATAATATTTTAGTCTATAAAGTGCAAAGCCCTCTTTCCTATGATCTCAACTACCTCTGTTTAATAAAAATAGAGATAAGATATCTCTATTTTTATCTACAAGATATTACAACATGAGGCAAATCTCATCCTGCCTGTTTTCTTAAAAGAAAATTCCATTAATAAGACCATGTCTCAGATTAGGTTGATGCTTACTCACACCAGAGTTGAGGGATTCCAGTTACTGAGTATGTAAAATGCTATGAACACAGAGAGGAAACACTTTTCCCATTCCTAAGGTAAACAAGTCCCCAAAATTGCTTCATATTCTTCCCATGAGTGTTTTCAATTTGTGCTATATCCAAATCATAAATAACATATGGTGATCAGGAACAGATCCCAGTTTTGCATGCCAGAAACTTATAAAGCTTCAGTATCCTTTTAAAGTGAATATTTATTTATAACGAGAAGAAATGTAACAAATTACAAATTTTAAAACAACTAATGAGCACAAGAATCTGGAAAAATAATATCTGTTAATTAACTATATTAAAGACCTCTGTTATATTGTGTCTCCAGCTTTTTTGTTTTTTGTATACTTCTTATTTCATGTGCAATGATTTAGTAATTTTGTCTATAAATTTTTCCAAATTAGCTTTTTCTAAATAGATACTTCTTCCTGACCTTTGAGAGAAATATCATTACCTAAATAACTGAGCACAAAGTCAACTTTTTTCTTTACCATGGTTGAAAAAAAATTTAAATTCTTAATAGTTGAAATTCATGCTATTTGCAGATATACTCATTTTTGCACTGTTATTTTGGCTTTTTACTTTAGAAACACAAAAATTATGATAAAATCTATTCTGTAAGATTTTCCCTCAAAGGAAACAAAAAAGCGTGTTGATAATAGTATATGTTACATTATGAGTCTATTCTTGACAAGAGAGAACTTTGCTTTGAGTAGGCGTCAATGAAAACCAAATCTCTTATTTACAGGTTCACATGTCTGACTGGAAGAATTCTCTACAGGCTACTTCTGCTTCCATACATTTCAAACCTTGTTTTGTTTTGTTTTTTAGTATCACCATAGTTCCAGTGCCTGGTGCTATAGGGCACATTTGTGTCTTGATCTGACCTTGGGCAATGTACCTTTGAGTCATGATGCCACACCTGAGGGTCCATGGTGGGCAGGAGTAACTCCTGGGAGCAATTCTACATTGGACGGGTGGTAAAGCCTCTGAGCATGTGTCACAAAGCCTAACCTAAATATGTCCCCAAATTAACTCCTCCTAAGTTAAACCTCCAAATGCCCATGGTCACTTCAATACTACCAGAGATAAAGGGAAGGAAGACAGATGGTGAAGTTGGTATGGGAAGAGACAACTGCTTAATAAAAGGTGGTTAAAATACTTTATTTACACAAATTTTACAAAACATATAATCATAGAACAAAATGTCAGAGCCCCTCTTAGGGCTTTGAAAGGGGCCTTCAAGCAAGGCCCTGAAGCTTAAATTTGATTAGCATTGGAATAATTTTGCCTCTAATAGAATGGTTACGTATAATGACCAAGTCTAAATCAATGTTATGATACTGTATTTATCATTTAGTAATTTTTTTATCACTCAACAATAAAGTTTTCAGATTTATCCTTATTTATACATATAAGTCTAGTTTATTCCTTTTAATTTCTTTGCAGTATTCTATTTTAATACCACATTTTATTTTCATTTTCCTCTTGATGACATTTAGGTTGTTTTCAATTTTTAAATTTTATTTTGGTATCATTAATCTACAATTATATGTGCAACACTATGGTTACTAGACTCCCCACATTATTAAGCCCCCACCACCTACTCCATTACAGTCACTGTCCATCAGCATAGTGAGATGCTATAGAATCACTACTTGTCTTCTCTGTGTTGTACAGCCCTCCCTGTGCCCCCCCAACATTATGTCTGCTAATCGTAATGCCCCTTTTCCCCCTTGTCCCTCCCTTCCCACCCATCCTCTCCAGTCCCTTTCCCTTTGGTAGCTGTTAGTCTGTTCTTGGGTTCTGTGAGTCTGCTGCTGTTTTGTTCCTTCAGTTTTTTTTCTTTGCTCTTATACTCCACATATGAGTGAAATCGTTTGATACTTGTCTTTTTCCCCTTGACTTATTTCACTGAGCATAATACCCTCTAGCTCCATCCATGTTGTTGCAAATGGTAGGATTTGTTTTCTTCTTATGGCTGAATAATATTCCATTGTGTATATGTACCACATCTTCTTAATCCATTCATCGACTGATGGACACTTAGGTTGCTTCCGTTTCTTGGCTATTGTAAATAGTGCTGCGATAAACATAGGGGTTCATATGTCTTTTTCAAACTGGGCTCCTGCATTCTTAGGGTAAATTCCTAGGAGTGGAATTCCTGGGTCAAATGGTATTTCTATTTTGAGTTTTTTGAGGAACCTCCATACTGCTTTCCACAATGGTTGAACTAATTTACATTCCCACCAGCAGTGTAGGAGGGTTCCCCTTCCTCCACATCCTCGCCAACATTTGTTGTTGTTTGTGTTTTGGATGGTGGCCATCCTCACTGGTGTGAGGTGTTATCTCATTGTGGTTTTAATTTGCATTTCTCTGATGATTAGTGATGTGGAGCATCTTTTCATGTGCCTGTTGCCCATCTGAATTTCTTCTTTGGAGAAGTGTCTGTTCAGATCCTCTGCCCATTTTTTTTTTATTTACAATTTATTTTGGTATCATTAACCTACAATTACATGTGCAATCCTCTGCCCATTTTTTGATTGGATTATTTGCTTTTTGTTTGTTGAGGTGCGTGAGCTCTTAATATAATTTGGATGTCAACCCCTTATCAGATATGTCATTTATGAATATATTCTCCCATACTGTAGGATGTCTTATTGTTCTACTGATGGTGTTCTTTGCTGTAGAGAAGCTTTTCAGCTTGATATAATCCCACTTGCTCATTTTTGCTTTTGTTTCCCTTGCCTGGGGAGATATGTTCATGAAGAAGTTGCTCATGTTTATGTCCAAGTGATTTTTTCCTATATTTTTCTCTAAGAGTTTTATGGTTTCATGACTTTACCAAATTGTCTTAATTACTGTGGCTTTGTAGTAGAGCTTGAAGTCAAGGAGCGTAATTCCCCCTGTTTTATTCTTCCTTCTCAGGATTGCTTTGGCTATTCGGGGTCTTTTGTAGTTCCATATGAATTTTAGAACTATTTGTTCTAGTTCATTGAAGAATGCTATTGGTATTTTGATAGGGATTGCATTGAATCTGTAGATTGCTTTAGGTATTATAGCCATTTTGACAATATTAATTCTTCCTAGCCAAGAGCATGGGGTGAATTTCCATTTGTTAGTATCCTCTTTAATTTCTCTTAGGAGTGTCTTGTAGTTTTCAGGGTATAGGTCTTTCACTTCCTTTCTTAGGTTTAATCCTAAGTATTTTATTCTTTTTGATGCAATTGTGAATGGAATTGTTTTCCTGATTTCTCTGTTAGCTCATCATTAGTGTATAGGAAAGCAACAGATTTCTGTGTGTTAATTTTGTATCCTGCAACTTTGCTGAATTCAGATATTAGTTCTAGTACTTTTGGAGTGGAGTCTTTAGGGTTTTTTATGTATAATATCATGTCATCTGCAAATAGTGACAATTTGACTTCTTCTTTACCAATCTAGATGCCTTGTATTTCTTTGTTTTGTCTGATTGCCGTGGCTTGGACCTCCAGTTACCAGTAGATCTTTTTTATAAATCTTTTTTGTCTTTTAATAGTTTTATAATTTTGCCCATAAAATTCTTGTACATAGTATTAACATTTTTTTAGTGAATACTTTAGTCTGGATTTGTGTGTCTTTGTGTGTGTGTGTGTGTGTGTGTGTGTGTGTGTGTGTGTGAACAATTTTCTGGTTACCAGTTCGTCCCTTTAGCTATGTTAATGTGCTGTTAAAGAAAGTCATTGAATTTTCAATATCAGTTATTAAATTTTTTTGTTTTTAAATTTCTCTTTGATTCTTTTTAAACAATACTTTGCGGTTCTCTGGTGAAAGTCTCTGTCATACCATCTACTTCCTTAAACATGTTACTCCTTTTAAAGTTCTCTATAATATCAATATGTAAATGTCTAGTGAGTCTGAAACTAATGTTTCTTTTCCTCTTATCTGTTGGGTTATTTTTATGTTTATGCATGTTTGATTATGTCTTTATTAAATGTCAGATAATATGTATAAAGATTTTAGAGCTAATTTATAATTCGTAATTGGGAAATTTTATAGTCCTTGAGAGACGATTTATTTATTTTTTCTGGAAGGCCTTAAGGTTGATACTATATTCTTTGTCTATTGCTACATAACAAATTACCCCCAAACTCAATGGTTTCAGACAGCAAACATTTATTATCTTAGTGTTTCTGTGTATCAGGAGTCAGGTGTGGCTTAGTTGAGTGCCTCTGTTTCTAAATCTTTCAGAAGTTTGAAGTTCAGATGTTGACAGGGGCTGTGGTCTCACCTGAAAGCTAACCTGAGGGAGGACATGCTGCCGTGCTCACTCACATAGCTGTTGACAAACCTCAGATCTTCACTAGCTGTTTGCTGGAGATACTTATTCCTTGCCGTACGTCCTTCATTTATAAGTCAGCTCACAACATGGTATGTGGTTCTGCTCAGAGCAAGTGTGAGAAGCAGAAAGGGAGGGCAAGACAGAAGGACAGTGTCTTTGTAACCTAGTGTTGGAAGTGATAACCCATCACATCTGCCAGTTATATTTGTTAGAATGTAATCACAAGGTCCAGCCCACACTCAAGGGATTACCCAAGTGCGTGAGTACCAGGAGGTGGGCATCTCTGGGAGCCATCTTAGAGGCTACCTGCCAACAGGGACAGGTCATCTTGATTCAGTCTGGGATTATGTTGGTTGAAAACTGAACTTCAGTCATTGTGAGGGCTGATGTATTTCCAGTTCACTCTTACCACTAGGGTATATACACTCTTGAGGAGTCCCAACTGAAAATCTGAGGTATTTAGCATGGCCACTGTTCCTAGTGGTCCCTAAATTCCAAATTTTCTCCCTATAGTTCTGTGAAGCTACTGATGGTTCCTCTCAGTTTCTAGGCCTCTCAGCTATCACTTTAGAATCAGCAGATGCCTACAGGGAAAAAGTGTATGGTTCAACTCTCTGAGACACCCCTCTCTCTGGGATCCTATTTCCTCAAGTCTTGATGCATTTTTGTGTTCTTCTTTCTTCAAATAGTTTTTTTCTTTATTATCCATCTTTTCCAGGTGTTTACAGGGGAAGGGTTTTTTCTGATCCAAGCTTTTTCACTACAGTCAGAAGAAGAAGAACCAGATCTGACTAGGACCACCTTGAGTTCATGTTTACTTGTGGTTCATTTACTTAGGATTATAAAGTTTGGGTTTTATAGACTAAGCTTAACTTTGGGCCTATGTTTTCTCTCTCTCTCTCTCTGTAGAAAAGTAGAGTGTGAGCTAAGGAGATACTCCTGAAAATGTCCATTACACAGATTCAATCTGCTGTTACCAGTCGTTATCAGAGAAAACATATATTAGGTCAATGAGAAAGATCATAAAATTGAAAAAAAAACCTTGTATTTGTATATTAAAATTCAAAGAAACATTCACATTTTAAAATAATCGAAGTATATATTTTTTAAATTGGGATATTCCACTCAGGGTTTATGTATTATCTACTAGACTGGGAGATTTATAAGTATCTCCTTATTTTGGTATTCCCAGTGCCTAGAATAGTGTGTGGAATAAGTTAGATGTTCAAGAGAAGTTTTCAAATCGAACTGAATTAATTAATATTACAATAAAGCTATCTTTCTTGAACACATCCTAATTATGGGTAGAGAATTAGAAGATGATTTGGTGGTAAGTCTAGAATGTATAAGTTTCTCCGTATAGCCAAAGTTCTACTGAATTATTTAATAAAAAAAAAATACCATCTCAACACTAAACCCTCAAGGTGTTGAGCCTATATAAATAGAGGAAGGAAGAAGACAGGAAGAATTCAGGTGGTGAAGTCCTGGAAGTGAGCACTTTGTCTCTTCCAGTTAATATAGTTCAGATATGATGGAAACTCTTCAATATGCTCTCCTGGTTTGGGGTTGAGGTATGGAATCGGGCCATACATTTCTATGGGATTTGGTACAAAATGACCACATAAATATGGCCAAAATGAAACCATATGGATTAAAAATGCTGTTAGGAATTTGCATTTTTAAAAGTCTTCAGCTGGTTATCGGAAGAGGAGTTGGACAGGGCTGAGTGTCTGTTAAAGGGCAATTTGTGGGTTTTTACTGCACGAGTTCAAGTGGCCTCTGTTCTAGGCATTATTGTTACAGCCTGCCGAAGGTGGCACAGATGACTAGCTCCTGATCGTGCCTTCCTTCTGGGAACTGAATTCAGGTTGGTTTGCAATTAAAAAACAAAACAAAACAAAACTAGTCTTGATAAAATGAGGGAGCAATTTTCTGCTTTTTCACAGATTGCTACTAGAAACAAAGAAGCTAAGAGATTTGTCATTTCCACTGGCAATCTAGTTTTGCTACATAAACAATTTAAAATATAATGTACTGTACAGTCTGGCAGCATGTGACATGACCATGAAGTGTTTACATTTTACCTATGGTCAGTCTTCCATCCACCTCAATGCTCTTAGGACTCAAGATGGAAAGACTGGAATCACATAACCTCTAAGTCATCATTCATCACTTGGCCAAACAATTGCTTCTGATTGAGCTAGCAGGAGTATTATTTATTGATAGAAGTAGCTGGAAAGAAACAATTTTGACATTGTCAAAATAGCACCCTAAGATATAAGTCACCTAGCACTCAAAATGCAGAGGGAAATGTCTATCTGTCTGTCTGTCTCTCTGTGATCCATCCCTCTCTTTATCTTTCTATCCATTTCCCTTATTGTTCCAAAATGGACTTAAGAGACTTTCACAAATACATACAAACACAGATATACATGCATTCACACCACACACACACACACACACACACACACACACACACACACACACACACAGTCTTTTTTATGGAAAAGATTGGAAGATGATGGGTATATAGATGGGTATAGAAATAAGATTGTAAGACTATACCCCAAAGTGTTAACTAATATTATCTCTACATGGTGGGATTATAGATTATTTTTATTTTCTTCTTGAGCTTTTCTATATTTCACATTTATGCAATGAATATATATCATATATAATATAATAAATAGTATTTGGTCTTCATCCCTGATTCCTGGCACAGAGCTACAAAATCCTTAGAATTTCCTGAGTAATAGGGTGATAGAAACATCTTTATAATGTTTGTTCTTAGTCCCTGGTTCCTGATACAATAGGTTCTAAGAGCCCTGGAATCTCTAGAATGATAAAAGTACCTTTTTGTATGCTAATGAGATTACTGTTGGTTGGGGGGACTCCTGGATAGCTTATGGGGACTGGTCACCAGGAAGACCAAATATGACTAGAAACTTGCAACTTTCAGACCTATTCCCCATCCTACAGACCCACCTCTCATCCTCTGGGGGGTGAAGAGGGACTGGAAATTGAGTTAATAATCCTGCCTACATAATGAAGTCTCCCTAAAAATCCCTAAACTGCAGAGTTTGGGGAGCTTCTGGACTAGTGAGCACATCCATGAGCTGGGAGAACCTCAAATCTGTGGACACAGAAGCTTCTGTGTTGGGGCCCTTCTGGACTTCATCCTATGTACCTCTTCACCAGGTTATTCATTTGTTTCCTTTATAATAAGTCAGTAAATGTAAGTAAAGTTTTTCACTAGGTTGCATGAGCCATTATAGCAAATTATCAAACTAGAGGGGACTGTAGAAACCTCTGATTTGTAGCAAAGTTGGGCAGAAGTGTGGGTACCCTGGCACCTAATGCTTGCAACTGGAGTCTGAAGTGGGGCGGTCTTGTGAGATTGGTTCCTTAATCTGTGGGGTCTGTAATAACTCTGGGTATTTAGTGTCAAAATTGAATTAAATTGTGGAACACCCAGTTGATATCCACAAAGCATTGGAGAATTGCTTGGTGTGATAAACTCACGCATTTGGTGACAGTGTTGTGAGTAGGGAAACTCTTTTTCCTTTGATGTTCAGAAAATGTTAAATAATAAATAACTGGTTTAAAAAAATAATTTCCTACAGAATCTTGCCGAATGAGAAAGAGCGACATGTTAAAAAATTACATATATCCACTCAATAAAACAAAAAGAAAAATGAAAGAATAAAATAAGAATAGAAGCAAGCTGAAAGAAGAGTCAGGCTGGAGGATGTGGGCTGCTTAGGGATAGTGGACCTCAAGTCTGTTGTTGAGTTTTTCCTCCAGCAACGCAAGGGTTCCATAATTGGTGATCATGCCACGTGTCTGGGACTAACCCAAGTCAGTTGCTCAGGAGAAGCAAGGAGATTTTTGGCTCTGCTATCAGAGACTCCTGTCTCTTAGGAGTTTTCCTAAAGAGGAGCTTCCCTATGTCCGTGTGGACATTTTGGAGGGCAGTCCTCTCAGGACCCAAGCAGGACCTAGGCAAGGGGATAGTGGGAGCGAGCCACCTGACATGCCACCAAGGCCATTCTTCCGGCGTGCTGCCTGCCTCCTGGCCCAGACCATCATGATCTCTCCCCTGGGTGGCTGCCCCTGCCAATGAATGCGTCTCCCTCTATGCACTCTGGCTTCCCTCCAACTCATTCTCCACATGGTAGCCAATGTTAAAAACTACATGTCAAGTCATGTTGTCATTGGTCCTCCTACTTCTGTTCTTTGACCCCCTTCAATGCATTTGGACATAACAGAGTGATCTGTAATTAGATCATGAATGTCACTAATCAGAATCTTTCAGTGGCTTCAAATTCCTCTTTAGACAAAGACCAAAATCTTTAGAGGCCTTCAAGGCCCTTGGTGATTGAGCCCCGGCCTACCTTTCAGCTTCCTTTCTCTCTCTTCCCTTGACCCTCCTTGACAGAGGAGCTGTGCTGCCCTGCCCGCCTTCCTCCTTCGGGCCCTTTTTGCTTGCCATTCCCTGTGCCAAGGAGGCAACCTCCTGCATCCCTTTATCCCTATTCTTCTTTTATTTATCATTCAGCTAAAAAATGCAGAGAATAATCTGTTCTCCCTTTCATAATTCCTATAGGCTCTTATACTTTCCCTTCTAAGCACTTATCACAGTTTGTAGATTAATATTTGTTTGTATAATTGTTTCATTTCTGTTGGTCTTCCATCCCTGGACAGGTTTCACGAAAGTAGGGAACTTGCTCAACATCATATCCCATGTGGCCACAGTGACGGAGGGCATGACAGCCATTCAGTAAATGCTTGTTGAATGAATAAATGAATGAATGAGTGTCTTAAAAGTTTCTCATTTTAAGGAGGGTCCTTCATTCACTCCTCCTAACCTGCTACCTTTTCATCACTAGTTTGGAAGCAAGATCAAGAAGGAAATTGGGAGCCTGGCCATTCCTTGGTCTGGAGCATCTCTCTGAACAAAATGGGGATGGTGGGTTTCTGGGCAACAAAGAAAAGTTCCAGAATAACACAGTCAGCAGTATTCTCCAACCAAAATTTTGGATTTTGGATTCAACAGTCTGTTTTCTGTTTGTAGCTTTAGCTGCTTTGACGGGGGAACGATTTGCCTCTGCTCTGATTCCTTCTCAGTGCAGTTATTCCAGTCTTGAGAGCATCTCGATTTTGGAGGAAGAGAGGCGTGAGCTCTAAAACTGCATCAAAGTCATATCCAGAGTTCTTGCAGGAAAAGGAAACATAGTGTAGTTGGGTGGAATTGTGTGAGGGTGAACAATGAAGGTTAAACAATATATGTAAAAACATTTATCAGGTTTTGAAAAAATAATGTTTTTGACTTATTTGATTTTAAGCATGGGATTTTAACTTGGTATTGCCCCACCTTTTCCTGCTGCTTTTTCTTTTTCTTTTAAACTGTGGCTGGATAGCTAGGATCAAAATCCAATTTTAAACTTCCAAATGTATCTCTGAATATTACATGACAAGATATATCATATTTGTAAGAACTTCCTGCGGGAACCTGACTGTTCAGTTGTAGTTAATGATCCTTGCAATTCTGTTCAAAACCACTTTCTTTTTTTTTCTTTTTGCCTGATGGTTGCTTCATGGACTGGCATTGTTTTCAAGCTTATGGTTGAGAATCCTTGGTTAATGCCATGTTTGCAAAATACCTATTTGTTTTAGTCTGACCTTTTTTGTTTATTTGCATGGAGGTATTTTTTATGGTATCTTTAAAAGAGAACTTTCTAAAATTTGAGATCTTTCATTGTATATATGCCATGTAACAGTGACAGTTTATTTTGCAATACTTAGTAGAAATAGACTAGAATATAGATCATCAACATAAGATATACTTTCTTATTACCAACGCTTAGCTTATTTCTCTAAATGGGGGAAAAGGTGCAAATGTGTCGGGGAAAGAAATAGAAGGGGGGGTGGAGAGGAGACACATGTAAGTTAGCAGAGAATAGGAAGAATGAGGGTAATTATGCAATTTGGGGAAAGGAAGCCTTAAGTCCTGAGATCTGGAACAGGAAATCACCGATTTATTAAATAAATAATTACTGATTATATAAGAGGCACTATGGCTGGTAAGTTCAGAAGTAAAAAAAAAAAAAGATCAAGGCCCCTCTCTTCATGAGGCTTATAGTCTAATAAGACAAGTAGGCTAAACAAATACTAATACGAATAAATATACATTGGCAAACTATGATTAAAAAAACCTGAGAGATTTAATAAGATTACATTAAGGAGACTTGATTTAGATATAAGGGAGAGGCCAGGGAAGATGTTTCTATTAAAGGACTTCTAAGCTGAGACCTAAAAAATGACTTATAGCTGGCTGACTACAGAGGAGAAAGAGCTCTTCAGGTGGAACAAACGGAAAAGGGCATGGTGACTTTAAGGAATTGAAAGAGGGTCAGTGTGACTAGTGCCGAGGACGAGGGGAGAGATGGGGGTCTTTGGCCATATGGGGTAAAAACTTGGAGTTTCACCTTAGAAGGCACCTGAGAGTTTAGAGTTGAAAATGTCATGATCAGATTTGATTTTTAATATTCACTCTACCTAAGGTATGGGAAATGGTTAAGGAGGACAAGAGAGATGATAGGAACATTAAACACAAAATAACCACTATGAGATACTGAATGGCTCCTTGTCTAAATCTTCCATACCTGCCTATCACTAATGCCTAAAACTTACTTCCTTTGGGTTGCGATAGTAAAGCCCCCCTAATGTGTTATGGAGTGGGGTGATACTATAATGCACCCTAATATGAAGAAATAATTCCTCTTCCAAGCTGCTGGTGGCACAGCATATGGGTATAATCACTTTAAAAAGGATCTGTTGCTACTTTAGCTCTATTAGCTCAATCTGTAATGCTTATCTTAAAAAAAAAAAAAACCTGAAGCAAATATGGCAAAATAATGACATTGGTTAAATGTGTGTTATGGTACATTGAGATTTATTATATTTTATGTAAGTTGCAAGTATAGAAATAAGAACAGAAAAGAAGTAAAATCCTTCTTCTAACAGAAAGGGAATAGAGCCAGAGGAGAGGGGAAAAGCAAAGGAGGGGACCACGTGGTGGACAGTTTAGAGCCTCTCCTTCTTCCAAAGGTAACTTCTGGTTTTATCAAGTATTGGCCATCTGTGTTCAGACTATAATTTCATTTTAGGGAAGTTTAGATATTCTAAATATTCAAAATTTTCACATATCCTACTCTAATGGAGGTGATACTGGTGATACTGTGATAGAAGGAAAATGAAGAAAACCATAAAATATAATCCCAGCATTGAAGATGTTGCCAAGAACAGTTCTATGGGCCAGTGTGAATTATGCAACACAACTGCCCTGCCCTGGGCACAAGAGGGCGCCATATACAAATATAAATGCAAAGGAACCTGGTTCAGAGTAAAATTATTAATACAACTCCTGAGAAAGATTTAAATGACATCAACCTCATGACTCTTCCTGAAAGGGAGTTCAAAATAAAAATCATTAACCTGCTCATGGAGGTACAGAAAGATATTCAAGGACTCAGGAATGAGTTACGGTCGGAGATCCAATCACTGAAGAGCACAGTGGATGGTATTAAAAGCAGATTGGATATGGTGGAGGAGACGATAAATGAAATTGAAAATAGAGAAGAGGAATGCAAAGAAGCTGAGGCACAGAGAGAAAAAAGGATCTCTAAGAATTAAAGAATATTGAGAGAACTGTGTGACCGATCCAAACGGAACAATATTTGCATTATAGGGGTACCAGAAGAAGAAGAGAGAGAAAAAGGATAGAAAGTGTCTTTGAGGAGGTAATTGCTGAAAACTTCCCTAGTCTGGGGAAGGAGATAGTCTCTCAGACCATGGAGATGCATAGATCTCCCAACACAAGGGACCCAAGGAAGACAACACCAAGACATATAGTAATTAAAATGGCAAAGATCAAGGATGAGGACAGACTATTAAAAGCAGCCAGAGAGAGAAATAAGATCCCATACATCAGGCTATCATCAGACTTCTCAACAGAAACCCTACAGGCCAGAAGAGAGTGGCATGATGTATTTAATGCAATGAAGCAGAAGGGCCTTGAACCAAGAATACTTTATCTAGCAAGATTATCATTTAAATTTGAAGGAGGGGTTAAATAATTCCCAGATAAGCAAAAGCTGAGAGAATTTACCTCCCCCAACCATCTCTACAGTGTATTATGGAGGGACTGCTATAGATGGAAGTGTTCCTAAGGTGTAATAGCTGTCACCAGAGGTAATAAAACCACATAAAGTAAGTAGAACAGCCAATTACTAAGCAAATGCAAAATTAAATTAACTATCACCAAAGTCAATCAAGGGAGAGACAAAGAGTACAGAATATGATACCTAATATATAAAAAATGGAGGAGGAAGAAAAAGGAGGAGGAAAAAAAAGAACCTTTAGATTGTGTTTGTAATAGTATATTAAGTGAGTTAAGTTAAAGTTAGACTCTTAGATAGTAAGGAAGTTAACCTTTAACCTTTGGTAACCACGAATCTAAAGCCTGTAATGCCAATAAGTACATACCTATCGATAATTACCCTAAATGTAAATGGACTGAATGCACCAATCAAAAGACATAGAGTCACTGAATGGATAAAAAAAAAGACCCATCTATATGCTGCCTACAAGAGATTCACTTTAAACCCAAAGACATACACAAACTAAAAGTGAAGGGATGGAAAAAGATATTTCATGCAACTAATAGGGATAAAAAAGCAGGAGTTGCAGTACTTATATCAGACAAAATAGACTACAAAACAGAAAGTCACAAGAGACAAAGAAGGACATTACATAATTATGAAAGGGTCAATCCAGCAAGAAGATATAACCATTATAAATATCTATGTGCCCAACACAGGAGCACCCATTTGTGAAACAAATACTAACAGAATTAAAAGGGGAAATAGAATGCAACACATTCATTCTAGGAGACTTCAACACCCCACTCACTCTGAAGGACAGATCAACCAGACAGAAAATAAGTAAGGAGACAGAGGCACTGAACAACACAATACAACAGATTGACCCAACAGATATCTACAGATTTGGTTGTAGAGACAACCAAAAGCAGCAGAATACACATTCTTCTCAAGTGCACACGGAACATTTTCAAGAATAGATCATATACTAGACCACAAAAAGAGCCTTGGTAAATTCAAAAAGATTTAAATTGTACCAACCAGTTTCTCAGACCACAAAGATATGAAACTAGAAATAAATTACTCAAATAAAGTGAAAAATCCCACAAACACATGGAGGCTTCACAACATGCTCCTAAATAACCAATGGATCAAAGACCAAATAAAAACAGAGATCAAGCAGTAAATGGAGACAAATGACAACAATAATTCAACATTGCAAAGTCTGTGGGATGCAGTGAAGGCCGAGCTAAAAGGAAAGTACATCGCAACACAGGCCCACCTCAGGAAAGAAGAACAATCCCATATGAACAGTCTAAACTCACAATTAACGAAACTAGAAAAAGAAGAACAAATGAGGCCCAAAGTCAGTAGAAGGAGGGCCATAATAAAGATTAGAGCAGAATTAAATAAAATTGAGAAGAATAAAAAAATAGAATCAATGAAAGCAAGAGCTAGTTCTTCGAGAAAATAAACAAAATAGATAAATCCCTAGCCAGACTTATCAAGAAAAAAAGAGTCTACTCACATAAACAGAATCAGAAATGAGAAAGAAAAAATCACTATGGACACCACAGAAATACAGAGAATTATTAGAGAATACTATGAAAAATTATATGGTAACAAACTGGATAACCTAGAAGAACTGGACACCTTTCTAGAAAAATACAACCCTCCAAGGCTGACCCAGAAAGAAACAGAAAATATGAACAGACCTATTACCAGCAATGAAATTGAACTGGTAATCAAAAACCTACCTAAGAACAAAACTCTGTGGCAGATGGCTTCACCGCTGAATTTTATCAAACATTTAGTGAAGACCTAATACCCATCCTCCTTAAAATTTTCCAAAGACTAGAAGAAGTGGGAATATTTCCAAACTCATTCTATGAGGCCAGGCAAAGATACCACCAAAAAAAGAAAATTACAGACCAATATCCCTGATGAACATAGATGCAAAAATACTCAACAAAATATTAGCAAACCAAATTCAAAAATACATCAAAAAGATCATACACCATGATCAAGTGGGATTCAGCTCAGGGATGCCAGGATGGTACAACATTCGAAAATCCATCAACATCATCCACCACATCAACAAAAAGGACAAAAACCACATGATCATCTCCATAGATGCTGAAAAAACATTTGACAAAATTCAACATCCATTCAGGATAAAAACTCTCAACAAAATGGGTATAAAGGGCAAGTACCTCAATATAATAAAGGCCATATATGAAAAACCCACAGACAACATTATACTTAACAGCAAGAAGCTGAAAGCTTTTCCTTCAAGATTAGGAACAAGACAAGGATGCCCACTCTCCCCACTTCTATTCCACATAGTACTGGAGATCCAAGCCACGGCAATCAGACAACACAAAGAAATAAAAGGCATCCAGATTGGCAGGGAAGAAGTTAAACTGTCCCTGTTTGCAGATGACATGATATTGTACATAAAAAACCCTGAAGAATCCACTCTAAAACTACTAGATCTAATATCTGAATTCAGCAAAGTTGTGGGATACAAAATTAATACACAGAAATCTGTGGCATTCCTATACACTAATGATGAACTAGCAGAGAGAGAAATCAGGAAAACAATTCCATTCACAATTGCATCAAAAAGAATAAAATACCTAGGAATAAACCTAACGAAAGACCTATACTCTTATAACTACAAGACACTCATGAGAAAAATTAAAGAAGATACCAACAAATAGAAACACATCCTGTGCTCATGGATAGGAAGAATTAATATTGTCACAATGGCCATCCTGCCTAAAGCAATCTACAGATTCAATGCAATTCCTATCAAAAATACCAACAGCATTCTTCAATGAACTAGAGAAAATTGTCCTAAAATTCATATGGAACCACAGAAAACCCTGAATAGCCAAAGCAATCCTGAGAAGGAAGAATAAAGCTGGGAGGATTATGCTCCCCAACTTCAAGCTCTACTACAAAGCCACAGTACTCAAGATAGTTTGGTACTGGCACAAGAACAGATCCATAGACCAATGGAACAGACTAGAGAGCTCTGATATAAACCCAACCATATATGGTCAAGTAATATACGATAAAGGAGCCATGGACATACAATGGGGAAATGACAGCCTCTTCAACAGCTTGTGTTGGCAAAACTGGACAGCTACATGCAAGAGAATGAAACTGGATTATTGTTTAACCCCATACACAAAAGTAAACTTGAAATGGATCAAGGACCTGAATGTAAGTCATGAAACTATAAAACTCTTAGAAGACAACATAGGCAAAAATCTCCTGAATAATCACACGAGCAACTTCTTCCTGAATGCATCTCCTCAAGCAAGCAGAAGTAAAGCAAAAATGAATTCATGGGACTACATCAAACTAAAAAGTTTCTGTACAGCAAGGGACACCATCAACAGAACAAAAAGGCATCCTACAGTATGGTAGAATACATTTGTAAATGACATATCCGACAAGGGGTTAACATCCAAAATATATAAAGAACTTACATGCCTCAACACCCAAGAAGCAAATAACCCTATTAAAAAATGGGCAGAGGATATGCAGAGACAGTTCTCCAAAGAAGAAATTCAGATGGCCAACAAACACATGAAAAGATGCTTCACATCACTAATCATCAAGGAAATGCAAATTAAAACTCACACCAGTAAGGATGGCCACCATCCAAAAGACTAAGAACAACAAATGCTGGTGAAGATGCGGAGAAAGGGGAACCCTCCTACACTGCTGGTGGGAATGCAAATTAGTTCAACCATTGTGGAAATCAATATGGAGGTTCCTCAAAAAACTAGAAATAGAAATACCATTTGATGCGGGAATCCCACTCCTTCAAATTCACCCAAAGAATACAACTTCTCATATTCAAAAAGACATATGCACCCCTATGTTTATCGCAGCACTATTTACAATAGCCAAGATATGGAACCAACCTAAGTGTCCATCAGTAGATGAATGAATAAAGAAGAGGTGGTACATATACACAATGGAATACTATTCAGCCATAAGAAAGAAACAAATCCTACCATTTGCAACAACATGGATGGAGCTGGAGGATATTATGCTCAGTGAAATAAGCCAGGTGGAGAAAGACAAGTGCCAAATGATTTCCCTCATTTGTGGAGTATAACAACAAAGCAAAACTGAAGGAACAAAATAGCAGCAGACTCAGAGACTCCAAGAAGGAAGTAGCGGTTACCAAAGTGGAGGGTGTGGGAGGGCGGGTGGGGAGGGTGGGAGAAGGAGATTGAGGGGTATTATGTTTAGTACACATGGTGTGGGGGATCACGGGGAAAACAGTGTAGCACAGAGAAGGCAAACAGTGCATCTGTGGCATCTTACTACACTGAAGGACAGCGGCTGTATTGGGTATGGGTGGGGACTTGATAATATGGGTAAATGTAGTGACCACATTGTTTTTTCATGTGAAACCTTCATAAGAGTGTATAGCAATAATACCTTAATAAAAAAATGTGATTCATGGTAAATTGAACACTTCATGAAGTTTCTCCCTCCCTTTTTCCTTTACTCAGCAATATTTAAATGAGAGTACTGAAAGAAAAAATAAATAAGCATAGTTTTTCTTAAATTTCCATTTGACAGTTGACAGAATCCCTATTTTACAATTTTACTTTTTTTTTGTTAAAGAAGAACTATACTGCCTGTATTACCTATTGTATATATAGCACCAGAGATC
This sequence comes from Phataginus tricuspis, assembly GCA_029783875.1. Lineage (NCBI taxonomy): Eukaryota > Metazoa > Chordata > Mammalia > Pholidota > Manidae > Phataginus > Phataginus tricuspis. The sequence goes on from JAQQAC010011331.1 coordinate 14,933,398, forward strand.
AACTTTGGCATTTCTTTTGTTACTAGAATTATTATTAGTGGATTAAGAACTTAATTGGCATATTGAATCACTTTCCGAAAGTTATTTCAAACATATCAGTATATTAGGCTGAATTGGTTTCTATCTAAATAGAATTTTGTGGTAGATTATTTTCTAACAGGAATAAAGTACTCATTTAAAAAGAAAGATCTAGATGTGTGTGACAAGTCCTTAGAAGTAGGCAAGATGGTGTTTTGATGCCATTAATTACTTTTGATTATCAAACTGCTGTATTCATGCTAATTGCTAAATCCTGTGGGATCTCACTAAGATGAGATACATTCAAGTATAGACGACAAAGCCCCAAATCAGCAGAGGTGGTGATTTTAACATCTTGAATACCATATTTAAAGGTAGGTTATAGTTACGATGTTAAGTTAGTAGAGGCAGAACCGTTCATTAAAGAATAACTGATCTGGGCGGGCGGGGCAGGCAGAAGGAACTGAACTTGCTTGCTTCCCCTTTACGTTCCCTTACGATTCCACTTCTAGATCTCTATGGGAAAAATTAGCTGAAAATTGTGTAATTAAGATTTTAAGTTTACCTTCTTTCAGTTCACCTGAATAATGGACACAAAGGCATTTGTCTTTCGTTGACCCCCATGCTTGTCAGCCTGGACTGATGAAAAAGAACATCGTGAGGGAAGATTGAGAGAAAGAAGCCAAGAGGACAGAGGGACAGAGAGTTCATCAGAAGGCAAAGGGAGAGAAGTGGTGAGAAAGAGAAAATAAGAGACAGCTTGATAGGGAGAATGAGAGAGAGAGAAATTTGAGAATGGCAATGATCATTTTCCAGGTAGAAACCTGCCGATGTTGAGAACCACCCAAAGCTCAACTTACGCTATTAAATAGGTGCCAAATTAGGCAAAGGTGATGCTTAAAAGCCCATGCTTTCCCTGAATGATGACAACGGGAAGGGAAGTGGCGGCTTTGTGTAACAGACCAAGTCTGGACCTGAGAGAGACTTAGCTGAATTTTGTGATCAGTAGATGCTAAAAATGAATTCCTTGAAATCACCTGCAAAGGCACCACGTGGAAGTCCTGACAATGCTTCCTCTAGGACATAGCCATCCTAAGAACCTTGGCAGAGCAGCAGCATTTTAGGAAACACATTAATGAAATTGGGCATGATTAAATGAAAGTGTGTCTCCTGTTCTGTTTTATTTAAATGAGTTTATCTCTTGAAATGGATCCATTCCCACATCTCACCATTTTATCAGCAGATGCCTTTACAGTGGGGACCAAGGGCTCCCTTTCCAATTTAATGGGAAATCAAAAGTGCACGGCCACCTGCACAGATGAAAACTAACAACTCTGAAGGATGACCTTTCAATGGAAATGCATTATGGGACAGGCCATGTGTTTTCCTAGAATTCACATTTTAACCCCAGAGTGGTTCCCTGTACTTTATCTTAGTAAAGTCTCCGCTTATGTTATACCTTATGTGGTGTCAGCAGTGGGCAAACAATAATTGTCAGAGCCCAGGTTTCTCTAAGACCTCATATTCTCAAAGTGGATATTATAGGTGTAAAGACCAGTGAAGTTGATAATGAAATAGCAAGTATTCCTTCAGGATTTTGATGTCAGAGAAAGGAACTCATCGTCTCTATTGCTAAGAAGCTGTCAAATATGCCTTAATTATGATTAATAACATACACATACCTGAGAAGATTTTTTTCTGTCTCATGCTGACTTTCTTAAAATGCCTCTTTGCTAAATATTATCTAAGCAGCCAATGCAGCTATAGCTTTAGGGACAGACTAGGATGGTGTCTCTGGATGCTGTGGTGTTTATAAAACATTTATACTTGGCTAAACAACTCAGGTTCCAACATCTCGTCATGTATGTATTTTTTCTTTGCAGTTGCTAACTTTACAGTGAAAAAAGAGTGGGTGGATAATTTTAATCTTTGTATAAGTGAACTGTCTGATTTTAAAGCAAACCAGTAAATATTTTCTATCATTTGCTCTTGAAGAAGATGGTAATCATTATGCTTCTGAAGTGAGCCGTCTGATCTTAGAGGAGGGAACGTGGGGAGTAATGACCGTTTTGATGTAGGAGTTGAGAAAGAAGCACATGTTGTGAATTGCAGCAGAACGAGCGTAATGGAGCTGTCTTGATAGTTGTAGTATAGGAAACCACACTGGTCGATGATAACTGCAAAAACCAGAAATAAAAACAGGAACCGTTTATGGGAAAGTCCTATGTAATGATGCATATTTAGGGAGTGCATTATTTAGACAGGAAGTGAATTCAGAAGTATGTATGTTGAAAGAGGATATTAGAAAGAGTTGTATATGCATTCTGTACAGGTTCTGCCTATTTTTAGTCTAGATGTATCTTTTGGTTATCATTGTTAACATTCCCAGAGTGTCCTATATTTGCAAAGGTGCTTTATTCTGTTTTTACTAGTTATTCCCAATGCTAATACACACCTGATATCATTCTATTGTTTAGGTAAAGTTAACAGGCCTCAGAATTCAGCGAGTTGATGGCTGTATCTCTGACTTAATTAGACAGTTTAAGCTCTAATTGGCTGGTGTTAAGTCAATCAATCAGTGAAAGAGGTGCATATTCACTCACTGGGAATTGTGGGAGCAATTGATCTAGTTGGTGCCAGACACTTCAGGAGAAATAGCTTGTTCAGAGCAGAACTGCACATTGTAAAGTGCCCTAGTAGTGGATGTCCATGAACATGTGGTCAAGTATGGTGTGCATCTCAGCCTTTCCCTGGGCAGAGTTCAAGGAAAAGCAGATTGTCCTGTCCCTCGTCCTAGAGATGAAAACGTGGTAGAATTACATGTGTTTGTTCATCAAGATGGAGACAAAGGCGACTGTCAATTATAACAAAAGCTGCCTTGGAGAGGGTAGCAAAGGCAAATCAGAATACCTAGCCACGATAATGAGGCTGCTGTGCGGTCAAGCACGCTGGAATGTGGGTGCCCGAGCCAGCAGAACCTCTCAGATTCTCACCTATTGGGTTGTGAGTTTCTTGAGGACAGGACTGTGACTCATGCATTTTTGTATCTCTCACAGTGTCTATTCCAGGGCCACATGTGCCATGTTTACTGAATAAATACATGAAAACACTTAATTCCAAGAGTGAAAAAGCACTGCTCAAAGCGTGTATTTATTTTCAAAGCCAGTTTTATCCAGTCATTAAACAAAAAGCCGTTTCCTTGTTTTCAGTATGGAAACTCAGTATCTACTACCTCATGTTTAACATTTATCATCTGAATGGTCATCTACCTTATTCTACTTTACTCTCTGAGTATGAGTTCTAAGCCATGTTCCCAAGTTAATTCTCCCCTGCCTAGAATAGGTGCAAGAATGTTCTTGTTGTGGGGATGGACTCTCGGGGCAATTGAAGGGACTGTGGCTATTTGGCTGCACAAATTCTGATGTGTGTGAAAAAAGCCAGCCATGACACAATGCTCCTAAACTTTGGAGACCAATAATGGCTTCGTGCAGCTTCATTATGAATGCTCCCCACTTCTGTGAATGTTTTAAAATTTTCATATTTGAAAGTTAAATAAAAGGATCAGCTATATAACCTGTATTCTCACTTTGTACAATTTGATGTGCAGACTTATAGGACTACCAGATACTCTAAAGGCCATTTCGTCTCTACCCTTTTATTTTGCTGAAAAGGAAACTGAGCATATGATGGTAAAGGATTACACAGGTCAGTTGTTAACAGAGCTGATGCAGGATGCCGGTTGCCATCAGAGACTTATTTTTCATTTCTTTGGCTGTTTTGAAGATGGTACTTTGGGTATTACCTTCAAGGAGTGAGTAAATAGGTAGTTGAGAAAACATTCTAACCAACACCGTAGCCCTGGGGTTGTACCATGTAAACTGAGACAGGTGTCCTGATAAATAAATCTAGAGGCCAACATTAGCCTAAATATCCAGACAACTCAAGAAAATAGTTTTTTAATGTAGTCTTGAATTTTCTTCTAGTTAATTTTGGGATGTTAGATCAGTTTAGTTTGTAACACCAGAAAGTCCCTATACGATCTGGCCCCTGCCGACCCCACTGAGCATTTCTGACATTTTCCTCCTACTTCACTTCAGTGCAGCTCTTCTTGCCTTGCTGACTCTTCAAAATGCCACAATTGTTCCCACCTCCAAGCCTTGGAACTTGCTGTTTCCTTCACCTGGAACTCACTTTCTTCCATATCTTCATAAGTTTTTCTTCTTTATCATTATTTTCTCATTATCATTTTAAATTCATTTTATTTTTTGAAGTGATTTTAGGTTCACACAAAACTGAGCAGAGATTTACCATGTCTCACACTGACATTTACCATGTCTCACACATCATTATCACCCCGTCTATAATCTATATTAGGGTTCACTCTTGGTGTTGTCCATTATGTGGGCTTGGATAAGTGTATAGTGACATGTACCCTACAGTGTCACACAGAGTAGCTTCACTAACCTAAAAACCCTCTGTGCTTTGCCTTTTCACGCATCCTTCCCTCTCTCCAACCCCTGCTAATTATTTTTTAAACCTTTGTTCACAGATTACCTTCTCAGCAGCCTAGTCAAAATAGGAACCTCTTCTTACCCCATTTTCTACCCCTTCCTCTCTTATTTTCTTTATAGTATTTATTAATAAATGGAATTGCCAACTTGGCCATGTTTTTTCCTACCTGTCTCCATTATAAGATCCCTGAGTAGAATACATTGCTCAGGGCTCGGTCCTTTGGCTCCTACAGTAGTTCTGACAAATGGTAGGTCCTCAGTAAATATTTATGGACTATATGGATCTACTGAGTTTCTTTAATGTGTCAGGGACGGTGCTGGTTATACAGAGACAAGTCAGGCACAACCCCTTCCCTCAAGGAGCTTATAACTTGGGTGTGTGTGTGGGGGAGACAGTCGCATTTACAGTGACTTTAGAAGTACGGTAATTAAGCATCATGACACGAGAACCAAGTGAAGGGCCACCTAACTCAGATGGGGGAATCTAAGAAGCTTTCCTAAAGGAAATGATACATGGACTAAGCCTTGAAGAATAAAGAAGACTTAGCCTGGGGAGTAGATGCTGTCAGTGTCCCACTCACGACCCCTTGGCGTTCACTCTTAGGACGTTCCCTGACCCACTACTTCTAACTTGTCTTGAGAGCTTTCTCCTGATGGCAGAGCAAGCTCGGTCAGGGCAGAGGGCAGGCTGGAAGTGCTGGGGAGTTCAGTACCTGTCAGGAGCGGTCCCCAGTCAATGACTCATGGGAGCAGGTAATAAACACCCCAGCTTCCTTGCCCTTTGGGGAGTTGAGCGATCCAAGATGCATTCTGCACTGCCTCTCAGAGCTCCCCGGGAGAATCGAGCCTCAGTAGCTCACAGTTTGCACTCAGTGGGCTCCATCTCTTCTGTGTCTCATATCCCCCGCCCCCACCTGTGGTTCCTGGGGTCACCTCCAGAATAAATTACTTTTCCTCAAGTGCTTGTTTTAGGTTCTCATTCTGGGGAAATACAACTTAGGTCATCTGGCAAAGGAAAAAGAGCAAGGGCATTCTAGACAAAAACAACAGCTTTTGTAAAAGCCCAGACTTGGAAAGGGCCCGACATATTTAAAGAATAATGGAAATTAATTGTGGATTAATTGTGAGGTGAGAGGCAGGGAGTAGCAGATGAGGTTGGAAAAATATTGGACTGGCTCATTTGCTTCTTGTATGGATCTTTCTAAGAATAGTTGTGGTAGATTTACACTAATATAGTTCTCCCTGTGGGAACAGGAAAAAAGAATACACACACACACACACACACACACACACACACACACACATATACAAAATATATTTAACTCAGGTTTTTCTAAGTGATGAAATCTGCAGTTTTGGAATAGAGCAAAAGTACCTGGTTCTGCTAGGAATTACACCTATAACCTTGTTCTCCTTTAGACTCGTCTCATCAAGGGCATTGATTAGACACAGAGCAGTAACACGGGCGAATCACGATTTTGTACATGAAGTCAAAATAAGAGCAAAAATCAGTCAATATAAAATAATTTGCACCTTGATCTGGAGTTTTCAAATAAAGACCTGTGCTGCCTGACAGGAATAAGCTGGCTTATGCCTGGGCCTTCCCCTGCTGCTCAGCAGATCTGATGGGAAGCAACTATCTGTGGCTTCCAAAGTGTTTTTGGTCCCCACATCCCTGACCTCATGCATTTTTCGAAGGGGAATCTTCAGAGAAACCCATGCTCCATTTAACTTTGGGATCTCTCTTGTGGGCTTGTGTCTAACCAGACACAGCCGATCTGAATATTTCCTGCATGCTAAGCAGACCATTGTCAGCCGCTTCCTCTAGGCTAGATTGTTATAAATGCTGTTTATGATCCTGCTATGACAACTGTGAAGGACATGGCAAAGAATTTATCACAGGATTATTCATCCACCAGCAGAATACCTAATAAGATTCTAAATGACCCAAGATGATAATAAGATCTAGCTTGTAGCAATAAGGTATTAATAAACTGCTTTTTTCAATAAGGGAGAGTCCTGGCATCATTACCCTGACATATTTGTTTTGCTTATATTTTGCGAACAAAGTAGGGCTGCTGGATTGAATAGTAAATTTATAAAAACCCCTGATGTATGAAAAATACAACCCGCATGAAGTGGAACCCATAGGTTAAAGTCAAGAGCACACTGTTTTCCTATGACATCCGCGAACCAGACTCCCGAGCCATCGATTCTAATTGTTCCGTGCCATTTGCCTTTGTATTTAAAAATTATATAAGAATAATATATTGCCCGCTGTTGGCCACAAGGCCATAATTCAAATGAAGAAATTTAGTAAAATCATAAACCAAGAAAGTGCAGTGTAGATGAATAATGAATGAAACTGGAACACTGAATTCAAAATGAAATCTGGGATTGTGCTGTAGGTTCCTGTTTTGAAAATAAAACTATTTAGTGTTAAGTTAATAAAAAATGGGTCCTGTTCATTATGACTCAACTATTCCTAGAGAAGAAAGTGGCAGAGAGTCAAGAACCCCTCAGAAGCTGGAAAAGTGACATAAAACTCCATATTGCCCTGGTTTTGATTTTTGGGCTTACAGTTTCTCTGTGTTACAATACTATGAAGGGTAAGGCCCGAAAAGCTGGAAATACTTTTACTTCATTTCCAGGAGGTAGCCCTGTGCTTTGGAAGGTGTCCTCTAGTGCATTAAATTCATTAGAGCAAATGTCAGCATTGAAATCAGCAATATTCTTTTTTCATTGAGTTATAATGTACATACAATAAAATGCAAAATTCCTAAGTGCATACAGCTGGAAGAGTTAAAAAAAATGAATTCCTGTGTAACTGTCATTCAAAGTAACTATGGAATACTTTCATTCCCCAGGAAGTTCCCTTGTGCTCCGTTCTAGTCAACATTCTCCCATTCTTCAGCCCCAGGGAGCATTGTTCTGATTTCTATCCTGTGGATTAGATTTGCTGGTTATTGAACTTCATATAAATGGAAACATACAATATACCTTTTTGTCTGTCTTTTTTCACTCAACATATTGTTACTTTGAGATGAACTGATATTGTGTCAATTGTTCATTCCTTCCTGTTGCTGCATGGATATACCACATTGTATTTACCCATTTTTTTGTTGATGGACACTTGGGAGGTCCCCATTTGGGGCCATAATGGATAAAACTGCTGTAAACATTTATGTACCAGTCTTATTATTAACTTGAAATGGATCATGACCTAGATATGAAAGCTAAAACTGTAAAACTTCTGGAAGAAAATAAAATATCCAAGACCCTAGGCATAGGCAAACATTTCCTAGATGAGATACCAAAAGCTGAAAATATACAACCAACAAGTTAGACTTCATCAAAACTGAAAACTTCTCTTCATGCACAAATATTTTGTGGACCTACATTTTTTCATTTATCTTAAGTACATAGGGGTGGGCTTACGGGGTTATAGGGTAGATGTAGATTTTATTGTGCAAGCCATCGCCAAGTAGTTCTCCGGCTTGTTCCATTTCACACTCCAACCGTGTGGAACAGAATTTTAGAAGTTTCTTGGCTTTGCCAACACACGGTATTGTACATTTCTTTTTATTTAAGTCATTCTGGTGGGTTTGAAATGGCAGCTAAGTGTGGTTTTCACTATCAACAGTATTTTTAAACTTAAAAATGACCAAATTGGTAGATTCTAACATATGCACATTAAACATATAAAGCAGGACATTTTAATCATAGTATTTTAGACTGCCGTGTCATCTTCACATCGCCCTTTGATCACACTTCTTCCACGTTTGTCTCCAAATCCAGCTCCTTTGCCCACTGATTAGTCATAACTCATGAAAAAAGATTTAGTCTTGTTAGTTAAATATTCCACCTGACTGGCCTAAAAGACACACAACTAAAATGACCTGAAGCCTTGGGGAAATTATTCAAGTTACAAAGAGTATTATTTCATGTGTAGTACAAGATATGCTGGAATTTTAAAGCTTCTTTTCTGTTATAGAAGTAGATTCTGCATCTGCACTAGGGCATCATTGAGTTTACATGAAAACCTAATGGAAACCACATGCTAGACTTTTCAACAAATTTGATTCTGGACTCATTTAAGTAAGAAACGGTAACATTACTCCCTACTATCTCCAGGTTATGTCATCTATGTTAAGGGGATCTCTTGGCAAATAAAACAGGGACTTTAACTCCTTTTAACATGAGTTTATACACTTTCAATCCACCATGTGAGGCTTACACATAGGATGGGGTCTAGTGAGTCGTAACTGAAATGTCTATTTTTCATTTATCTGTGGGCCATGTGAAGACGGCGTCCTCTCCTGTTATGGACGCCCTCGGTGTTCTTTAGGACGGAATGTCAGGGTATACTCAGCTGCTTTTGCATGTCGTACCATAAAGGCCAGGAAGCCTCCAAGTGTCTGGTGGTCATAGTTCCCCTTTCTGAGAAAAGTGGCCAAAGATTGTTCCATGAATATAAATTGCCCTGTTTAGGTGGTGTGACTTTGCGGCCCTGGCCACAGCTGACGGCCTGAAAATTGCTCACAAAAGCGCTTAACTATAGACTGAGCATGGGGAAAATGATGACGATAATGATGACAATAACAACAGACATTAATTGAAGACTTCAACACCATCAATTCTACGGTCTGTAGCTTAACATTTTTGTTAAGAAGTGACCCGTAAGATAAAAAAAAAACTTTTTGGATCGCTGTGCTCTGCCACTAGGGGGCAGCAGCGCTGCTATTGACTTCGGTCCATTGAAAGTGCGATCTGTTCCCAGTTCCTTCATCTTCCCAAGTGTATTTTTTTTTTCCATTTAGAATGAATATTAGTGATCCTCTGGTTAGTACAGCAATTTTATAATTTAAGAAACGAGCTTAGTGTCTCATAAGTGCTGCAAAATAAGTGTTGATAACATAATGTTTTCTCTTTTCAGTCCATTGTTACGTCCTCATTAATTATTCTACTTGTCATAGTTTTACTTCTTGAAGGGTCTACTATCGATGATAAATTATTAGCGCACACTTGTTGTGCTTTATGATTTTACCACTTAGTCTTCCATCCATTGTATGAGAAGGGGGAGGGGAAGTGCCTTTTGCATGCTGGGGCACGTGGTAGGCAGACACACCGGGGCTGCAAGGATCTTACAGTTTAGTTGTGGAGATGAAATGTGTGCACATCAACTAGACTTACCAGATCTACAACAGGAGTGATTAGAAAAATCTCCCAGCGTGATGGAGAATTTATCAATTTCTTGCAATTTGTTTAAATTTTCTCTTCATATACTTTGATGTAATGTTGTTGGATTCATTCAATCTCATGATTGTTCTGTCTTCTTGGAGAATTAATAGGTCCTTTTATATCTTTAAACTAAAGACTCTTCTTAACTCCTAGTAAGTTTTTTTCCCCCTTAAATTCTTTTTTCTGATATTAGTATTTTCAAACTTTCTTTGGGGTAGTATTTGGGCTAGTATCTCTTTCTATTCCTTGCCTTTCCACTTTACGTGTTATTATATTTCATGTATGTCTCTTTTAAAGCACATGTAACTAAATTAAGAATTTAAGAAGGTCTCTCTTTAATGGCCGATTTAATCCCTTTAAGTTACTTAAGTGATTTAAATTATATAAATGATTTCTTTGGACTTTTCCCCACAATGTTGTTTGTTATTTTACCCTGCCTTTTCTTAGCGTAGTTTTTTTCTCCTTTGCTGGTATCCCTTAGATAGACTGTATTTTCTATTCCTTCTCCCCTCTCAATTGGTTTGAAGTTTAAATATATACTACTTCTTATCTTTTGGTGGTCATTAAATTTTTAGCATGCATACTTAAAGCCAAAATTCAATATTTCTTCCCTTTTCCAAAATTATGCAAGAACCTTTGTATGCAAAGATCCCACTCATCATCCATGATATTTTTTCCCTGAGGATTTTAATTCCTTGTTGGTTAAAAAAGTCATCTTATAAGAGTGTATATCAATAATACCTTAATAAAAAAACAACTAGTCATCTTTACTCTTGGTTTTTATCAAGTGTTTATTTACATTTACCTCACATGTCTACCAATTTCTTGCCTCTCTGTCACTCCTTGAAATGCTATTCCTTCATCATGGGTTCAACTTTCTTCCTACTACAATACATCCTTCAGTGGTTCTTTCAGCCTGGTCAGTGAGTAGGAAAGTCTCACAATCTTCTTTTGACTGAAAAATGTCTTTAATTTATCATGCTACTTGAGTGATCATTTTGCTGACCTTTTCTCCTCAGTACTTTGAAGATATTATTCCTTTGTCTTGTCTCTGTTTCAAAAAATTTGTGTTGAAGTATAATATATATGTAGAAAAGCACACATGAGTACACAGCTCAATGAGCCCATGTAATCAAAACCCAGATCAACAAACAGAGCATGGCCAGCACCCAAGAAGTCCCACTTACGTCCCCCACCAACTAATCCCCAACAGTTAAACATTATCCAGGCTTAAACCAGCAGTGTTAGTTTAGTTTTGCTTTCTGTTTTTGCTGGTAAAAAATATGCCATCAGTCTAATCCCTCTTTATTTATAGTTGATCTTTTTTCCCTCATTTGTTTCAAGATCTTATTTTTGATGATCTGTAGTTTTATTATGTGATATATACATGTGTGTGGGCTTATTTCCATCTGCCCTGCTTTGCTTTTGGCATGATTCCTGAATCTAAGGATATGTTTTTCATAAATTCTTGAAAAATCTCATTTATTTTCTCATTGAATATTACTTCTCCTCCATCCTTTTTACTCCATCTTTCTGAAACTCCTGAGACTTATATTTTGGATCTTATTTTGTCCTATATAACTTTGAACTTCTCTTTTATATTTTCTATTTCATAATTTTCTATGTTGCATTCTGGATAATTTCCTGATTTTATTTTTCCTTTCATTGGTTCTCTTTTATTGTATCTGATCTGATGTTAAATCTATTTGTTATAGGCTGAATTGTGTCCTCCAAAAATGATACAACAAAGTCTTAACCCCCAGCGCTCCAGGATATGACCTTATTTGGAAACAGAGTTTTTACAGAAGTAATCAAGTTCAAATGAAGTCATTAGAGGGCCCTAATCCAACGTGACTGGTGTCCATTAAAAGGCGGTGGGTGGGATTTGGATGCAGAGTCTTGCACAGAGGGAGGGCTGTGTGAAGAGACAGGAGAAGAACAACCCTGTGAAGACATAGAACGACTATGGGGCCACAGGCCAAAGAACTTTGGGGGATACCAGAAGATGAAGACGGCAACAAGGATCTTTCCTCTACAGGTTTTGAAGGGAAAAGGGCCCCACCAATACCTTCATTTCAGACTTGTAGCTCATAAGACTGTGAAGCACCCATTTCTGTTGCTCTAAGCCGCTTGGTCTTGTGGTGCTTTGTTAAGGCAGCCCTAGTAAAGTAATATACCATTTATTAAACTTCAAATTTCAGTGATTCGGGTTTCTCCCAGAGGTACAACATAATTTTTTCAAGTCTGTATACGTATTTTTTTTATATGGTGTCTTGTTCTTTCATTATGGTTTCTAATCTTTCTTCTATGCCATTAATCATTCTGAATATACTTATTTTAATTGATTGGGTCAGATCGTTCTATTAAATTCTCAAGAGTATTAATCTTCCCCTTTATCTGCTTATTCTCTCTTTCAGAGGATCATTTCTTTTTGTGATTTGTAATTATTTTCTTTTTAATTGTGGGCTTAATTTCAACAAGGAGTTTTCCCCATCTTGGGGGTATCCCATGCTTCTTGGTTTGTAAAAATGTTTCTAGAGGGTAGTTTTGTGTTTTCTTGTGATGGGCATCTCAGTGGCTTTGTTGTTCTGCAGCCAATTTTTATTTTAATTTCTTCACTGAGGTTTCGTTATGAGTGGATAACGTGAGTTCAGGCCCTGCACCCTGCATGCCCAGACTTGGGGTTTTGATTTCCCATAAATGACTTTCTTTACCACCTGGAGCTGGGAAAAAGCAAAGTTCCTTGCCTACTCCTTCTAGGATCTTGCCTTTATACCTGCTTGTCAGTTCTAGTTCCTCACCTTCTATGGGCCCTGTTCCACGACTCCTGTTTCTAAGTGGGCACTGAACTCCAGCCTCTGACCATTTAGTTCTATATCTAGATCCACATCATGCTGGGCTACCAGACATCAGTTGGCAAATGACTAGATGGCAGCTCTGGCCATGTGTTCCTCTTCATTTCTAGTACCTGAGAATTTCTTCTCTTCTTTTCTCCTTTCCTCTTTCTCATTCTTTCAAGTTTGGTTCTGTTTTCAAAAAGGTTTTTGGTACATTTCCCCCAGCATTTCTATGCATTTTTAGAGGAGGGAGACGGGCTCTGTTAGAGCAGTCTGTCATTTCACTGGAATGAGAAGCTGGGGCCGACAGCAGATGTTGAATGCCTGTGAAGGACCAGCAGTACATGCTATAGGGGTTCCAAGGAGGGAGAGACTCACGGAAGAGTGGGAACAGCTGAGGCTGAAGAATGCTGGGAAGTGTTCAGATAAGAGAGGGTTAAATACTTTAAAAAATGTTTTTACATGTCAATTAGATTTAGAGCTGTATGTAAGAACAAAGATGGGCATCTAATGTCCAGCACAATCATGTGTGTATTGTGGTGTGATTGTCTGCAGATGGACAATTTTCCTCTTCTTCCTACTCTTTCCCCTGACTTTTCCTTTGTAGAAACAAAACTGTGCTCCGCGAACTGCAGGAAGCCAGGTTTTTGCAGGAACACCATATGGCTTCAAAAACCTCACCATGCTGGCTTAGTCCTCAAGGCAGTGAACCGTTGTGAAGAAAGAAATTAGAAATGTTCCTAGGGCATTTCAACCTGTAGTCAGTGGAGGAAGGAGGCTCAATTCAGGATTTGGTTTTTAATGTTTAATTTCATCAACTGTGACTACACTGTCTGAAAAAGGGAACAGAAAGCAAATCTCCTGCTCCTCTTTGGAAATGCCTCAACATGCACTCAGGTGCAATGGGTACCTAATCTAACTCCTGGAGGGGTTGCAAAAATTAAATGAGAAAGCAGAAGTGAACTGTTCTTTTTGTTAAAGTATCATTGATATACAATCTTAGGTTGGTTTCAAATATATAGCCCAATGACTCAACAGTTACCCATATTATTAAATCATCACCCCATCTAGTACGGTCTCAATCTATCAACATAGTAAAATGTTGCAGAATCATCAACTGTATTCGTTATGCTGTACTATTGTCCCCATGACCAACTTATATCGTGATTGTGAATTATTGGGCCCCTTTATCCCATCCCCCCTCCCCCTCGCTCCCTAACCCCTCCCCTTGGTAACCACTAGTCCCTTCTCGGTGTCTATGAGTCTGCTGCTGTTTTGTTCCTTCTGTTTGCTTTGTTTTTATATTCCAAAAATAAGTGAAATCACTTGGTATTTGTCTTTTCCATCTGGCTTATGAGAAGTGAACTGGTTTTAAAATAAAAACGTGTTATATAAGAGAGGCAGTGTAACCTAGTGCTTCAGCACATGGACTTCAGAGACACCCTGGGTTTGAAGTCCTAACCCTGATGCTAACTAGCTGCTTGGGAAGGCTGTTTAAATTATATGTGCCTCAGTTTCTTCATCTATAAAATGGAGCTAATAACAGATACACGTCTTATGGTTGTTGTAGGTGTCAAATGAGATGTAATAGTGCCTGACATACAGCAAGTTCTCAATTAGTGTTACTTTATATTATGTCTCTTGATATTATAGTCTATGTAAGACCTAATCTAAGGTCCAGGGGCCCCAAGAAGGTCTAGAAATAAGATCAGAGTGTTTGAGAATTCCTTGGAATTGTATCCCAAATTGTGTGTGTATGTATGTGACTGTAAGGTGTGGTACATTTTTCTAGGGGCCAGTCTATATTTTCCATCAGATTCTTAAAAAGATACGCAACCCCAAAAGGTCAAGAACATTTGTTTAAATCTAAGAACCATAGAGCTAAATACTCTTAGGCATCCCACATAGTAGTTTTATGGCCCTTGTTTAGCTCAGTAAACATTGACTGGGAGTCGGGCACTTGTCCTTGGCAGTCACTCAACCGTGCAACACCCTTACCCAGGTGACCCTCTCTGCACCCAGGGAAGACCCAAATGAAAATCCAGAAAATCACTTGGATGATTTCTGCCGAATGCCATCAATGTCGTGACTTCCATATGGGCAATTTCAGTGCCAGGAAGTCAAGCTCATTGCTAAGACGGTCTGTGGAAGGACTGAAGATGCACACACAGCTTTGCTCTGAGAGCAATGTAGGATTTGATTCCTCCCCATGAAGTGCCATGTGAGCCTCCTGGCCATTTCCAGTGAACACTGAAGGTCCTGAGATTAGGAGACCCTGGTGAAGTGTCCTAAGATACATGATGGAGGATGCCCTAGACTTAAGGAATTCTAAGAATTATTTGACTATTTTCTCCTATCCTTTGAACTCACTCTTGCTTTAAGTCAGCCCAGGCATTTCAACATATTTGGCAAGACTTGCAAAGATGTAAATGTCAAACTTTATTTCTTTTTAATAATGTGTGTCATCTAAATAGCATGCCATCAATAGGGGATGCTGTATTTCTGTTATTTTCTCTTGTCTGCTCTCAGATGCCTTTTAACATATGTAAAAATATTTATATAGTGTTTCAAGTCTGCAGCGCTCAGCACAGACCCTCTCTTTTGAACCCTCCCTTTTGGTAATATCATATTTAACTCAAAAGAAGTCATGAGCATATTGAGGGCAGATAGTCGGTACAAATCTGACAAAAAGCTAATGAGCTCTCCTGTGATTATTAGGGAGGATGGTGACTCATTAAATCTCATTTCCTGAGCAAGTCCACATAGGGAGAAGAAATGATCTGAAACAAAGGCCTGGGAACCTAATGCAGTCAGATTTATGGGCATCCGTATAAGCAGCTACATGATAATCAGTACAAATAGTGAAATGTTTTAATGAGGCTCTCTGAAATATTTAATTGGTTACTTTATTTAAAATTTTAAATAGTTTTGTTGTTTTCTGTTAGACATTAGCCCCACAGCAGGAAGGATCCTGAAACCAAGGGGGGTTGTCTTTTGGTTGGGTTTGAGTTCTTGTTCCTGTACACATTCTCTCTTTATGTGTATTATCATTGTCACTGATACTCAAGGCTATGCTGAAAAGAGGGCCAGGATGGTTAGAATCCATAAAGATTCTTCCTTTTCGTTCCTAAGTATATGAGTATTTCCTTAGAATTAATCTTCTTCCAGGTTCCTTAGAGTGAATCACATTTTTTTTTATTGAACTGTCATTGATACAGTCTTACATTAGTTTCAAGTGTACAACACAGTGGTTCAGCAGTTACCCATATTATTAAATCCTCACCCCACTAGTACAGATATTATCTGTCAACATAGGAAGATATTACAACCACTGACTTTATTCTCCATGCTGTGCTACTGTCCCTGGGACCAACCTACATTATGATTGAGAATTTTTGTGCCCCTTTATCTCCTTCAGCCTCCCCACCCCAACCCCTTCCCCAGTGGCAATCACCAGTCACTTCTCAGTGTCTGTGAGTCTACTGCCGTTTTGTTCATTCTGTCTTGCTTAGTATTTACATTCCACAAATAAGTGACGGCATATGGTATTTGGCTTTTTCCACCTGGCTTACTAGAGTGAATCACTTTTCATTCTAAGAGTGTTCCACTGTTAAGAAGAAATTTTTCCCCGAAAGGGGAAGCCATAAGCAAGATGAAGAAGTGACACAATGTGTCTTTGACATTTTAGCTTCCTTTTAGATATCCATCTTCACCTTCCTGGTGTTTCCTTTACATCTATCCCTCACCCTTAGGCCCTGGTAGTTTTCTAATCATGAATTAAATGACAGTAACTTAAGATACTGCTCTTCTCAGAGACTTTTAAGTGCAGATAAATGAATTTCCAGTGGTAGAGTTTTAGATGTCATACACTGGGTGGGGCTGTGATATTTTGTATGTCTCAGATCACAAGCATTCATCAGGCCAGCCTTGTTGGAACATCCCATGTACACTGGCACTTAAAACTATCTGTTAAAGGAAAACAGACACACAAAGCAGAAACAGACTCATAAATACAGAGAACAAACTAGTGGTAGCCAGAGGGGAGGGGGAGGGGTGGGGTAGTAGAAGTGAGGGGAATAAAGAGGCATTAACTTCCAATTATAAAATAAGTAACTCACGGGGATGAAATGTGCAGCACAGGAAAGACAGTCAATAATATTTTAATAATGTTGTATGGCAACATTGGTAACTGCATATATCGTGGTGAACATTTCCTAATGTATAAAACTGTCAAATCACTATGTTGGACACCTGAAACTAATACGAGTATGCCAATTATACTTCAACTAAAAAAATCTATTTCTTAGAGGAATTGCCAGTTGACTGGTGAGGGGAGCTGATGCTGGTGGGGGGAGTGGTGTGTGGTGCCTCTTGCTATATGAACGGTCACGGTCTCCTCACAGAGCTTCATCTGGGATTCTCATCCTGAAACACTCTTAATCATCTTCTTCCCTAACCTTTGTATTTCTAGATTCTATGCATGTTGTCAGCTTCTAGATGTGTGACTTAAGACTCGCTTTCTGCCACAACCATGAAAAGGAAGACCAGTTACAGGTATGATTTATTTTTAAAGGGCCCTGGGCAGGATTCCTTATGGAGAAATCATTCTAGACAGTCTTTTCATAGCAAAGATGGACTTGCCAGTGCGAAATGTCAAGATGATTTAGATTAATTCAGGCCCCAACTCATTTTCATGTTAAACATCCAGTATTGGAGACTATTCATTGTTTAAGGTCTTAGATATCTAGATAACATACTAGGGGAGACCATGCCAAAAGACGGGGGGGCGGTCTGTGAGATCTTACTTCACATCGTGAAAGGTGAGTGAAAGTACCATATTTTCTTGATTCAAAAATGCACACTAAGAAACACACATTTCAATATTTTATAGTTCATAAAATATCTTAGAGTTCATAAATATGCTTAATATAGTATTTTGTTATTTTCTCCAAAAATATGTTATTAAATCTTGTATGTCAACGTTCTCTTAGAACTTTGGAAATAATGGTTCATTCCCTCTAGACTAGGAAGTTTTCTTCACAACCTGTTGGCATTTTGCCTTATAAAAACACCATGGCCAGCTCTCTTCTGCTGCTGGTGAGAGGATGGCCAGGTAATTTTTTAAAAACAAATAAAAGGTTTCAAGTTGCAGATGACACTGCTTAAACATGATAAATGGCTGAACTGGCACAGAGCTGGGGCGAGCTGTCAAGCCAGGCTGCTGCGGGTGAGAACCTAACCTCAGATCTATCCGATATTGGAGACCAGGACCGTCAAAGGGCAGATCCAGAGAAACACAGGTTTCAGATGCAGAATCTGCAGAGAATGCTGGGAGCGCAAACCCATCGCAGCATATGCTGGTAGCTGCGCTTAGAAGAAGTTTCGGAAGGATTTGCCCCAAAGTGTTAACAGTGTTGAAAAGTAAGATGGTGGGGGAAAGAGACTTAAGCCTTCTTCCTTTTTCATTTGTATAGGTCTGTTGCTAAAATATCTTACAATGAACGTGTAATTTTTTTAATTTAAGAAATTGTAAAAATTACTAAAGAGAAAAACTATACCCCCCAAATAAAAATTTGCAGCTGCTGAGGTTTAGGCCTGGAAAATCCAAAATAATGTAGTTGTAAAACTGTTGGCACCTATTCTGCTTCCACATACCCAGTGCACACCCCTCTGTCTTGGGCTTTGCCCCTGTCAATTCGGAGGCCCAGACCATCCCCCATCCACGGCTGGATCCAGGACTCCTCCTATAGTGATGTCCTAGGTAACTTCTGAAGGAGGAAGCCAAGCTTTACGCTGCAGAGGCTACCCACTTAGGAACCACCCAGGAGAGGTCAGGGGGCTGAGGTTCCCCTTCTCCGAGCCTGGAAGGTTGTGCGGCTTACTCCATGCTGATGGCAGAGGGGAGGATCAAACGTCGTATTACATGAAAGTGAACATTAGGTTCCTTTCCCCATGGTTTGGTGGGTATCCATCCAAAAGGGAGCCTTGTTTTTCCCCAGAGGCCAAGAGCTGGGAAAACTGGAATCACCATTCCTCTTGTTTTTTGGTGCCATGTCAAGACAAGCCAAAGTGGGTGGAAAAATCTTTTCTTTCCCTTCTCTTTTATATGCATGGAACAACAAAATGAAGGTATGTGGTGGCCCATCTGCAACTGCGAGTGGAAAATGCGGCCTGTAAACCTTCATCCACAATTTACGCAAAAGGAAAGAGGGGATGCCTTTAGAGTTACCAACACCATTTATTTCTTTTTCTTGGGAAGATGTTCGCCCACAGGCTGTACCTTCCGTCTCTTTGAATTCTTGGTTTTCCAGAGTCATCTCCGTCCATGTTCATTCCCCTTCTTTGATTGGCTCTCGCCTGTTCCTACGCGTCCTTCTTTCTGGAGATACTTCTGCAACTCTGAAAACGAAGTCTTGAAAACCACTGCAGTTCTCTGGGTGCGTGTATGCTTTTTGAAGTGGATGCTTTTTCTGATTTGAAACTTGAATCAGCCACGAATGCCTTAACTTGAACAAGGGTTAGTAATTTTGCCTGGACCGCTGCGGTAAAAATCCTTGAAGATCATCATTGTAGAAACAGCCAGAAAAGGCTTGGTGGAGGTGTTTTTCATGGGCCCGTCTCCCTGCGTTGCAGGGTAGCTGGAGCCAATGGCCGTGGGGCGTAGGGTGAACCCTAGCGGGGCACTGCAAGCCCCGGGCGGCAACAAGCAGACTCACCAAGCTGCTTGGCTACCGGCTGCTGTTCACCTGCCTTTTTTTTTCCTCTCAAACTTCAGTGGTTTTTTCGAGTGTCCCCCTTTGATGTGGCTGGCAATGGAGAGGGGATTAACATGAATAACAAATTATTCTTACACGTTTGAAGTTATAGGCCTTTTATACTTGCCCTTTAGGGAAGCACTGGGCTTTACTGACCTATTGCTTTTCTCAACAAGTTTCAGTAATTTTAGGGCCAGGAGTTGGGTTGCCTGGTTTCAGCCCAGCTTATACCAATTGTCTGTGCCGTTTGGGGGGCCCCTCTGACCGCCTGGCTCACAGTGACCGGGGCTGCGCGGAGGGTAGGGCGATGTTTCCCGACACCAAAATTTGCAACCAAGCTTTAAACACTCTAAATATTTTTCATTTTGGGCCTCAGGCAAGACAAAGATGAGCAGAATACCTCTATTTGTTCAGGAAGGGATGGAGAAAAGGGGTGGACTCCAGATAGGAACAGTTTGCCCCAAAACCCACAGAGTGGTGTTTGGGGCATAGAGAAGAATTAGAAATAACAGGATCAAAATCTCTCAATTGTGTGAACTGTGGCAACTACACACCATCCTTTGCTCATCTGTAACATGAGTATGATAAATACAAATGTTACCAATTTCAGGCAATTTAGTGAGAGAAATAATGACAATTCCTTAGCTTGTACATGCTTTTTACATCTACTAGGTCATTTCCATTTTACAGACAAGGAAACAGAATTCACTATACATAGAGTGCTTGTCCATATATCTCCTGGGATATATAAAATTTGATTGTGCTGAACAAAAATCCTAATTTCTCCTACATTTTCAGGAATATATTTATGATATAAAACAAAATATAGAAAGGAAAGAAAAAATTGTGGTGTATATTACATTTATATTTAATAAGTGGTTTTTGATGCAAAGTTGTGTGATCAACACAGTTGTATGATATATAAGACAAAAGGATTAAATTAAAAAGATTAATTCACAGAGCACCATAGGTGAGTATGGGCCCCTAAACGGAGCCCAGTTTCTAGTCGGCCGTAGAACATCTTTTGATCCTGCGTGTGTGCCTCACCACTTGAGGGTGAATCAAAAGTCTAAAATATGAGGCTTCAGTGGATGGGAGTCTCGGGCAACAGGGCCCCCGGCTCTGCCTGTGATAGGTCGGAGTTTGGCCCAGAGCACCCCCTTGAGGGGGTTAGGTATGCACCCCAGTTCACTCTGAGCTCCCAGCCTTCTCCCCAACATTCTTGGGAAAGGCATCCTCCCTTCTGTGTCTCCCTTCCACCCCATTGCTGTGAAAGAGCGACGTGTAGCTCGCCTGGCTGGCAGTGCGGCCTGGCACAAGGCTCCTAATGGGTGGTGCAGGGAGCAGTGCCGGTCTCAGAATGAGTCTTTGTAACCGTCTGAGGTGGGGGAGGCCTAAGATATTGAGGGTAAGCTCCGAGAAACTTTCATATAAATTTGACATGGGTGGAACAGCCAAGTGCAACTATTGAGAAATTAGTTTGTGTCTGATGAATTTCATTTTTTAAAAATTAGCCTTGCCTTTTGTATGTTTCTGTTGTGTATTTAATCTTTCTAGCAATTCATTTTTGTTGCTTTTTACAAAGGTGTTTGTCTGTGACTGGAAAGAAAGAAAACAGGCTCTTCATCACAGGTGATTACTGTAAATAATTTGGGGAACACCAGCACAGAGCCTAAGTGTGTGGACTCCCTGAAGTCACGGTGCCTAAACAGGCGACCTAGTCATCTGGATGACTGTATGAGTGTATTAGCTGTATGGCTTGGAGGAACTTACCCTCTTCTGCCTGGATTTTCTTATCTGTAAATGGGGGTTGTGGTAATTGGGTTGTGAGAAGTGAAGAGGTTAACACTTGAAAGGCTCTTAAAGTGCCTCATACACAGTGAGGGCTCGGTGTGTGTTAAGCATTGTCACACGTTCTCCCAGACCTTATTACTCGCCTGTGTCTTTACGTAAGCCAGGGTTTATAAGTTGTGCATTATGGCTTTTCAGGGCCCAATGCACTTTTATCTTTATGGGTCTCTGTTTCCATAAAAAAAAATGAAATATATTTTATGACCTTGTTGACATAAAGATGAATATAACCCAGGATAGATTCATTATTCTGTATTCATTTTTTTCCTTCTGATTTTAAAATAAATTAGAACTAAAAGACTTAAGCAGTCCTCTAAAAGTGCCTTGGGTCCTGGGCCCCGGGCCTGGCATGAGAAGTTAGGGCAAGTGGGAGCGTGCTCCCCGGGGGCCCGGTGCAAGCCCCTCCTTCCCTTGCTGAATGGCTCCTCTTCTGAACGCTTTCTCCTGAGCATCATTCCATGTCCTATCGAGCGTCTCCTCTTCATCTTTGAGACTTGACCCAAGTTTCCCCGTCAGCCCATCCTATGGGTAACTCGATATTGTAATTGTCTGTTTACTAGTCTGTTTCCCTGACTAGACTATAAGTTCTTCAAGCTCAAGAAACACCTCTGTCTCCCCAGTGCTAAGCACATTATAGTTAATTGATTAATGCGGTTTCTTAAAATATATCATGACGGAGGAAGCAACATGGAGTGGGGGCTCAGCATGGAAAGAAGGCTTATTCAGAAAAGAGAAGTTTAAGGAAAATCTTTATATTCCTATTTCCTGCTAGCCCCTGTATACTGTGGACCTCAAAACACAGAAAGAAGATAATCTGGGTGTCAAGTAGCAGGTGCTTTCAAGACAGTTTACCAAATAGTGGGAATTCCCCACTGATCAACATTAATGAGATCCCCATTCATACGTCACACTGAGAACAGACCCGGAAAGGCTGATCCACAGCGTTAATAGAAGCCAGTCAAATGCTCTCAGTGTTGAGTAATAGCTTGGCTGGGCTGGCTCCAGGGGCAGAGCAGCGATGAGGTTCTCTGCCAGTTTCAGGTGTGGCAAGGCTGGGGCAGAGAGAAGCCCTGGCAAGACAATGCTGTGGCTGAACATTCTACAGGTAATCTGCGAGAGGATGGTGCGGTCCCATGATACGTCCCGCTCAGCGTCTCCCCCACAAGGCAGAAACATGCTCACCAGCCGCCGACTATTACCCAGGTGCTCCAACTTCAGGTACATATGAAGCAGCCAGACATCTTGTTGAGCATGCAGACCCTGGTCCCATTCCCAGAGCTTCTGAGTCAATGGGACCAGGAGGGAGCCCTGAAATCGTAAGTTGAACAGCCTTCCAGGTAAACAATGTAGCAGATGGATTAGATCAGACTTTAAGAACATGGATGCTGCTGGACAGATAAGCTTTGAGCAGATGAGAATTTTTTCTTCTGTGTTCTGGCTCCAGTGGTCTATGTTCACAGCTCTTGACTCTCATTTCTTGGATACTTGGAACATAGAATAATCCTTGATCATGGCACATAGCCAGAAACATTCCCCGTATTCTCCAAGCCACCTCCCTTGCAGATCCTAGAGCCCCCGTTTTTCTTGCTCTTCCGGTTTTAGGGGTTAGCATGTAGGCATCCTCAAGATAGAGGCATGTCTCCTGTTTTCCAACTGAGAACTGAGTCTTGTGCTGCAAAACCGGCTTTCTGGAACTCTGCACTGGGGTTCCATTTACTATTAAGGGCTCTAATGAGGAGGGACAGGCAATTATTATTATTTATTTCACTAATTAGCCAGATAATCATTCATTTTGAAACTGTTCAGGATTGGAAATCTGTTCATTTTGTGCCCTTTGTGTAATGCGGATTCATTGTATTTTTTTTTCCTCTTTCTTTTATAAAAACAGCTGTTTTGTTAAGTGACGGACCAAAGTAGGGAGTAAGAAGGGGGGGGTTAAAAAGAGAGATAATTTTTGGGCTGTGAAGATCATGCAACAAGGAGCCAGAATCCATAAAAACATCACCTATCAGTCTCTGAAGACATAATGCTTGATGATAACCATAAAACATGTTAGCGCAAAATAAATTGCTGTTCCATTCAAATCCTTAAATGTACTACTGTGGATGTCACTGGAGATATGCAACTCTTTTTTTCTGATCCCGAGGTGTATTTCATCATAATTTGTGGGGTGGGTGACAGCCTTGTACACATGATTGCCTTTTCCTGCTCAGTTAGCTTGTCAAGGTCAGAGTCCTTTGGCCTTTCGTGAATGTAGGACTATTAAGAAATAAGCAGGATAACCGAACAGCATGGAGAGGAAACTTTTTCTTTAGTAATTAACACAGTATGTTTTGGTGGTGTTTACTTATAATAAACTGCCATTCTACTCACTGGGTTATTTCTGGCTTCGGGAGAGAATATTATTGTTGTTTTGATGCTCTGCATGTTATTTTTACTGGGAGATGGAAAGAACTTCTGGGAGATAGGGATTCATTCTCATCGTCCAAAGTCACGTGTTCGGCAGCACCTCCCCTTCCAGGTAGAAGCTTTTGTAAAGCAGATGGCTACAGCGGCTGGATGGTGCTTCTACAGGCTGCGGTTTCTAGATGGAGGTGCTGTATGACACGATTTTTGTGAACCGTGCCTCCTCGTTGCAACCAGCCTGGTAGATTAAACTGAGAGTGTGGGGTTTTTTCTTTTGTTTTCTTTTTTATAGTTTCCATTTTGAGAGTTAAAACTACATTTGAGGATGGTAGAAGCTATAGCCAAGGAACTCAATCCAAGAAAATGTGAGATGGTGGCCATTTCTCATGGAAACGGAAACCCTTGCTATGCCTTGGGCTGGAGGAAAGGATCCTAGCCAAAGGTTGAGGAGGCTTCGCCTCCCTGAAGTGTGACTTACCTAGTTCCTAAAACTTAACAGTATACTGTTTGCATTTTAAGTACTTCTCAATAGGTTAAAGGATTTAGTGTTAGGCAACTTCTAGCCTGAGTAACTCTTTCCTCTTAGCGGAGTCATGTGTTGTCGTAACGCCAGTAATTGCTCAGAGGTCTTAATAAAAGCAGTTAAAATGGCACAGGCAAGTCCTTGTGTAGGAAGTTCAAGGAAACATTGTTTCCAGATCTTCAACAGCCCTTACGAAGTAAACTGTTAGGAGCTTTTCATGCTTCAGTATTATTGAGGCATCAGGGTTAATTCTGGTAGAAGGAGCAGCAGGAAAATTGACTTTGTATCTCAACTCCCCACCATCACAGGGGTAAAATGTTTACTGGAAAGAATAGCAAGAACCATAAGAAGCCCTTTACAGCATTGAATGTAAAGATCCTAACATGTTAATTTACTGGAGTTGATCTTTGTGCTGTATGTAGAAGACAAATAGAAGGAAGTAATGTAAACGAAAGGAATGTTTACACTAAAGTGTGAGTTACAATTACTGAATCCAAGAACCACTTTAATATAGTGCTGGCATATTAAAAATGAATTTGATTATTTTGGATAATTCTGTTCTATTCTTGAAAGCACTTTCAAGAGCTCTAGGGGAAGAAAAATGTGAAAATATTGAAAAACTAGACAGCTGCAATACTTAAAGATTTTCAGTAACCTCGTCTTTACCTGAAGGTCAGTCATCTCACCAAGTTACATGCACTGCGTGATGGCTGAGAAACAGAGATAATGGACGAATGCCAGAGGTCAGGGTATATACTAGCCACTCGAAGGGGCATGTTTTTGTAATAATCATTATGACAAAGAATAGAAATGAACAGCTGAAAGAGAATAATGGCTGAAATAGAGAGTAAAGATGGAGTTGGGTGAGGTTGGCTGGGAGCTGTCTTCCCACTGTATGGCCCCAGGTCTAGTACACTATTCAGGTGGCTATGGGAGGATCGCCTCATAGTGTTGATGGGGCTGGATAAAGACAGTGGCAGCATCCAGGAAAGTGTTTGCTCCCCTTAAGGATAGGGTTCAAAAGTGGCACTCTGAGACCATAGGACACATTCAAGAGGTTGTCAAAGTGAACTTTGTAAGCAGTGGCTGCAATTGGGCTGAAAAATGACAGCCTGAGATCTTTGGAAGGCCAGCATTTCCAGTTAAAGTGGCTTGTGAAAATTAGCATGTTTTCCTCTGACATGTCAGGCATTCACCTGCCTCAGGGTATTTGCACTTGCTACTCCCTCCTTCTAGAATGTTCTTCCCCCAGATATCCACGTGGCCTGCTCCTTAACTCCCTGGAGGGTTCTGCACAAATGTCACTTATCAGCATAGCCTTCCTTCCCCAGCCACCCTATTGAGAATTACACCTCCCTATCACTCTCTAATCCCACCCTCCTTTTTTTCTTCCATTGTTCTTCTCATCCTCTGACATAAGATACTTTTCTTTGTTTGTTTCCCCCAGTAGAAGGTTAGTTCTTTGAGAGCAGGATCCCAGCCATATGGAAACTCCACAGTTTGGGAGTGTATTCCCCGTGCCTCACACAGTGTCTGCTATATCACGGGAATTCGATGAATGTTTGTTGAATGGATAAGTGAATAACAATGGCTTCTTTTTATGTGTGCATTCTCCCTGCACCAAGCTCCGTACCCTTTAGTGCCTGCCACTCAAAGTCCTGTAAGCTGGGTCGCCTTTACTCCACCCCTTTTCACAGATCCAGAGCTGCTCCGAAGATACTAGCACTGCACATTTTTCCTGATGAAGAATTGGCTGTGACACAGATTAATTTAAAAGGAAAACAAAATTAGGAAAACACCAACATTACAGAAAAATGTGTAGGAACAAGGAACTTGACTCAGAAAGATTTTAATTTCAATAGGCTTCCTGAAAAGGGCCTTTTGCTTGGTGATGGTGGGGGTGTGTGTGCAGGGTGCCCAGTTAAATTTGAACATCCGATAAACAATGAATGATTTTTTTGAAAAGCATGAGCATGTTTTATATATATATATATATATGTATTGTGTGGTACATACATGTGCTAAAAAATTATACATTGTTTATCTGAAATTCAACTTTTACTGGGCACCCTGTACTTTATCTGGCAACTCTACCTTTGCTTTCCCTTTGGTTTCCATTTCTAACAAGATAGGGCAAAAAAAAAATCAATAAATAACCAAAGTGATACTGTTAAAAGCCATTACAGTCACTGCATGTGTTCCCCGGGAACTGTGTGCACTTTGTGTACATCATCTCTAGTCCTCACAAGAACACTGCATGGTGGATATCATCTCTCATTCTGCAGAAAAGGAAATTGAAGCTCAGAGAGGATAAGTAATTTGCCCAAAGTCATATACCCATAAAACCCATTTTCCTTCCATAACACTTATGTCATCTGATGTAAAGTATTTTAATCTTTTGTTTGTCTCCCCCACTAGAAAGGAAGTTCTATGAGATTAGGGTCTATGCCCCAAAGAACGTCCTGATGACCAGGTTTCCCTACAGGACCCCACTCTCTTCTTGGAGGTCCCAGGACAGAGCCAGACCTCCAGAAGGGCCATTCCTAGCTGAACCACAGGGGGAGCTGCCAGGGCTCTGGTTGCCCGTCTCTGCTCCCTGTGTCCTCACATCCCCAAACGACTTTGTGCCAGGACTGGCGGCCCCCTGTGGGATCGCTGAGACTTGGGACTTCCTTCTTACTACTTTTGTTTTTTGAAGGGGGGATTCCCTTGAAGATAACTAAGGATAAACAGAAAACAGCAATAGCAAATGCTATTTCCATTCCAGAGTCACGTGGATTTTATTCTAAATGACAATATTTAACAACAAAATTGCTTCATTTCAACCTCATTGCATTCCTTCAACTGAGAGTACTATAATTTAAAAATAATAAATGCAACAGAGTGAATATATTGCTTTCATTAATCCCCAATACTGCTTATTTTCAGCACTTTTAAATTATTTGGGTGTGCTCAATAGATTTAGTTGGAGTGGAAAAAGAATCACTCAGATTTCAGACCATTTGCAATTACCAATTTATCTGCTGTGTTCCAGCCAAGTAACCGAACTTCCAAGAAGCATTTAGTTTGAATGATGTCTTCCCCACCCACTGCCTAGTATGAAACAGTGAATTAGTCAAGTAAAAATGTCTGTGGAATTGAAGGTGCTATAAACAAGGGCATCATATACTCTGAATTATCAGCAAACACAGGTGATTTTGATTACATGTCATGGTGTCCCAAGGACATCCAGAGTGACAGTGGAAACTTTCTGTCTTTATACCCAAAGTCAAGTGAAGAATTAAGGCAATAATCTAAACATTTTTACTTCTAACCTACCCTTAGCTTGATTCCCAGGTATTTAAAGGAAAATATGAAATGGTGAGGTCTGTGTGTACCAGAACTGAAGCACTAAATTGCCAGATAAAATACAGGATGCCCCATTAAATTTGAATGTCAAATAAACAATGAGTAATTTTCTAGTATAACTCTGCCCCAAATATTGCATCCTGTATTTTTATTTGCTCTATCTGGCAATCCTTTTGCAGACCTTATTAATTTGCCTGGTGGTGGTTTTTAAACATGGCATGATAGTGACCAATTAGAGTGGCTAGAATTTATTGAGCGATTACTATTTGCTGAGCGGTATCCTACATACTTTATGTTTACGATCATCCAGTTCTCGCAACAATCTTGTCAATTAGGTTATCATTATCCCATTTTATAAATACAAGAAAACGAGGGTTGGAGAGGTTAAGATCTCAGCAAATATGCGGTGGAGGATAGTGGCTGGGTCCATACAAAGACCTTTCTGATTTCACTATGCTTTCTAATTCAAAGAAAACAAGTGACCAATTGCAGATAAGATCATGTGTCTAACTTTTCTTTAAGGATACAAATACTGTCTTAAATTCATGCATACACACTCGAAGTTGAGTTTTGTAGCATCTATGTTAGGGCATACAGCAGCATTCATCTTATGGGCAAATGGACTGGCCCATCCCTTTTCATTAAGCGGAACCTGCTAACTATGGCAAAAATACAAATTCAAGGTATGAAATGTCCTGGCAATAATTGGGCAAAACTTCAAATGAGTGAAAGCAGCTCCCAGACAATTAGTTGTTGTGAACTCAGTAAAGTTACTGTTAATTTCATTTAATTTTTAACTTATTACGGGTTTTCCTGAGATGTTTAAATTTAATTTTGGGGTTTTTGAATTGTGAATTTGCTTAAATGTAGGTGGCATCTCCTAACTGAATAATGAGCAAGTTTTTGCAAATAGGCCAGGCTCCACACTGAGGGTTTCATCATAACATTTCTTCTTAAATATCTATTGCATGTAATTATTGAAAAGATGATGAAATGACACTTTGAAAAGATTCAAAGGAAGAATACAGTGCCCACAACACAGCACAGCTGCTTTCATTTTTACACATTCCTTTCCTGTTACTGATTTCTGAAGTGGCCAGAACTGATAGAGATTCCACAGTGCCTGTTAGAAATGAATTCACAGTTTCTGTCGAGAAGAAACTGCCTACATAGAAGAAAAGGCAGATTAGGAAAGAAAACCCATCTTGCAATTTGAAGCAATTCTATTTTTTATTCTTTTAATTTTAAGCCATAAGCAGGGCATGCAAATTATGCAATCTTTTTTTCATTTCACCATAATTATTCCCTCTATTTTGGAGGCACTGAGGACCTGAGAATTGATTTCTGGATCCTGAGATCAGGAGGTTTAAGCACCTGCCACATAGACTTAACTGAGGAGACTGATATGCAGGTGGGACTCCTCAGTCCTTCCAGTACTCATTGACCGAATCAGCACTGGATTAAGTGCTAGATATGAACAAGCACATACTGAACTTGAACCTGCCATGCTGTGACTGAAGTCTGGACTACTGTGGACCAGTAGCAGCATTGTGCTGATGGTCAAACATAACTGACATGATCAAAAGGTCATGATTCTTCCAAGAGAGACTGCTTCAACCCAAGCCAGGCAGGACTGCAGATCACCTGGTCACAGTTGCAGCCCTCAATCAGCAGTATCCCTGAGATGAGAGGCCTGCTACAACAGGCCAATTTAAAGAAAACAATGATTTACCAGAAAATGAAGGGAATTCAACCGCAGCCCCAGTAGAGCTGCCTTGCCATGTAATACAAATTGTTCAGACATAGGATCAGTGCAGGGGCCATGGAAGAGCTGCACTAGCAAAAAGTGAAATGATTTACATTTGGAAGCCACAGCTGGTATGAAAATAAACATTGAATCAGTTCCTTCCTCTATCCATGTTCCATTAGAATAACTACAGTAGGTGACATTTTTCACATTTTAATTGGTGTTTTGCTGATTTTATCAGAATTTCTGCTGATCAAAGCAAATTGGCTATTTATTTATTTTGCAATGAAACTAACTGTTCGCTGCAAGTTTAATGTACTGTAATGAATTTTAAATATCCTCCTAGTCAGATTACAAAGTATTTGAATCAGGATGTCCTTGTTACACTTAAATTATTGATTACTCAAATGGACAAAGACAACTTTCAGATTTAATGTCACATTTTAAATGGGTCTGAATTGGATGCAAATGTTGAGGCTGTATTAAAAGATGTCAGAAAAATAAAAATGTTTCCCCCTGCAGTCTGCTTAATCCACTTGTACCTGCTTGGTTTTTAGACATATGATAAATACTTTCATTATTAGTTTGTTTTCAGTAGCTTACAGAACAATAAGTTTTTATGTTATTTACACTTCAGTGACTTTGTTTTAATTGGCTTCTTTTATGTTATTTATATAAATATAAATCATATTGGGTTTTAAAGTATTAATGATGCATTTTATGTTATAATGCTGTTTTCATCCAGGCTAGCACTCCATAAATTCATACCATCCATGGGTGATAGTTAAGGATCTTTGCAAAATCTACTTCAAAAGTTGAAACAAATACATTCGAACCTCTACAGAACTCAGGGTTGGGGGTGAAAAGATCCACTGAATTAATTATATTTAATTTGCATATTAATTAGCAAAATTAATTTATTCAAATATTTTGGAAGGCAATTCTCAGGTCTGTATGCTTAGGAAACTACATAGATTTTTTTTCAAGGTACTATAGCAAAGCAAAGCAAAAAACCCATTTAAATAAAACTGAGCTTTAAGTACTGCTTCTAGAACATGGGTGAGTCTACTCTAGAAGCTCTCAGAGATGACGTCTGTCAAGTAAAGCGGTTGAATGAAAGGTCTTTGGCTCTATTTAAATGTTCATAGTTATAGGATTTTATAAACACCCATTTGGTGATCTTTGGGCATTTTTCCCTCAAATCTAAGATGATGTTATAAGTAAATAGAATTATCTTATACAGATCATATTTCTAAATAAACTTAAAGATTTTGTAGATATTTAGGCTTTTCCAGGTGACTCTGGGCATACTGGCTTCTTACAATGATGAAACGTATATTAAAAAAAAAGTTAATAAAAGATGTTTTTGAATGGACCAGTGAGGTCATTTCAATTGTTGGCTATATACAATATGCCCTAAGGGTGGGGTGGGTAATGTGCTGAATTTTAACATCAACAACAACAACAACAAAACAATAATTGCATAATGTGATGGGAGTGATCATTGGGTTTGGATGTACTCTGGGGAAGTTAGGTGCCCGGCTGAAGCACAGCCTGGGTCTTCGTGGCGACAGAGGTACTGGAGACAGATGAAGTCCTCCTGGAGCATTCGTTTTTAGAATGTCACTTGAAACATACCCCAAACACGGGTTCTCTTCTTGAGAGGCATGTGATATGAGCTGGTTCATTTGTCTGTCTTTTCTCTTCACGTGTTCAGTTTTCAAAATGCTGAAAGAGTTCCAGGACAAGATGATTTTATTCCACAGGGTGAGTCCGTTGAAAGAGCTCTTGGAATAAAAGAGAGATTCTAGCTGGAAAGCTTTGGTCAGGTGTCTTAGCCTCTCTCAGCCTTGGTTTTCTCATTTATAAAACAGGGAAAGTCATTGAACTCGCTTCCTGGGGTCGTTTCGAGGAATTAATGAAATGAAGTATGTGGAGCCGAAGCACGGTACCTTGTTCCTAATAGTTTCTCAAATAGATGGTCATTATGGTAACCTGCCTTCAGTATAGTCACTCTAGACAAGTTTGTAAGGATACCAACAACTAGCTCATGCTGCTAACTATGGCATGTTATCAACTGAGATGGAAACCACTGGGGGAAATCCCAAATACTTATGCAGTGAGAGTGATGTCCCAGAAGAAGAGAATGTCACTAGACAAGACACTAGAAACATAGCTCGTAGACTGTGGCAGCTGTTCTTAGTAGGACAGTGCTCTCTGAAAAAGGCATGGGGTGATTAGCTGGTGGAAAGAAACGATAAGAGTTCATTGGATTCGCGCAGCACCTGCTGAAGGGGAAATCAAGTTGGTGAATGTGGCAGGCATTTGGTGCCTTGCCTTAAATAACTTTCAGTTTGCAAAGAACTTACACCTTTTCTCACATTGTCCCCACACCAGCTCAGTAATGCAAGTCATTCAGATGTAATTGTCCCATTCACAGATGAAGTCACTGTGGCATCTCAGGAAAGGAAAGGGGTTTGCCCAAGGCAGTAGTTGACCAGATCTTCTTTCCTTAGGAGATGCCTTGATACATAGTTTAACTTCATGAAAATAGCTAAGAATTAGTGAAACTACATAATCCTTACAACCCTCCTGTGGATAAGAATCATTATTATTATTAATCTCATTTTAAAGATAAGGAAACTGAGGCACAGGGATGTGAAGCAATTTTTGCAATAGCATAGAGCGAGTGGGAGATCTGGGACTTGAAGTCAGAAATTCTGGCTCCAGAATCCACACTCTTCACACTGTATGCTACCACCTCTAATGGACCAAAACAAAATAATCTATGGTTCTCAAACGTTAGCAAGCATCAGAATCACTCATAGCATTTGCATCAAGCACTGTTAAAAACAAAGGGCTGAAAGACACTGTATTTATTTTAGGGTTGTTGAAATACATTGCTCATTACATTATACATGTAAACTTTAAATCTTTATATTTGTGAAACATGTCAAACATACAGAAAATAATAAACCCCAAAGTGTTGTAAAATATGTCTCATTTTTAAAAAAGAAAAAAATGTTATAAGTAAAATTTAACACTTGCCTCCAACCCATTCTCCTTTCCCACTCCTTAGGTAACCACTATCCCAGGGTTGGTTTGTACCTCTCCTGTCCGCGTTTTGTGTGTTGTTAGTACATGCCGAAGTGTCTACAAGCAATATGTAATACTCTATTAAAGGTTTTCCAGAGTTGCCGTAAGTGACATAGAGCACATCCCCATTCGCACATAGTGGGCTCTTCATGAAGACATATGTAAGAAACTGCACATA